>OX375775.1:6270357-6870892 GCA_947359385.1 Chesias legatella
TCCTGGCTTACCACAACCTAAAAAGCACAGAGAGTACCTAAAGGAGCTTGCAAAATTTCGTGAAGCCATTCCCATTAAGAATCAAGATCTGCTCGCTAAAATACATCAGACATACAGAGTACAATACATACAGGACATTGTATTACCTACTCCCACAGTTTTTGAAGATAACCTTTTAAGCACGCTGTCCAGTTTTATATTTTTCAATAAGGTAGAAATAGTCAAGCTTATCGAGGAAGATGAGAAGTTTTTAACCGATTTATTCAAGCTACTTATGGATAGTAAGACACCTGATTCCAAGAGACGGGATCTTGTGCTGTTTTTGAAAGAGTTTTGTAATTTTTCACAAAATTTACAACCACAGGATAAGGACACATTTTATAAGACATTAGTAACACTGGGAATTCTGCCAGCATTAGAGATTACGCTAGGAATAAAGGATCAAAAGACCAAGACAGCATCAATAGATATACTCACATACATTGTAGAGTTCTCACCGTCGGTAGTAAGGGACTATACTTTGCAGCAAGCTAATAACACAGAAGAGGTATATATAACAAAAGTCTTGTTCATTGCCAAGTAATGGCTTCCAATTTTTGATAATTGATGAATGTTTTACATTTTCATTTCAGGAGCAAATGCTACTGAATATAGTAATAGAGCAGATGCTTCGTGACAGAGATCCAGAGTTAGGAGGTGCAGTGCAACTGATGGGGGTACTACGCATACTCCTCGACCCAGAAAGTATGCTCGCATCAGTTAACAAAAGTGAAAAGGCAGACTTTCTTAATTTCTTCTACAAACACAGTATACAAACACTTATAGGTAAACTACAAACTTAAATATTGTCATACTCATAACACAGACAGAAAAATAATAATTTTCTAGCATTGAGAAGTTAAGGCTTGAAAGATCAAATGTAAATTATGATGTGGTTGTATCATCCAAATAATTTTTCCTTAAAAAAACTAAAACCTTAAAAAAAGGACATAAAAGAGTATTATAATAAGAATTAACCTAACATGTACCCAACATGCCTGCAAAAACATTAACCTCCAAATTTTAGTCTATTCCAAACAATAATAAAAAGATTCCACAAAAACCCTTCAAAGTTCAAGAGGATATCCATTGAGATCCAGTTTCTTGGATAGCAACTTGGTTTTCCAGATTTCCCTGAGAGATTTATAAACAGGATAGAGGCTACCATAAATGGCTAGGGATATGGCAATGTGAGCTATGGAATCAAACATGTATGGCTGGACCGATTTTGACGGGACTTTCATTGGCAGATAGCTGATGTAACAAGGAGTAACTTAGGCTACTTCTCCGAAGGTTAAAATAAGGGTGTGTGATAAAACCGAATTCCACGCGGACAAAGTCGCGGGCAACAGCTAGTAGATGTATAAAACTACATGACATAAAAAATTTATGGAACTAATATAATTAATCTTACATTCACAGCTCCACTACTGGCAAACACAACGGGAGAAAAGCCATTGAAAGAGGACTACCACACGGTGCAGCTACTCGGATTGGTGTTGGAACTGCTTGCTTTCTGCGTCGAACATCACACATACCATATCAAGACCTGTATATTGAATAAGGTAACAGAAACACTTTACAAACCAGACTTGTGTATCTCTGTGATTACTTGCAAGTAGCATTTTGTGGACTATCAGCTCGTCCAGTAAATTTATCACATAAAAAAGCAACCATAGACTGCATACACAACACAAACCAAGAGAAATCGATGCCCATACATCACCAAGTTGCCTGATGCCACAGGTTTGCCCTATCTGGGATTAAACCAGCTATGCAGGTAGGGTTTTTTTATGTGGATGAGGTACAGAACAAGCAGATGGCCCACCTGGTGTTAAGTAGTAACCACAATCCATAACAAGCAATACATATTGGCTCATCCCCTACTTAGGTAAGACAAGACCCAAGTCGCATCATATACCCCTCTAATTCTGAGACCTGGGTGGATGTCTCATATGTCTATAATTTCACCGGTAACCACACCTTTCAAACTGGAAATAGTCACGCTAATACATCACTGCTTGGCGGCAGGATTGGGTATGGCGGCAGGAATGGGTATGGTGGCAGTACTTCTCCAGCCGAACTTTCAGTTGTTGTTTTCTAATAAGAATACAGATATTAGCCACCTGAATACTGAAAAAAATACATAAAATTAAATAAAAACACATAGCTCTATATATTTTCTAGGATCTCCTCCGCCGTATTCTGGTGCTGATGAGGTCAGTGCACACATTCTTAGTGCTCGGTGCACTGAGATTTATGAGGAAGATAATTGCTTTGAAAGATGAGTACTACAACCGGTACATCATCAAGGGAAACCTCTTCGCGCCAGTTGTGGACGCTTTCCTGAGAAATAATGGGAGGTAAGAACCTTATATATTTCGTTTTGTCCACATAACAATCTGGGCATGTATCAGATATTTTTTAATTCAAATATAACTTATCAAATTCATTTTCAATTCATATATAAACTGCACCCAATAATGTTACATTGTATTGTCAGTAGAACCCACTAAAGTGCATTGGGTTCAATTTATGGAGAAACTATGAAAATACGGTCTGAAGTAGCAATTGTAATGAAATGTCCTCCAATATTGATTTGTATATTATATTACATTTCAGGTACAATCTACTGGATTCCGCAATCTTGGAACTGTTTGAGTTCATCAAGTTGGAAGATATCAAATCGCTATGTTCACACGTCGTCGAGAACTATGGCAAGGTTTTAGAGGATGTGGAATACGTACAGACGTTTAAAGCGCTGAAAACGCGGTATGATCAACATCAAGATAAACTCAAGGAAAGGGACAGTAGAGGTAAGGAAATATATACAGTTTTGATGATGGGTTACTCTAAAAAGAAAACTCTAAAGATTGCCTGGAAGAAATCGCTGTTAGCGATAAGGCCGCCCATAGCTTAAGTCACCTTAGCTTAAGTATTAATCTTTACGAAATTTCCATGTATGGTGGTCAATAAAGTATTATCTATCTATCTACTCTTGGCATGTCTGAATTGGGTGCAAGAGGGTACAAAAAGAAAATAGCAGCTGCATGAGACGTAACATCCCCGTCTCGGGGTGATGGACTCTACGCAATGCGACTTGAGTCATCTCATACTTTGGTAGGGAGGATTTGAGTGGTATTGCTATTGTCCATGGGCGGCGTTACCACTTATCAGATGGGCCGTCACCTCGTACAATCACATACATAAAAAATAAAAACAATAATTTAATCATTCCGGTTTCTTACTGTATTTTTACGTAATTCATGACCAAATTTGATCTGTGAATTGAACAAGACGACAAGCCATACAAAACAATACCTAATGGCTTTCCTCAATAACTACATTCATCGAGTTGGAACGAAAATGAATTACCGAAAGGTTTTCCCTGGAATTTTATTGGTATAACATCCTGGCTGCCGGATATAAAGGAACGATTTACTGGAAGAGTCAGAGTTATTCGTGAGAAAACTCTGGCGGGGGAAGAGTTCGCCAGTGGTCACTTTTCATCTTGTGTACACCAGTACACTAGATGAAAAGTAGCCACTTTTGGGCTTCAAAGTGATGCTCCGGCTACCGCTTCGGGGATAATGATGTTAATATGTACGCATTTGATGTTGTCAGTGAGCGGCAGCGTGGGAGTGACGGAAGCGGTGGTGCCGTCCCTGTTGCGGTCGCGGTACCGGCGCGAGGCGCGGCAGCCCGACGAGGAGGAGGAGATGTGGTTCAACGACGACGACGAGCTCGACGACGAGCCGGCGCTCGACGCGGCGGCCGCGCACCCGCACCCGCACCCCCATCCCCACCCGCACCCGCACCCGCACCCCCACCCGCACCCGCACGCGCACCACGCGCTAGACGCTATCGGTGAGTGTTGCCTACTCACTGCGCCGGCTTACCAACCCGAAGTAGATTTTTGGCCTCTACACAATACTGCAAGAGCAGTAGAACCCTCGCCGAGTTCGTCCGGGGAAGTACTGCCATCATGCCCATTTCTGCCGCCAAGCAGTAAGGCGGCCTGTTACTTTGTTCCGGTTTGAAAGGTGACATGCCACAAAAGGCACATGAGACATTCCAACTGTACGTCTCAGAGTTAGGGCGTATACGATGCGACACGAACCTAGTAGGGGAGGACCCAAGTCGAATGGGCCGAGGTTACCAATAAACACCAGGTAGGCCGAAGGCACGTTCCGTAAGTGTATTTAAAAAAAAGCTTCTCTGTCGTGTAAGAGTTCTTAGGCAGTTAGTTCAGGCGTGTCAGTTTCTACTTCATCCTTCCAGCAGTATTTTCGACGGCCCACGGGTCTTTTTGTCATTGGTGAGTCTAGTGACACATATCGATATATATTTATGGTTGCCGGTGAAGTTACAGGCACATGAGACATTCCAACTTCGCGAGAGTTACGGGCGCACGTGATGCGACTTGCGTCTTGTTGATGATTGAATGATTAATTTACCAATCATTGGTTGTCTCCAGGCAAAATCGTCGAGAAGAAAGTGTGCGCAACAAACAACACGGAGAGTGCGAACGGCCCCAGCCGGGTGCTGTTGACGGCGGCGCCTGCTGGCAAGCCAGCCCTACCCGACGTTCAGGTATCCGAGCCCACGTTACTCAATAAGGTAAACTTTGGTTCCCTCACTCCTCTGTCTACCGCTTTGGGGCCGGGGCGTCACTTCGCGTGCCACACTATACTATCCCGCTTCAGTATTCTTCAATCCTGGTCAGAGAATGTTCCAAAGCCAATGTACTAGGGCACAGTCCCTCGAAGGCTCTCTACATGTATGTATGTGATGTAGCGCGTGATTAATTGGCAGCAACACAGGCACAAGCACAGCGCTGAGGCGCGTGCGTGAACTCCAACAACCAACTAACTGTGTAAACCAGTAACTTTCAATTGAAAACTCAAAGTGAAACTTAAAGCACAGCAGAGTATAAATAGTTTTATAGTTTTTTATAGTTACTTCGATAGTTTTTATCACATTGCCCTCTCATATTTCATTATTCGGATTGCCCGGGCATTATGTATAATGTCCGATCACTTGCTCCATGACATAATGATACATTCGCTTTAATTTTTTTATTTTTTTTTATGTGATACAGTTACGGAACGAGCCGACGGCCCACCTGGTGTTAAGTGGTAACCTCTGCCCATAACAACCGATGCAACTTGGGTCCTCCCTTACTAGATACGACAAGACCCAAGTCGCATCGTATGCGCCCGTAACTCTGAGACGTGTAGGTGGAATGTCTCTTGTGCCTGTAATTTCACCGGCAACCACACCTTTCAAACCGGAACACAGTAACGCGAACGCGTTACTTCTTGGCAGCAGAAATGGGCATGGTGGCAGTACTTCCCCGGACGAACTTGGCGAGAGTTCTACTGCTCTTAATTTAGCTTTATTATGAATTAGTTGAGACGGGGTGTATTGCCGCCGCAACTGGCGTGTACAACACGCACGTCACCTACTGTAAATTATTTGTACTATGCCTGTAACCTTCGTGCAAGTGCAAGCAGTAACTTGTCAAAGTTGTAACGGAATCCGATCAACGGTATGGCAGCGCATAACATACTAACAAACTAACAAACATTGACTTTTATTATATAAGATTTAACTGTTATAGTTCTGAATAAGATAGTAGAGAGTTTTTTTTAACTCAAAAGAAGAGATCCCTAACACCACCCATAATTATGTGGGCATTGTTAAAACATGTTTATTAACCATACCCATTTCTGCTGCCAACCAGTGATGCATTCGCGTCACTGTGTACCGCTTTGAAAGGTGTTGTTCCCGGTGAAATTACAGGACCATTTGACATTCCACCTTCACGTCTCAGAGTTACGGGCGCATACGGTGCGACTCGAGTCGTGTTGTACCTAAATAGGAAACAACTTATGTGGTTACTACAAAACACGGAACAAGCATATAGGTGGGCCTATATGCTTGTTCCGTAACTTTATTACGTAAAGAGGTTTTTGTTTATTCGCGGATTTTCGCCTGAGTTGGGAGAGGGTTAGACTATAGTGCAGATTACTGGGATGTGGGATCGATCGAGACGGTACATATAGGTCCGCAAAAGTGTGCCCGAGTTTAGAGAGGGGCCATTCATTTATAACGTAAGACGATTTAGGGGGGGGGCAACCATGTCTTATTTTCTCTTACAAAGGGGTGGAATAGGTATTATTATATATATATATATGATAATAAGGTCTCGATAGTTCTTACGTAAGATCACAAAAATGCGCAAAGTTAAATTATACTTTGAAAAAGCGCGGGCAACCGCGCGTGTGCCAAGGTTCGCTCGGATGCGTATAGCTAACCGATTCCATTTCCATTTGGAAAATAAACATTAAAAGAAACCAAACGTATATTCATCCAAACGTGTATTCATTTTTTCCTTTAGATTCTTACGTAATAGATATTAAACAGGGATAGGGAGGGGGTCGGCCTATTCTTATTTTTCTTTCTCGGGGGGGAGGGGCTCAAATACTAGCGAAAATAGTCTTACGTAATAAGTGAATGGCGCCAGATTGGATGATCTAACAGTGTTGTGTTTTGTAGGGCCTTGTGGACTACGACGGTGACTCAGACGAGGAAGAAGAGGGAGCGAGCAGTAGCAGCAGTAGCAGTAGCAGTAGCGAGGAACGGGACGCGAAGCGGCCGCGGCTCGCGTAG
Source organism: Chesias legatella (assembly GCA_947359385.1). Taxonomy (NCBI): domain Eukaryota; kingdom Metazoa; phylum Arthropoda; class Insecta; order Lepidoptera; family Geometridae; genus Chesias; species Chesias legatella. The sequence goes on from OX375775.1 coordinate 6,277,072, forward strand.
TTCACTACCACTCCCACGCCCGCTGTACGAACGTGGTATGCCCACTCACAATTTCAAGGAATATAACTAAGGCGCTCGCTCCCGTCTCGAGGCGTGTCGAAAATCCTATGCAAGGAATGTGTGTCACTTTCATAGAATATACGAAGGAACGCGGCAAACTTTATAATTTTTAAGGATTTATGTATGAAGTTCAATGTAAATTTGGTGGTATTTATTGAGGAAATCAGTACACAGGTACTGCAATTACGACTGTGTGGTTGGATTAGTGGTCGATACTAATTGATATTCAAGTGAAAACGTTACTTTCGGCTTCACTCAGCTGTAATTGAGTTTCCAATTTCTAAGAATATTTCAAAATACATTCACGTCTATTGTAACTGAGACGGAGGTGTGACTTCCATTTTCAAGGAATATGGGGTGTCCCAAAGGAGGTGGAAGCCCAAAATCAGAGTGTATTTAAGGATGCCTGTACCAATAAATCTCATATATGTGGTTAATTTGAGTTATAAAGATGCTGGAATAGTGCAATGTATAATTTGGGTAACCCTATCAGACTTCTAAGTTTGGGCTTTCGCTTGACACAGTTTTTGGAACATGGTGTATAATAGAATTTGGTTACATTACCAAGGAATAAACGAGAAGGTAGCTCCGCATCGCATGTGCAACCCAGTGAACAGTTGGGAAATACGGACTTTCGGTCGCCCAATAATATTAACATCACATTTGCAGATTAAGGCTTACACTGCAACCGGAAATAGTCAGTATCGAATGATCACGCTCCCCGTTTTGTTTGTGTTTCAGTTATGTACATTATGGTATATGTATGCAGATTACATTCACGTTTTGATCATAGTATAAATATATAGTATCAGGGCCATGTGGACCCAAAGGAAAATTGATTTACTCGTAAACCCCTTAGTATATTTGTGTACAAATTGTTTAACAAGGTAACAAGCATATTAATGATCACTTATTTGCAATACAATGAAAAATAATTATACCGAAAAACTATTTCCCTTTCCCGCTACTTGTTAAGAGACAGATAAATGATTGTTTGGCTGCGTCCATGCGCCCTCGTCTTCTGGTAAACGGACAAAACTCTATCTCTGTCTTACTCATTTCCATAGAGAATGAATAGGACAGATGTAGAATTGAATAACTTATGTAGCAGTTAAGTTGACTGTTTGCTACAGTATCGCGATTTATTGCAAAAAGCAGACGAGCGAAATGTCAGTTGTTTGTACTCCATTCGTAGAAGTGATGTTTGAACCAATAAAATTATATAAGTTATATCCGTTTTGACAATTCTAAATTATAATGATTCTAAATTAAATGAAAAATACTAGTCAAATACAAATCGTACTGACGTTTCGCTATCGGCTGGTATACACTGGTTTGTGGGTTGAAGGGGAGGGATTATAAACATTGTACCCGCATCATAACCGGGTGTTGTCCATTATATTTGTAAATACAAAGTGCTAACTATTGAGTGTTTATTCTATTTCTATTATAAAACATAGCGTAATTACTGATGGCGTCAGTATGTAGAACAAATTGGTTTCGTTGTATCTACAAAGTTTAGGTTGCTTGTTGTATTAATTATAAAGTACAAATATGAGTGTGGACGTTACAAATAGGAAACGAAATCATGGACGCAATGTATGTATGTGTATGGTAGAAAATATTTTGGAACATTGACCAATCGTATACAGGTGTTGTGAGATGTACTGTGGAATTGCTACTTGACAGCGCTAAATTCTGTTCATATACATTACTAGCTGTTGCCCGCGACTTCGTCCGCGTGGAATTCTGTTTTATCACGCACCCCTATTTTACCCCTCGGAAAAGTAGCCTAAGTTACTCCTTGTTACATCAGCTATCTGCCAGTGAAAGTATAGGTTTCATAACAATCGGCTTGTGGCGTGGTGCAGCCCTCGAACGCGGACATACGTGGGCCGCGCCTTGCCTTAAGCCGGTTGCGAGCGCCCCGTGCGCGTGCGATATGCGGGCGCATGAAGCCTATATGAATTAATCAGTTCTTTTTTATGATTTTAATTAAATTTCAATGATGTACTGATTATTATTTTAACAGACTTAAAAAAAGAGGAGGTTCATCGGAATCTTTTTTTTTTACAATTTTTTATGTTAATTCCCCGATTTGGAAATTTATATTTTGTAAAAACATACCTCCACTTTATAGAGACATATATAATACCTACTATTATCTTTTCTGTGGCCGTTCAAGTTATCGCGCCGAACTCTTTTAAACTCGTGATAACTTCTAAACCAAATATCCGATTCGAACGAATTAAAAAGAAATTGACATAGAAATAAGTAGGCCTGATTACAATTTTTTATTTTCGGATAAGGGTTAATACCTTGATGCAAATGTAACCAGCTTTTGTTTTTACCTTAATAGTAATTAAATTTTAGAACACAAAAGCTGTTATTGTGACTTAACCATAATAGATAGATATGTTGCCTCGCGGACTTTTTTGTAGACATTAATAAGACCTACAAACCTGTAGTACATTAGTTGGTTCTATCATCAATAGTTTTCGCAGCGCACGCTAAAAACTATTGTGGGTTTTCTACCTTGGGTACAATATTATAATTTTCTTACGGATCCCTAATTTTTTGAAAATAAATTATAGCCTATGTTACTCCTCGATAATGTAGCTTTCTATTGGTGAAAGAATTTTTGAAATCGGTTCAGTAGTTTCTGAGTTTACTTCGGACATACATACAACATACACCTTACCAACATTATCTCTTTATAATATTATTATAGATTATAGATTATTATAGTATAGATAAGGCACGGCTTAGAACAGAGAATGAAATAAGTAACGAACAGTCGATTTAGACGAAGAGTAGTCGACGTTAAGGCGAAGAGTGACAAAAATTTTAACCAACTTCAAAAAAAGGAGGAGGTTCGCAATTCGGTTGTATATTATTTATTTTGTGTTTGTTACCTCACACCTCAGTCACTTGGAAAATTAGTTTATTTATTTGGATGGATATACTTTCAGATTGTTCCCATAGAAAATTCATTTACCGTAGTTTATTAAAATCAAAATAACTCGAGACAGTATGTTATCCAAATACGAGATTTGAGGAATCATTCTCGTTCACTGGCGATGAAGTCGGTTCATTCATTTTGCTGCGCAAAGTAATTATATTGGTACAAGTGAAGTGAAGTTTTAATTATTTTTTTCATCTGTTCCTTGCGGTGCCTTAAGTACATAGAAATATGAACAGATTTTAGCTGTTAACACATTCAGATATGTCTGATCTCTAATATACTTTCACAAATATGCTTTACTCTAATTTACTTAGGTATTCGTTTCTTTGATTTGCACAATGTGTTTAATTCCTATAGAAGGTAAACATCTAAGAAAGATTCTGATATCTGTTATGTTCTTTCTTGTTGCTCCTGCATATTCCTGAGTTTATTCTAAATAACACACTCATTAGTTAATTAGAAGTTAACAAACCTTTGGTGAGAAACATAATTTACTGTTAATTTATTCCTTCCATAACCTTTATTCTACATTGTTTAATGTATGTCCATTGTCCATGTATAATTATTTTCTATTTTGTTTCTAATATTTCAATGCTTGACGATTGGTGAGATTTTTGGTTGTAATATTATTATTTCTCTTGAATATTTTTCATTAATATTTGCATATTTATCTGGATTTCGATTTTTTTAGTCATCGAATCATAATACTTGCAAGCCAAGCGGTGTGTCATACTACAAAATAATTTAACTGTTAAGATCGTAGCGTGAAATCCTTTTCTACCGATCCCTTCGGGAACAAGGCGTGATTATATTTATAATATCTAATTATTGCTTGTACAATGCTGAGGACAGATAGTAGACAGATATATTATTGAAACGATTAATTATTCAAGTACATTAATGGTTATGATTGTAAAGGTACTTATAATTTGATTTATAGCGAGTCAAATAAATAACCAAAATTGATTCTGATATAATTCGTGACAAACATTTGTGTGACGAGCATTGATGTTTGTTCTGTTAATAAGTATTTAAAAAAAGTATATATGTTTTCTATCAGTCATCTGGTTCCCATAGTACAAGCTATGCTTAGTTTGGAGCTAGATTGCGATGAGTGAGATGTCCACCAATATATATTTATTATTATTACCTATACGCTTTTAGTTTTCAAATAAAGCAGCCGAGAAATTATATTCACAACGGTATACATGAGCATTGGACTCCAGATAATATATGCAAAAGAAATATAGTTTAAACTATGATGCGATGATTCTACGGTAATCGTCTTTTCTGCCCGCTGCTGATTTAAGGCATCTTTTCGTATAGTGTTTGGTTCTATATATATATATACCTGACCTGTGTTGGTTCTATATATATAGTAGAGCCAACATATATCGATCCATCTGATCCATTTCATCACACTCTTGATTCTGAGTGTCGCCTGACAGTAGTTAGGACTACTAAGTAGTCCTTGTATGGTGATTGATTTAGAAATTATTTACGCTTAGGATATTAGGTGTATAATAAGTTGACGTACAATCATACATTTGGCTTGTTTTTTTATGTATGTATTGCCTTTTTTAAATGCACTCTGCACACGCAAGTTAGTTTTGTGAAATTGATTTAGACGCTATCATTATTTGCCATTCACAAATTGTACGTAGCCAGGCTGCTAAATGTTGCAGTCAAATGGATGTTCCCTTACGTATCAGTATTACCTTTTTCTATACTTTCAACATGAAACTGTTTTGTTTTCGCTTATGATTTAGCTTTTTATACATCAAGAGTATGTGATAACATTATCTGATTAACATCCTTATATTTTGTCAAAACGTTTGGACACGCAAATTGAATCTAGACTCGGAGATTGTATGTGGAACTATTTCTAGATTCGAATTACGTCTCTGTATACAACGTTGAGTGTCGTTCGTATTTGTACATATTAGAAATTGTAAAAATACTATGAATTTATAGACGCTTGCAATACTATGTGTTGCCAGTGTGCGGTAAATAACTGCCACGTTTCGTCACACGGCGTAGTTTCGGTTTCCTCATAAGAATCCTGCGAAGAGAGCCTACACACTAGTTGTTGAACCGAGTAGCACACATACATTATTTATAATGGCACGTATATTATTAATTGTATTAGATTTCATTTAGCTTGAATTGTGTTTTATTTGCTTACATTAAGCTCGGTATATCTTACTCTTCACTTAAAATAACTATGGACCATATAAATGTAAAAATTACTTAGCCTATCGAAACCATCGAGTTTTCAGTGAGCACGAATAATAAAAAGATTGTAATCGTTATACTGAAATCTGATATTATTTATTTATTTATTTATTGGTATAGCACAAATCGAATGTGACTAGTTTTTATTTCGTTGATTTTATTTTTCCGACCGCGGTTAAGATTGTTTACTTTTCACCTGTGTAATAAATACATATCAATTTTTATTTGTATGTATCTGATGAAACGATTGATCTCTGTAACCACCACTTTTTTCTGCATTGATGGTCACGCACATCGGTTTAAATTTGAGCAAACTCATACGCGGCTAACGCGAATAGTGAGTGAGTGAGAATAAATCACCATCGCTCTACTAAACCCAACATCAGTTTCCAGTGTGAAAGTAAGAGCTGAGGAGAGATAAGTTGCGCAGAAGTTCCAACACAATACCTTCGCATGCGTGGGATGAATTTGTCAGAATATATTGTAAATAATATTTTGTGTGATAATTTTATTATTTAATCTGCCAAATTCCACGTGTACCCCACATGGTGTAGCGTCGAGCTGTCAATTACATATATACGATACTTTATATTCCTTGAAATAACAACACGAATACGAAGCTCTAGGTGAAAGTAGACTGTAATAACGACTATTTTTTATCTGTCTAGGTGGATGACCATCATAAACTAATTTATACACAGATTAAATTTAAATAGATTTACCTATTGGCAATTTGTGTAAAATAAATAAGCTTACTATAATGCTATTATTACGATGTCACTAGTTAAGTAAGCAATATGAAAAATATATGGTAATTCCAAATTGTGTTGTTTCAATTTGTTGAGTGAAACCAGTTTTAATACACGTATCACACAAACAGTACTACAATTGAGATCAAAATAATTTATTGAAAATAATATTATCGTATTATAGGTACATATATAACATTAACATAAAATATACGAGTATTTTATCGTTAGATAGTATCCATGAGTCGCAATCGAGGCAATAGGGCACCATCCACTACGTTATTTCCTTTCAGGATCTACAATCACTGAGGGTAGCACTCCAATGGATTTGCGACAGCGAGAAGGAATGAAGGTGTTGACATCCACTCGATATCCATCGTGAATAAGTATCGTAGACGGTTTTCCGTTAACGTTGATAGTCAACGAGTTAATTTGCTAGTGCTGATGGATTCGAATCATGTTATCGCGTTTCTGTAGTACAGTTTCTTCCTCACATACATCTTTAGCCAAATCAATTTCTCATCAATTGAGGTCGGCGGGGTGCATCTTGTGAAAGATTCTAAAGGCTAGTTCATCATGATCCGAATCGACTGCAGATTTCCATCAAACGCACTTTCTCATAAGATATAGGTCATATCGTTATTGTACACCGTTATCAGAACAAGAACAAAGAAGCAGTCACATTTTCTAAGTAACGGTACAATGGGCGGTCCTATGATATCTTCCAGGCGACCTTTGAATGCACCGGACTGGTGTACTTAAGAGAAAAAGTCCGGGGGTGTGCATCTTGTGAATGATTCTAAAGGCTAGTGTCGACTACTTCGGTTTTGAGCTTGGAGGCGAGCGCGCGCCGCAGTTGCATGGCGTCGGGCGGCGGCGGCGGCGTCGCTCCCGCCAGCGCCGCGTGAGCGACGCGCGCTGACCGCGGACGCCCCACCTTCCCCGACTGACCACCTTCACCACCTACGAGTGACAAAGTCAAAGTCAAAAACTTTATTTCCATACAATTCATAAAGTAATGGCTTTGAAACGTTAATAATATTCAAAACATAAGGTCACGCGTACTTATCGCTAAGTTTGACGCCTGTTCAAACCCTATCCGACCCTCTATGGGAAAAACAAACAAGAAACCCCTGGAAGCAAGCCCTCCTTTAGGGGTCTCTGTTGCACTTCCGCATGGAGGGTGGGTTTGAACAGGCGAACTTAGCGATAAGTACGCGTGACCTTATGTTTTGAATATTATTGACGTTTCCAAGCCATTACTTTATGAATTCTATGGAATTAAAGTTTTTGACTTTAACTTTCCCTCTACGAACTTGGCTTAAATAAACAACTGACTGAAAACTTTAAAAAACAATTTACCAGCAGTTTCAGCAGCACCGAGGCGCTTCTCGCGGACTTGTTTCTTCAGTGCCAGTAGTTTGTCCCGTTGTTGTTTCAAATACTCTTGACGCGCCTTGACTTCCTCCTCGCTTATCTGGAAATCGTGAAAGTACAGCTTGATCACGATCTAAACGAATGTGTGTAAGCTGCGGGTTACCTTAAAGAAGTGAGCTCAAGAAGTCTACTTTTACGATGATCATTACTTATGCAAAAAAAATGTATTATTTACTGGAAAGGTTTAATAAATTAAAAAAAGCGGGATTGTGATAAATGTCACATCTGCGTAAGTATGCCCCCGACTGCGTCATTGTTGACGCTAAGGTACCTACATAGGTAGGTACTCATACGCAGACTAAATCTCATTATGTCATTTTCGTTGAAATCAGCACATTTCATTGTTATTTAAACTGTATCTGTTATCGATATGTCTACATTGTCTCGGAAGAAATAGACGCCCATTCTTTATTACAAAACTTAAAACTATGGTGGCTCACTTCGTTCAGCCTGCAATCCTAAAAGACAATTTGCTTAAATTACCTCAGCCCAATTAGCTTAGTTTATAAATGCGAATGCCTACTTCCACTTTCCTTGGCGGTGGTTTCGGTGGTTCAATTGCAATCGTTTTCACATCCTCAGGTTTGGAAATTGAAAATGTCGTCTCGGCAATTTCTTCTCTTTTCTCGAAGCTGTGAAGTTGTGACAACAGGTTCTTCTTTTCAGCCACTACGTCAGCCGGTGGCACTGCCACGGTGTCTTCCGCTTCATCCAAATGTTCCTCAAGTTGTAATCTGAAAGGTATAACGAAAAATTTGGCAAATTCTAGAAATTTCGAAGGTTTAAAATGGAGTCAATAAACAAAGGTTTTTGAAACAAGAAACCGCAGTCGGATTTCTCATATCTAAGTGTAGAATGTACCGGGACACCTTTTCCTACAACGCAGGTTCTTCTTTATCTACTTTATCCTAATTCAGACTCGGTTAAGATCAAGACGTGTGTCAAGTGCGCGAAAGGAGCTTTAGAGGCGCACTGCAATCCGTTTCATTCACCACACTCGTTCGAGTGAGCTATTGACACGATTAGTAGTGGTAGGGTCGAGAAGGGCTCAAGTTGAAAGATACACTACTAGACTACATTTGTTCCGATTCAGACTATGAAGGACCCTTTTCATTATTGAAGTATTTTATTTCTTGTTTTATTGAGGCACAAATTTTTATGTAGCCGTTTATATACCGGCAAAGTTATTATATAATATATTTTCTCTATAATTGAATTTTGTAATTCTTTTGAGAAATAAATTCTGAAACCGTAAGTACAGAACTAACTTATTCTTGAGCTCCGTCATAACGTCATCACAATCGGGCCAGCCCTCGCTCTCGTCGCTCCGCGAAGAGTCTACCACTTCACTGGTAGACGAGAAAATGCTAGGCATGGCACCGTATCTCCTCTCAATCAATTCCAGTGCCTGGAATTAAGTCAAAGTCAAAAACTTTATTTCCATAGAATTCTTAAAGAAATGGCTTTGCAACGCCAATAATATTCAAAACATAAGGTCACGCGTACTTATCGCTAAGTTTGACGCCTGTTTAAATCCTATCCGACCGTCCATGGGGAGAACAGACAAGAAACCCCTAATGGAGGGATTCCTTTTTTTTCGCGAGCACGATCCTGTAACTCCTTGTAACAAAATTATACGTACACACCCATACTGCATTGATCTTTGCGGGTGTTTTTCAGTGTTGAGTAGGTAGGTACGCGCAGACTGTGCAAGTTATGTGCTCGAGTTAGTTAACTAATTGGCAGTAGACATACTTATAGGTAAGTATGTAGGTAATATTTTTATTTCAAACTCTTACGGAACAAGCCAACGGCCCACCTCGTGTTAAGTGGTAACCTCGGCCCATAACAACCGATGCGACTTGGGTCCTCCCATCTAGGTACGACAGGACCCAAGTCGCATCGTATTTCCCGTAACTCTGAGACGTGTAGGAATGTCTCATGTGCCCGTAATTTCACCGGCAACCACACCTTTCGAACCGAAACACAGTAACGCGAATGCATTACTGCTTGGCGGCAGAAATGGGCATGGTGGCAGTACTTCCCCAGACGAACTTGGCGTGAGTTATACTGCTCTACCTGCAACTGAAGCTCCACGTTCTTATGTGTCATCATTTTAACGAACATATCGTAGTCATTGGCGGCCCAGATCTGTTGGAACAGCCTCCGGTGGAAGTGCGCTGGTAGACCCGCCAGCTCCCTCGCGGACAGCTTGCAGGCAGCTTCGAACTGGTCTGCACTGATCCCAATGTCGTCCATAAATGAACCCAACATGACGTCCACCTGAAGTTACAGCTTAAATTGAAATTCAAATTTGACTGGCCTCACAGCTCAGTTGGCCATCAATGCCGTAGGTCGTGGGTTCGTTTCCCACCCAGGACATACATTTTTATGGCGAATATAGAGTTTTGTTCCGTGTCTGGGTGTCAATATGTATTATATGTATGTATTTACAAAATAAGTATATAAGTTTATATCAGTTGTCATGATAAAAGCTCTGCTTAGCTTACTTTGGGCTAGATGGGCGCTATGTGAAATGTCCACCAATATTGATTTATTTATTTATATAAATCGTGACGGACTATAGTTACTAGATTCGACCGGTTAGTACCACTACTACTAGTTGAGTCACTGGTTCGAGAGAACCACTGTGCTAAAAGTATTTTAAGTGCACCTCAATGAGGCTCCTTTCGTGCTTGACACATTAATTTTTGTTTCTAGAACTAAGTGGTTTGGTTGATAAGCACATAAATTTATCAAGCTAAAACACTCATTGGTTCACGTCGGGATTTGAACCAACGACCTCCGGATTAAAACTTAGGGTCAGTACCACTGGGCCACAACGCTCGATTATTCTTAGGTAGATTTATAAGAACAGTTTATAATGTCCTATCTACAAGTGCTATATAAAACATAGGTACGTACCAAATTTCGGTATTCATCATGAATCTTCTTGTATTCTGGTCTATCCAGCACTTCGCCGTTGTCAGTGGGCTCAAAAGCTGCAAAAATGATGAATATTTAATTTAAACGACTCGCACGTGGTTCTTCTCTCGAATATTCTCAAAGACTTACGACTCACGAATTCGGACGATGATTTATGTTTATAATTATCATTTTAATCAATTATCCGGTTTATTTAATATGATGTTTTGTAAGTATTATACTCGAAATGTACCTACAAACTTTCCCTTAGAATATTGTTAAAAAGATAATAAACCTCTGCCAAATTTCAGCTTTGTAGGGTCACTGGATATACCGTAGGTATGTGTTTTTAGAATTTTGCAATTTAGGAGAAAAAAAAAATTAAAGTATAAAGTAAAAAAAAAAAAAAATACTAAGAATGAAAATAAATATTTTCATAATGTTGACACAAAGCTACTGAGACTGCACTTTTAAGCTGATTTCATAATTTAGGTTTTACCCACCCTCCAATTATCTATATTATACAGGGTTACAGGAAAAGTCGTGCTAGATCCGTTAAGGGCGTGGAGTACCCATCATTTCTGACTTATTTCACTATGAAACACCCTACCCTAAACTTAACCCTTTTCGAGATATTCGACTTTTAATTTTTTATTGAATAATGCCGATTTTTAGGCTACGAAATTTATTTTTGTTTATTTTGTGTATCTTATTATTATTATTATTGCATTTTTACATGTGTAATAAGATGCTTTAGGACATCAATCATTAAAATAGTGCATAAGTTAATTGAATAGACCGTAGTAGACAAGTGAAAGTAAAAAAATAAAAAATATATTAGCAAGCTTATTTTTCTCTAAGGGATATCTAAAAAAAATATTATGACACTTGTTCGGCAGATATTTTTTAAAATATCTACGTTTCATCAGCTATCTAACGAGGTATAATAATCTAGGGTTTTATTCAAATGCATTGGAAAAAAATTAGTAAAAAGTAAAATAAAACATTAGGTATGCATGAAATGTCATTTATTAAAGGTTTTCACACAACTTTTTCTTATTCTACAGTTCATGTTCAACATGGCCGCCTCTATTTCTGAAACATTGTCGCATCCTTCTACGGAGACCAGTCTTCACTACTCCAGTGGTCAACGTGGTCCTCATTTTATTTGCTGCATCCACAATCCTTTCTCTTAAGTCTTCCACAGACAAAACTGGATTCGGCTCGCTGTACACAAGACTTTTCATGCACCCCCATACATGAAAATCCATGGGAGTTAGGTCCGGACTTCTTGCTGGCCATGGCAACGGCCCACCTCGTCCTATCCATTTGTTTGGATAATTTGTGTCCAGCCAGTCTCTGACACTTCTCCTGAAATGGGCAGGGCAGCCATCGTGTTGGAACCACATGTCCCTGATCAGGTTGAGTGGCAGATCATCCAGCAAATCACTCAAGTCTGCTCTCAGGAAATTTTCGTAGCTTTCCCCATTTAGATTATCCGGGAGAAAGTAAGGTCCAATCAAATGATTAGAGATAATGCCCATCCACACATTCACGCTGAATCTTCGTTGGGACCCTTTCACTCTTTTCTTATTGGGATTCCTTAGTTCTTTTGGGGCCCAGTAATGGACGTTGTGATAGTTGGTTATGCCATCTTTATCAAATTTGGACTCATCCGTCCACAAGATATTTCTTAGAAAATCTGGGTCTTCTACGTCAGCATTTAGCATAAATCTGCAAAAGTCCAATCTTCTCGCGGGGTCTCCTTCTTCAATAACGTGTACCGGCGTGTAATGGTACGGGTATAGGCCAGCAGTATGCACTGTAAACCACACTCTCCATTGCGAAAGTCCCAGATCACGGGCAACAATATTAGTGGAAGTAGTCGGATCCGCTCGAAAGCGTTGCACTATCTCATTGTCCTGTTCTTCGTCGTCAATTCGTGGTCTTCCCATGTCTGTATTTCGTCTCAAAACAGAGCCAGTTTCTTTAAGTCTTCGATAAACTCTGTCAAAACAGGCCACATCCGGCACTCGACGACCGGGGTAGCGAGTTATGTATTCGTTACGAGCTTGCGCAGACACACAATCGCAGTATCCGTAACAAATAAGCATATCAGCATATTCCTCAGGTGTGTAGGACGTCATCTTCAACACATATATCACAGTATCACAGGTACAAATCAGAGTCCGGTTAACAAGCACAGTAGTCACAAATCAGAAGAAATAGTCCAGAATCACAGCCAAGTCGAGAAAAAGAGCAAAACGATATCACATCTACTATGTACGAAGCACAAAAGCAGACTGACAACCAAAACAATACCCCCTGTTGTATTCCCAGCTCTAACCGGTCTCTACACTTTTTCTTTCATTCGCACCTACATAAATCGTCACTTGTCTCGCTCTCTCGGTGCGTCTTAACTTGAAGGAAAATAGGCGCGGGACCGTTAGAACTGCTACCTGGAGCGTCCCAACTACTTTTTTCCACGAAATGTAATACAAACCCTAGATTGTTAGACCTCGTTAGATAGCTGATGAAACGTAGATATTTTAAAAAATATCTGCCGAACAAGTGTCATAATATTTTTTTTAGATATCCCTTAGAGAAAAATAAGCTTGCTAATATATTTTTTATTTTTTTACTTTCACTTGTCTACTACGGTCTATTCAATTAACTTATGCACTATTTTAATGATTGATGTCCTAAAGCATCTTATTACACATGTAAAAATGCAATAATAATAATAATAAGATACACAAAATAAACAAAAATAAATTTCGTAGCCTAAAAATCGGCATTATTCAATAAAAAATTAAAAGTCGAATATCTCGAAAAGGGTTAAGTTTAGGGTAGGGTGTTTCATAGTGAAATAAGTCAGAAATGATGGGTACTCCACGCCCTTAACGGATCTAGCACGACTTTTCCTGTAACCCTGTATATATTTAGGAAATTATCTAAATACCTACCCGAACGATCTGGCTCAAAAACTACCATCAAAATTGTATCAGTGATTATATCTGGTACAAATAATTAAAATTTAAATCACCGACAAAGATTATTAAGTCCTTTGGTCTATGGAGGTACATAAATATATTATGTAGACATACGGTAGGTAGGACTAAGTTCAGCTCCATTGGAGGCAAATCTCCAGGAAGATAATAATTGCGTCGTTGCTTGTCAGGGGAAGAAATATCTGCGCACATGATCTGTGAGCATTAGAGCGCTGGTGCGTGCGTATTTTATACATTTATGTTGCAATGAAGAGCTCACTAGACTCTTCAAAATGCACGACTTGAGTACAAAATTTACTTGATCGGGCATAGAGCTAAACTCACGCAAAGACTTCTCTTCTATGAACGTCTGAAGTGGCACGTTCCACACGGGGCCGTGGAGAAACCCTACCAGGGAGTCGAAAACCCAAGAGTTGCCGTCTGCGTCTGCACTATCCATCACTAACAGCTGACGAACACTACGGAGATTCAAACGAGTACATTGAGAAATGCGCCATACCTATTCTAATGACGTGTTTGTTGTGTTTTGCGTTGCTATGGCAACGTAGATATTTACAAACCTCTTCTATTATAGACATATTATAATTGTTTAAGTCAAGGTTCGACGTCAGGTTAATTCACAGTCAACAGTTAAGATATGGATCGTGGTACTGCAATGTTACACCTACACGACTGGCCTCACAGCTCAGTTGGTAGTTTTTTTTTTATTTTTTTTTTTATGTAATTGTACGCAAACAAGCAGACGGCCCACCTGATGTTAAGTGGTTACCGTCGCCTATAGACATTTGCGTCCCCGGGGATGCCAATGCTTTGCCTACCTTGTAGATACCTCTTTACATTTTTTTTGAAGTTGCCCATATTGTACCTCGGCGGAAAAACCTCAGGAGGAAGCTCATTCCAAAGTTGACAAGTGTTGGGCAGGAAGGTGCGGCTATATCGAGTTGTACGGCAGGCCCACTTGTCAACAATGTGTGGATGAGCTTTATGATGAGCGGATGAGCGGTAGTAGCGTGCCCTGCCTTTTCTGTGCATGGGTTCGATTCCCACCAAGTACAAACATTTGTATGTCGAATACAGGTGTTTGTTGTGTGTCAATATGTATTATATGTATTTACAAAAAAAGTATATATAAGAATTATATCAGTTGTCTGGTTCCCATGACACCAGCTATGATTAGCTTACTTTGGAGCTAGATAGCGCTGTGTGAAATGTCCATCAATATTTATTTATTACACGTGTAACATTGCACCACCCCGGTGAGTAATTAGCAACTCAAAGTAGCAGTAGAACTTGTGCCAAGTTCGCCCGGAGAAGTACTGCCACCACACCTGGTAATCCGCCGCTAAGCAGTGATGCACTCGTGTTGCTGTGCTCCGGTGGAAGGGAAGTGGGTGCCGGTGAAATTGCAAGCGCAATGAGACGTAACATCCCCGTCTCGAGGTGTTGCAAGCAGTAAGTAATGCATTCCCGTTACTGTGATCTGGTTTGAAAGGTATGGTGCCTGTGAAATTACAGGCATATGAGACCCTCACTATCAGAGTTACGGGCGTATAGTATACGATGCAACTTGGCCCAAGGACCCTAGACCCAAGTCGTATTGCTTGTTATAGCCAGAGGTTACCACTAACACCAAGGCTATATATTGTTCCGTAACTTTATCATATAAAAAAAATATAAACTCCATTGTTATAGGTATATATAAACAAATTACATAAACACCAAATAGTTTATTCATCCATCCTTCTATCCTTCCATCTTTCAGTGGAGTAATAATATCTTTTGAACCTTTGAAGATAAAATATAAAAGATGTAATGCACTAAAAAAATATAGAATGATGCTTGACATTATCGGCTTAAAAATCCCTTTAGAATATTAATAAGGAAATAGAGATTAAATTAAATTATAATAGATTTTTCACAAAAACCACAGGTTTGAATATAGTAATTTGAATATATATATCATTTAGTAATTTATTATTACTCAAAACAAAACAAACATAATCAAATTGTAATGACTACGAGCACTACTTTCTGACAGGCCCCATCTGCAGACTTTAGTTTCAATTCCTCCAACCACTCCACTACACTTCTATACAACTGACCCGTCATGTCAAGAGACAAAAAACATAAACAATAATATTAACATAATAGGTACATAATAAATAATAACAAATAACTATTAATTAAGTCGCAACGAAAAAGTTACCATAAATTATAAATTTAAATAACTGAAATGTTTCGTGTAATTAGACTCTTTATCTAAACGTGAAGTTTTTCTAATCACATTTAGGGCCAATTTCCACCGCTGCCAATAAAGTTTTTGGAGAAAGTTTTCTATTACATTTTTACTTCGTATTTTGTCTATTGAATGAATACATAAATTAAGATTTACACAGAAATTAATTTCATTTCTCGGGAGTTAATATATTTATGGACTTTTTTGTTCTGCTGACTGTTCGACTAATCCTGCTGGCTGTTCTTCCACCTGCTTTTCAACATATCCATCTTCACGATCTAGGACTTGTTCAACTTGATCCTGCGTGTCTGCCTGTTGTTGGTCATATTGTCCAAAATCCTGTTGCTGATCATATAGTGCGGGTTGCTCGAACTGTTGCTGATTCGGGTCTTGCTCAATGTAAACCTGCTGTTGTTCATATCCTTGTTCATAATTAGGTGCATATTGCTGCTCGTAGTGCTGGTCATAAAGTTGCTGTGTCTCCTCGTGTTCGTTGATCTCCACTGGGACAGTCCCTTGCTCCTGTTCAGCACCTTCATAATACGCGTATTCCTGAGTTTGTGGATATGCTTCGTTCTGGCCATATTCTTGACTATACGCGTCTCCAGCTCCCTGTTGGTCGTATCCGTAGTTTGGGTCAGTTTGTTCAGAATAGAACATTTCTCTTTGTTCAGCATCAAATTCTTCGATACCTGCATTGTCCGGAGGGTTTTCGGCCAGCATCTGCGGCTCAGTGTTACCTTCCACGATAGTTCCATCTTCCGTCAAATAGTTTGCTGGATCCATATTATTTGTATTCTGTATATCAATAGTATCATCGTGTGCATATTCTTGAGTATACGATGTTTCAATAGGATATTCATTTCCAGTGTTAACAGCTTCTTTTACTACATTTTCTTGATTTATTTCTTCAGTAAGTTCAGTAGGATTGACGACTTCTGTCGGATAATGTTCGTTTTGTTCTTGTTCAACAATTGCGATTTTCTCAATATCAGTGTGATTTACATCAGTTTCCAAAATGGGCAATTGTTGCTTATACTCTATGGGATAATCTTGCTGAGGATGGAAGTCTTGTTTAGGATATTCTTCTCCGTGATATTCAACGTTATTATTAATGTTATAGTCGGTTTCCAATTTTTGATTGTCTGAGATATCATATTGGGCTGGTTCCGGATTTTGATGCACATTGGTATTAACTTCAGAGGCGTTTTGATCGTATAATTCATCTTGCGCATTATCATAATAAATAGCTTTTACTTGGGAAGCGTCAATGTTAATTTCTTGATTGACATCGTCATGAACTGTACATTTTTGCAGGTCCAGATGATGCGATATATCTTTTTCTGGTATTTCCTCCTCAAATGTGATCGGTAAACCTTTTGTATGATATAATTCCGTAGAGTTTTCATTATTATTAGTTTTATCTAGTTTATCTATACGCATGGGTTCTCTATTATTAAAAAGCTCACCTTTATTTGCATATTTAATACTCTCTTCTTCCTTTTCGTTATTTTTCAGTTGCTCTAGAATGTCGTATTTACTCTTCCAATCATTACTGTTATCAATATCGTTGGGCTTCACGGCAGAGACTGGAACCGGAGCTGGATGAGCAATGACTTCAGCCCTATGATCATTCGTATAAATTGCATTCAATTTAGGAATAAGTATATACTTTTTGCTTATTTCTTTTAAAATCATTGTTTCTTGTATATTTCTTGGGACATCCAGCTGCAAATTATAAGAAGTGGGATCGGGAATTTGCTGATTTACGCTCAGCAATTGCATATCACATCTTTCAGCACCATCTGGTCTATGAGCGGGGCGATTGTATGAAGATGGGTAAAAACTTCCATATTTGCTCGGCTGTAAAATAAAATAGCATTTTTAGTCTATTAAAACTTTTCACATAATTATTATGTAGTGCACAAGATTACCGATTGGCGAAGCTGTAGGGCTGTCGAACTGCGCATCTTGTCAAATTTTCCTAATATGTACTCGTTCCTGTCCTTGCGTTTCTTATCTTCTTCAAGAAACGCGTCATATTGTTTTCTCAAAATGTTGATACGTTCATATTTAATTCTGCAAGAAATATATCTCCATTAAATCTTTATATAATATTTGAATATATATCAAATATATTAATAAAATTACTTTTTATCACTTTTCTTCCCCATAGGTGTATCGAGTTAGATTTATACGGAGGAATCACAAGATTCAATTCTATTGATTGGCATGGCATAGCACTGATCACCGAAGTAAACAAAGCAATGCCGTGCCGACCTTAGCTAAGGTTTGCACGGTAGGTACGGCTGTGGGTGGAACTTGCCGCATGTTACCGATAGCGTAACATATTACTATGTGAACGTTCAGGCTTTGCATACTAGGACACTTTTAAAATTAATTTAAATACTTCATATTTTAAAGTTGTCGTAACTATTCTTCATGTTATAATTTTGTTAAACGGATTAAACTCAAGACTGAAGAAGAGCTGCGTGATTGCTACTTTATCAGTAGGTAGTAATATATTTTTAGTACAATAGTATTAGGTATATCAAACTAGCTGTTGCCCATTACTTCGTCCGCGTGGAATTCGGTTTTACCACGCACCCCTATTTTTACCCCTCGGAAAAGTATCCTAAGTTACTCCTCATAAGTCATAACATCAGCTATCTGCCAGTTGAAAGCCCCGTTAAAACCGGTCCAGCCGTGGATAGCCGTAGAGAGAGCCGGAATAAACAGACATACATAGTTTTTTTTTAAGTTTTTGTTAATATAAGTACTGTACTTATATACTTTAATTAATTGAGTAAAACGCTGTTATTTTGACATTACAAACAGATATTTTATTTTATTTTATTTTTATTTTGAGCAGTAGAACTCTCGCCAAGTTCGTCCGGGGAAGTACTGCCACCATGCCCTTTTCTGCCGCCAAGCAGTGACGCATTCGCGTTACTGTGTTCCGGTTTGAAAGGTGTGGTTGCCGGTGAAATTACAGGCACATGAGACATTCCACCTTCACGTCTCACATTTACGGGCGCATACGATGCGACTTGGGTCTTGTCATACCTACTTTGGGAGGACCCAAGTCGCATCGGCTGTTATGGGCCGAGGTTACCACTTAACACCAGGTGGGCCGTCGGCTCGTTCCGTAAATGTATTTCATAAAAAAAAAAAAATTTAGGTAACTGAATAGATTGACTTTTCTCTGGAGTGCGAGTAGTTTCTGCTTAGATTCGACACTACAAAAAAAAAATATAATTAAAAATTGAATCGAGTTTAATCTACCTGTACCTAGTTGAACATTTGTGAGATTCACAAGAATGAGATGAAAATTCAAATTCTGTATGCATAGGAAACTAACTTCGAACCGAGGAGTCTGTTTCCGTTTATTTTTTGTGCCCTACACCGCGTTCTACAATGATGTCCTTACCCTTTTATGTAAATAAGTATAATAATCGTTAATAAAATTTCTGTTGAAAATGAAGGTAAAGAAAAATATTTTGGTATTACTAAACGTATCCAAATGTGTAAGGGAACGTCGGTGTCAGCTCTCGCCTGGCACCGACCACCTCGCCACCAGCCCTGAATAGCACCACAAAACGCGAACTTAAAATGACCTTCGACCTTGATGGTAGATAGGTACTTTGTTATGTTTATGTCACGAAACTTTGTTATGAATTTTATGATACGAATAAAACGTTGTATTAAGAGGACAGTGCGCAATAGTTGTAAAACTAAAAGAATATCGTTGCGTCTTGAAAAATAAAATTAACTAATTGAAAGCGCGTTTAAGTACCTTATCATTTAGCAATTACGGAGGTCATTTATACTTGTATGGTTACCTATTTGTGGCAAACATAAATGAACGCTTCTCTGTGCTTTGGAGAGTACGTTACAATGTATGTTCTGGCTACGCACAAAATGCTGTTAAAAAACGGCTATACCACGCTACGTACTGTTGGATACGAGCTTTATCTACAACGATTTAGCTTTATATATTATGTATTCTCGCAAGTATAATAATATTTCAATTGCGTCGTACTGTCGCATACCTCGAGTTGGCCGCTTGTGGCCGCGTAGGCGTCATTTAGCGGCCGCTGTATGGCGTCGAATAGCATCACTGAAACGTTGCCTAACGAAAACGGATTGCACGGGTTCCTAAGGAGCCTTTGTAAACAGCGGAATTTCGATGATTTTCCTACTTGTCATTTTACGTCCGTCCCGTAGCGGCCACTAAATGACTATACCGCTTTTCTAGGGAACCCGTGCTTTAGGGTAAGCAGGAATCAGTCACGGTGAGTGTTTTCACGCGAGAAGAGAATGAAATCTCGCAATCTTTAAAAATTGAATTCAATGCTAAGTTAAAAAATTATTGAAAACATTAAACTCACATACACTCCTTACGTAGAAAATGTGTATTTATTTTCAACATATTTCAAGAGGTATGATTTTTTAGTTTTGTTGAAAATATGTACTACGGTTGACAAATGCTTCGAAAATTCAAAAATCACATGAGTTTAACTTGATATGACAGCAATGCAGAGTAAAGGTGCGGATTCACCTGACCTACTGGACGACGAATCCATAAGCCGTTTGGTCAACCAAGCGTTAAAAGCTACGCCAAACTAAGCGTGCTGAGCTATGGCAGCTGCATTCAAACTAACAGTTCACGGTCCGCACAATTGCATGGAAAATTACCGATGGTAGGAAGTAGGATGGGATCCAAACTGAAACTTAGTTTATCTAGCTCCTTATCTCCTTGTAGCTCAAGAGCTACCAGGCCAAGGCCGACACCCTGCTTTACGGTGAAGAGGGTGCGATCTCTATGAGCACAGACAATATCGAGAATATTGTCAGAGATGATCGATTATAGATGACTTTGGACATGGTGAAGAGGTATATTTAGCGACATTTATAAAGTTGCAGTTTCTTTTCTCACAAGCTCACAAATCAACTTCAGTAAAAGAGCATATTAAGTAGATTCGTGCCGGTAAGTAATGTAACAGATGACTGAGTAAATTAGATGATTGTAAACAAGACCTTGCTCTCAAAAAGGAATGGGTTCTTTACGGGTTTCACGAAATCCATGTAGTAATTACTAAGATCAAAGGTAAGAATATCCCTCGAGAAATATTATGAATGATATAGCAAGTTCTAATTTATATTTTAACAACAATACTTTGCCATGCACGAAAATACATATCTTTCTTACACAATACAATGTCTAGGTATTCAGTCTATATTCATATCTATAATATATGATATAAATCAATTGAGGAACAATGTGATAAGAGTGGATGAAGCAAAGGAGGTAGGAGTAGGTACATCAGGATTCTAGCAGGAGGAAAATAATGCTCACTGCTTATCCCGCCGGAAAACAAGCATTTTTATGCATGTCTGTATATGATATTAATTATACCGCTATCTGACCTTCACACGTTTAGGCAAATAAATATCTTAATAATGCATAAACAAAGAAATACCATACTCTCCAAAAAACAATTTGAAGATAACCGAGATCTTGAGTTCCCGTGGTAGAATAAATCGCTGTGTGCCTGTAATAGGGAGGTTGAGATTGAATTGCAATAGGAACAATAAAATGCTAGAAAGTTCTGAAAATATATCTGATATGAATAATAAAGTCAAAAATGCCGTCGCCAGCCCAACTCAATATAATTGTATAACATCACAAAAAATTATAATGTCACTGTCAGATCAGATGAAATACTAAAATTACTAGATCTTAGTATCGGAATTGTTTGATTTAGGTTATGAATGAAAGGATCTGAAAAATTCTAAATAAATTATCTTAGGTAAGTATAGTGGTTAAGTTTAGGTCTATCTTTTAAAGTTTACCATTGAAATTTTTATATTGCGGACTATATACAACCTAACTCGTAGTCGTAGTATCTATTCAAGTTTTTCAAGCGAAATAAACAATAGCTATAAGTTTACGCAGTAGAACAAGAAGGTATCTCATTCGACGGAAACTAAGTTCACAGGGTGAGTGAGTAGCGACAGCTATTCGCTCACTGCACTACAGAGACTTACATTAATTCACAGGCGATGTTACACAAATGGTGGTATAGATTTGTGCGGAAGAGGACAAGGCCCATTCCCGAGGATGTGGCGGTTCTGTGGAAGCGGCGACTTAGTGTAGCATACGGACTGCTAGCTTGGAATGCATTTGGCTTGGTTGCATACAATGTATACAAAGGGAAGGCGGACTGGGCACATTATTATGGCATCAAGACTGATGATGAAGTAACTCAAAGGCCAGGTATCAGTCGAACTCATTATTGACCCTTTGACAAAACTTAACCTGTGCCATGATCCGATTCTCATTTTGATGTATGTAATGTATTTTAATTTTGTTACAGCTTTGGCGTGGGCTAACACTCTAGGCATAAAAAATGCCAAAGTTGTTAAACTATCAGGATTTCAAAAAGTAGGTGAATATGAAATTGTTGAAGGAGAAATTATTGAAAATAAAACTCAAAAAACCACAAATGAGGAAACACTTAGCGAATAAATGAAAATAATAGGTGTAGATAATGTTAGTTACTTACTATTTATGAATTGTAAAAACTTGTAAATAAATAAATTAAAAATTACAGTTTCTTTTAAAAAAATATTTATGTCATACAAATATAAATATTTATTACTTACTTAAAAGGCACTTAAGTTGATTACTAAGTAAAAATTGATAAAGTCTTTATAAAGATTACCGTTGATTCCAATACATTATAACGCATTACCTACATTTAGATCACAGGTCGGTGAGGCAAATCAAAATAGTGTCAACAATTAGTATGTCCTTGGTATGTGATACCGCGCCGCCGCCGACGACGTTCCAACTCTTGCAACAGTGCAGATCTGAAATAAATAATCACTTAATTTATGGCAAATTGGAAAGAACTGTGGTCAACATCAGGTGGGCATCTGCTCGTTCCGTTGACACCGAGACTATTTGTATCAGAGCACTATTTTGTTATGTGATAAAGTTACGGAATGAGCAGATGGGGGACGGACAACCGAAAAGTGCTTTAGCGTTCGTGGAACCAAATTTCAAAATTTAATCATATTTCAGACGTGTTGCGAGGTTGCAAAATAAAAGAAAACTATTACTATTGATGTTTCCAAGCCATTTCTTTATGTCAAAGGTCAATTCGAGTCACTGGTTCTCTCGAACCAGTGTGGTGAAAGGATTTTAAGTGCACCTCAAAGGCAAATCCGTTGCGTAGTTTTAAAGATCTAAGCATACATAGGGACAGACAGACAGCGGGAAGCGACTTTGTTTCATAGTATTTAGTGATAGTTACCTATATTGTTCATATTTCATGACGATCAGCTGCAGCTCCTGCTTGTAGAGTCGCGTCAGCATGTCGGAGAAGCAGTCGAGCTCGCTGAGACGGAACATGTTCCAGCGCAGTTTATGGTCCAACTCCTGGTCCGCTGGAAAGGAACACACCGCTATAACCACCACTACTACTAATCGTTTCACTAGCTCTCTACCACCAGCGTGGTGAAAGGCATGAAGCGCGCCTCAAAGAAGCTCCTTTCGTACATTTGACACACATTTTTGGTTATAGGACATGCGAAAGTAATAAACTAAATGTAACATATAATTAAGTAATTGAAGCGTTAGTGCGAGCAAAAAATGGAATCCCTCCTTTGGGGTTTCTGTCTATTCTTCCCCAGAGAGGGTCGGATAGGGTTTGAACTGACGTCGAACTCAGCGATAAGTACGCATGACCTTATGTTTTGAATATTACTTCTCGACGTTTCCAAGCCTTTACGAATTCTATGGAAGTAAAGATGACAGGTGTCTTGACTATGACCGGAGGATTCCTCACGATGTTATTTTTATCTTGTATTTCTTTCTTGTATGTATTTGGACCAGCGACCTCGGGGATAACATTTTTTTATTATGAATATTTTTGTATGGATCCAATAAAGTTGATGCTATGCTCTTAACCACAAAAAAGTTATTGATCCTCAATTTTGAATGAGGAATATTTTAACGAAATCCCCAATTACCTGAAAATATTAAAGTCCCCTACTCTGTCGAAAGGCAGTAAGAATTTGGGAAATATATATCACAGGTATATAATGCATAGATATTTTAATCTCTGTTGTCAAATGATAAGTAGTTAATTAAAGTAGTAACTCTAGAGACACATTCTCATAAAACATTGTTAACTAATCCGCGGATAAAATTTGGTGATGGTAGGCTGCAGCATGTTTATTAATATTTTTTAAGACTAATTTAATACTATATACGGTAGTTGTATTTTCCCCTTATCTTACAAATATTATAAATGCGAAAGTTTAGATGGGTGGACGTTTGTTATTCATCACACCAGAAAGGCTCTGGATGAAATTTGGCAAAAAGATTAATTGTAGTCTGGGATATCATTTTTATCTCGGAAAATGTACGGTTCCCTGAGAAGACAAATCCAGTCTGCAGTCAACAAGGGACGCAGCTAGTAAATAAAAAAAAATATATATATATTGTAGGGTGTGTATTACTTTGAGGAATTACCTTTGGAGTAAACTATGAGCCAATGCGGTATCTCCTCTAGTAGGTACGGCGGCACCAGCGTAGGAACGTACGGGCTGACTAGGTAACACCCACCGACCAGGCACGGGTGAGCGTATGTCGTCTGATGAGTTATTTCACTGCAAAAATAATATATTACCAATCATTCAACATTAGGCACACAAAAGGTGTTGCATTTATTGAATTATTTGTAAATGTTATAAAATAAATAATTTTATTACTTAAATATAAATAATACTATTCACTCAGGGAATGTGTTCCTACATTTAATTGGGTTCGTGGTATCGAGCACATTAAGCGAAAGACGCAATGGCGCACGGCTGCTCCACATTATAACTAGGTATTCGGAAGTTGGACGTGCGTGGGTACATAAAACCTTAGGACACAGTCCAAGAATCTCCATCAGCATTATGTCCTACTGAGTGACGTGAACGAGACTGTATTTAGATTCCAAGCGAGACAAACCCGTGATTACGGTACGACCAGACGCACTTTCTATGATAAAATCAATTGAACAGCCACTCAGAAAAAATAAAAACGATATAAAGTATTTTTTTATTGGCAACAACTCTCCACCAGCATTTAACTTTTTGAATTCTCATAAAATGATCACTACAAAAGAAGACACACGATGCCAGGTACCAACCAAATCATGGCTGCAGGGCGGTTGACTAAAAAAGTTAAATCAGCGTTCTGCCTAGGACTTCCCTCGATTCGTGGGCCGATTACTCGGCCCGTTGTCACGGTCGCGTGAAGCAGCTCACGCTGACCCCCCGTACCCTGCGTGCTCCGCCGCGCCGTCCAACCTGGCGGTAGGGGAGTTCGCAATCATCCTAACCTGTGCAAGGGCTCAAGGAACCTTCTTGGTACTCACTTGAAGTAGTATACTCCGTGGTGCGGAGTGGACACTCGCTGCCATGGCTGCGGTACGCTCTCGAGAGGGTGTGTCCAGTGTGTAGTCTGCGTGTTGTGGTCCATGTAGTAGCGGCGGCCACGGAGAGTACGGTCCGCCGACCAACCCGGCGGTAAAGGGAGTTCGCACTCCTCCGAACCAGTGAAATCTTAACAGAAATAGGAGATCATTACTGTGTGAAAAATTAAACATTGCTAGCATGGTTAAGGTTAAGTATGATTATTATTAGACATACTAATATGTGATAAGTAGTTAAAAATAATTTTTCAAGATTTAAGTTTGTTGGTGTCAATAACAGCTTGTATATAACATAAGTGTCACTTTACATATATGCTATTTCTGGTAAAACAAAATCCTGTATTTATAGAAACAAAAAACTAAGATAATATGTGCAGAAATTGAATGTACCTTGATTACTTGAGATTACACTGCTCCCGTGAGTTTTGTTGTGATAAGGCAAGACAGATGTGTTGACATAATTAGAATAGATTGGTGAAGATTGGCTCGACGGTGTATAAGCTGTAAATAAGGAAATACATCACACTGAAGTCACAAGGTCAATATTAATAAACTATGATATTTTATATTGTAATTAAATATATACTAATAATAATAATTGTTTCTTTTGGACAATAAAATCTAATATTAATATAAAAAATCTTTTATAATAAACATTAAAGGCTTATACCAGCCTCTAATGTCCACACTTCATGTACACTCTACGGGCCTTCACTGGATCAGTGAGTGAATGGACTTTAATCTGCCACAGGATCTGTTCTAAGACTAAGAATAGTTTAGTACTCACACTCTGTACAATTGTGAAGGCGGATGGAATGCGGGGATGGAGGATGTAACCTTGGAGTGAGGCTCATGTTTGAAGACAGCCGTTGCATGCTAGATTCTCTTGAGCCATACTGTTGCCTCTTTTGCTGTTGTACCTGTTAGAAAAAACGAACAATTTAAAATATATCACCTCTATTTTAATATTTCTTATAATAAGGCCTCACTTAAACATGGTTACTTAGATTAGCTAATCAACGTTTTGTCATTCTGTGTGATACACAGTTTCGATTCAAGTCTAAAATGACAAAATGCTACTTATCGAATCAATTGCTTCATAATATTTTTGTATTAGGTCCTAATTTCTAATAAGATGTTACTTATAAAAACTCAGTAGAAGTATTTTAAACAACATTGTTAGTTGAAAAGTATCAAAATAATACAAGATATTTAAGGCTATTGTTAGTAAAAAAGTTTGTCAAAAAAGACACTGCAAACCTGTTGTTGATTTTGATAAATAGGATCCTCCTGTTGCTGCCTATAATATCTATAGCTCGTCTGTCTACTAAAGGAGTCATCTATTTCATTCAGAGTGGAATGGGATGCCTGGGAATAAACAAAAATTCATTTTACTAATCTGTACTAATTGCGTTCATATTTCAACATAACTTTATTGAAATTACCACATTTGCATCCAGATGATACTGTGAATTATAATTGTTGCTGTTAGAAGTACCTGCTATATCCGAGCTTGTAGATAAACTAGCAAACCTATAAAAAATAAAAATCTTATTGTGGAAAACTATATACTTTTAGTAGCAGTAGACTTGTGCCAATTTCGTCAAGCACCGTCCTGATACCCACTTTTTCATTTATACCCTGCAATGAATTTTCATTACAACGTTCTGGTTTGAAAGGTGTGGTTGCCAGTGAAATTCGAACACGTCTCAGAGTATGGGTGCATGCAACGCAACTTAGGTCCTGATATTCCTAGGCAGGAGTTTTGCTTGTTATGGCAAAGGTTACTAAATGGCATATTAGCTAGTTCCATACTTCCATCAAAAATGTGCAATTTTTTTTACAAATTGAACATAATGAGCAAAGCTTATAACAGGATTCTATTCTATTCGAGTCACTGGTACTCTCGAACCAGTGTTAGTAAAAGGATTATAATACAGGAGTTTCGTTTCAACTAAGCTGCAGGAGATGCATTATCAAGACACTGTATTCTATCTACATTTACACTGTCCTTGCTCACTATATTTCTTGTTTTTGTTTTTTTAATAAGTATACTTTCTTTTAAACAAAAACACAAACAGGGAGATATAAGTTACAAGGCTGGAAGTAAAAGTGCACAAGCCAACTATTGCAATAAATATATTGCAATGATATTGCATTCATTGCTTGTACCTATTACCTGTGTGCTAAATTTGGGACAGATTCACTGGGAGTATATTTCCCTGCATGACCACTCATAGTCTGGGCTTTGCCAAATTTGTTCTCGTGGCTACTGGGTACAGCATCGTTTGCTCCAAATGGCTGACTTCGAGGTCTTTTGTTGTGCTCAGTGGTCCAAACATTTATTACTGAAATAACAGACACACCAAACCTGTTCATTACAAATCGTTAGATTCAATGTTGTCAGAGCAGGCGGACCTTGCAAACAAACTTATTTCTATATGAATACTAGAACTTGTTATAATAATTTAATCTTTCTGTCTTCTGAATTTGCAACTTACTTGGTAAATCTGGTGGAGTATCCTTTTTTATGTATTTGCCAACAACCCCTTCCTTAATAGCTTTTTGTCCCTTTCTTGATATCATTTCTATTTTTTTGTAACATTTACTGAAATATAAAAAAAATAAAAATGATTTTTATTCACCTTTTTTTTTTGTTTGTTTTTTAAACTTTTTTCGTATTTTGGCTGTACTGGCAAAGGCAACTTTTGCCTTACGCTATTGCATCTTACAGACCGAACAAGCTTATAATAATACAACATAGGCACGGGTCCCACTCATGATCCCATATGATTTCGAAATCCGATTTTTGTCTTTTCTGGTCCAACGACCACCATCAACTGAACAGACTGAACGCAATTTTAGAATTTTTATTGTGTTGTCTGTCACACGGTTACATTTTCCATTGCTAGGTTTTTGTTTACGATCGGGCTGCTAGCTAGGTATTACTTTTTTATTTAGAAGACGAAAAAAATCAATTTTGTTATATATGCCGCAGGTGTACAACGTACGTTGCGGAAATTAAATCGAATGTGTGTGTCACACACATTCGAGTGTGATGAGAAACAGTTTCTCAGTAAACAATTGTTGCTGTTTGCTGCGGCTCGACTACTATCTACTCTTATTACCATATCACCTAAGACAATGACAGTGACAATACGGCGCGTCACTTTTTTGTCATTTTCTAATTTTGAATGCAATGTAGCTGAGACCGCGCGCAATAGTTCATACAAAATAATAATATAACCTCGAAAAGAATTAACTGGCTAACACTTTATATTAAAGAAGAATATTGGGCTATAATGTTCTTTCTAATTGGTTTGGGACTTGGTGATGCGAAGGATATTACAGTGAAAGGTTTAGAAATCGTAAAAAAATGTGATAAAGTCTATCTGGAAGCTTACACTTCAATTCTTACTGTCGGCAAAGATGAACTGGTAATTAACAATTCGTTTAAAAGCTTGTATTGCCTCTTGAGTCATTGATATGCACTACCTCATTAGCATGGTATATATATATATATATATCCTTTTGGCAATTTAATTTTCTACTTCATCCATTTAGGCAACTGACTGAGGGTTGAGAAGCGACTGAACCTATTGATATACATAGATAATATTAAAAAGATTACCTGGAGTCCATAGCACAGTCCCCTATTCACAGTGGAAATGAGAAGTGGAAGTTTGCAGAAGATTCTCTCAGAAGTTCCTTATATGAATCAACTTAGTCTCAAGTTATTGTTAAATTGTATTTAATTCTGTATACTTATCAAATCAGACACACTGATTGTTAGTTGATATTTTTTATTGTTCTAGTTAAATTAAATTTCTTAGACAATGGTTTGTTACTCAATAAGTGAATGAGAATTGAGAAAAATTCTTAAGGATGCATCACATTTAGGCACATTTCATTACATGACAGACAAGATAGATGACATAGAAAGAAAGAGTGATTTATTCCGAATGCCACGTGAGTGGACCAAAAGACAATCACACACCACATTGTAGTTTTTAAGAAGTTTCACTTCTATTACATTTATAGTACTGCACTTTTTTTTTTACCTTGTGATATTTTATTATATGCATAATATTATAGGAGGAGTTTTATGGTAGACCTTTGGTAACAGCTGATAGAGAACTTTGTGAAAGCAGTATAGATGAAATACTGAAGGAAGCTAAAACTCAAGATATAGCATTGTTAGTAGTTGGTGATCCATTAGGAGCTACCACACATACTGACATGCTCTTAAGAGCCAAGGAATATGGTGTTCAAACTCAGGTATTGTTATGAACATGCTTTTGTCCTTGACTTTGTTTGCATTATTGTTATTTAACAAACAGACAGATTTGTAAATGATACTTTAGATAAGAATCTATGTATGAAATTGTTCTGTGTAATTCGTTCAATGTGACTATTATTAAAGGAAGATTCTAATTATATTCTTCTATTTTTAGATAGTACATAATGCTTCTATTATGAATGCAGTCAGTTGTTGTGGTCTACAACTTTACAACTTTGGAGAAACTGTCTCAATACCATACTGGACAGAAAACTGGAAGCCGGATAGTTTCTTTGAGAAAATTGATGATAATTTTTCAAGAAATTTGCACACTCTATGTCTATTAGGTAAGGTTTAACTAAAAGTTAAATGTACAATACTTATTTTAAAAGAATAATAATGGAAACAATAATCACAATTGTACTTTTAGATATCAAAGTGAAAGAGCCTACTGAAGATTCACTGACCAAAAAAGTGAGACATTACATGGATCCAAAGTTTATGTCTGTCAAGGAGGCATCAAGTCAGTTGGTGCAAATTATAGAAAATAAACAAAATACAGGTAGGCTTTGTAAATGAATTAAATCACAGGATTCTTTTCAATAATATGCATAATTTTGCCACCCTTCAATCATATAAAATATATTCAAATTAATAATTCATCATGAATTATTCAAACTGGAAAATCCATTAGCAACTAGTATAGAGTTAATTGATACATACTTGGCACATGGTGATTCCTCCCAAAATACTACCTGTCTGTCCCCTATGGTGTCATTGCAAGGGCTGTGAGGGGGATTATAACACATTACACATACTTCTGAGCTATGAGACTAACTTCAGTTGGTAGTAGCTCTACCTTCTGCGCTGTAGGTAGTGGGTTCGATTCCCACCCAGGACAAACATTTATGTGACATTTGTAACATTGATGTTTGTTCTTTGTCTGGGTGTTAATATGTATTATATGTATGTATTTACAAAAGAAAAGTATATAAGTATTATATCAGTTGTCTGGTTCCCATGATACAAGCTATGCTTAGCTTACTTTGGGGGCTAGATGGCGCTGTGTGAAATGTACACCAATATTTATTTATTCTTCTCAGTCACTCAGTAACTCCTCAGTGGTTGAAATCATGCATTTTCCAGTGATCTGACTTCACGACAATTAAAAGACATGAAACCATCTATTTTTTTTAGGTATCCAAAAGGACAGTACAGCTGTGGGACTTTCACGGGTCGGATCTCCCGATCAGAAAGTAGCGGTGATGTCACTTGAGGCCATGCAGGAATACGACCTCGGTGCGCCTCTGCACAGCCTTGTAATTCCCGCGCCTCAGCTACATCCCCTAGAATTAGACTATCTCCAACAATTTAGATAGTATTTGGATATGTTAAATAATATAAAAAAGCGCAATAAATTGAGTTTAATTATATTTTTATTATTTACAATCATAATACAATAATATAACTGGATATTAACAAAATTCGAGCTGATATGACTATAAACGTTGTTCACATTAGCTCGAGTCGCGTTTTAAAGGTTGATTATGATCAGGTCACTATAACTGAGATACATTTAAGATATGCTTAGTTTGGGGCTAGATGGCGCTGATTGAAATGTCCACCAATATTTATTATTATTATTATTAATAATAATCCGTTAAGGTGGCTTATCGCAGCCGCGTGCTGGCTTGGTGCTCAATATGATGGAATTCACCGAATTGGAATTACTCGCCGCTTAGTAAAATATTCAGACTGATGAGCACATATACACTTACACTACCTCGAGTTGATAAAGTAAATGTGAGGTGCTCCGACTCGAGCGCTAATGTGAACAGACCCTTACTCCGGTCACTTGCATACATAGATATAATTGTTTGAGAACATTTGCTATAGGAGGCAGCAGGATTTTTATGAAAACATAAAAGTAAATAGAACAGTTTGCTCAGTTCTTGTTCAGTTAATGGACTTGAATGTGCGCACGGCCAAAAAGGCGGTTTTAAATCTCAAAACATGTTACGGATGACTTCCTTACGCATTTTTTAGCATTGATGGGCCCAATATTTGCTACGATGCATGCGACCAGCTTAGAAAATAAAATACATTCGAAATAAACGTTGGTCCACAAGCTACCACAAAATACACGCTACAACATAAAATTATCAAAAAACATTTTGTGTGTCAATCATAAAAGGTACATTAATTTATTATTTGGTCTAGGTTTCATCATCATAATTATTATAAATAAGTAAATGAAAACTACATTGATTATAATACAAATAACGGAATGTAGAGATACCAACGTCTGATACACATCACATACCTATATTATTGGTATACTTACATATTTCAAACATTTCTAGATAAAACTGGAAAATGGTGGGTCACATTATATTTAAAAATAGTAAGACATAATCACTTAAATTAATGGAATTTTACATTATTTAACACTAGGATTGATTCTTAACATAACAATAATATACAGTCTTTAGACTTATGTTAGGGATACATAATCGTTTAAATATGTAATATTTATCCGGAAAAAGCAACAAATATCAATGAATCAAGAAGATCATTCTCTAGATTGTGATTTGTCATTTATTTATACCTATATTTTACACTGATGCTCCAATATGCATCAAGGTAGTGTTATATTTATTTTGTAAATATCTTAGGATTAGGAAGTAGCGATTTGTTATTGTAGAGATGGAGGGTGTTATAAATGATCTGTGTGACCAATGGTTCTGTTCAGTTACGGTTTCATTAGAGCATATAAGTAATATGTGTTAGAAAGTAACAGTTAAACTGTTTGCTTTAATAACTTTCGCGGGAATGACCACCGCATCGCGTCTCAGTTGGCAAGTACACCTGTTTAACTTAATTATCCTACAGGTTTACATAATTTATCAAAAGGCGTAATTATCTCGAGAATTCCGAACCCCTAGTTTATGAGACAAAATAATTTAACATGTGCTCTCTATTCAAGTGAGATTACAAATCAGTGATTTACATAAATACACATCAATAAGAGTATTCAAAATATGAGTCACACCGCCGAGACCTGCTGGTCTTCGTCGTCGTCGTCGGGCGTGTCCTGGTAGTAGTCGTAGGGTCGCGTGACGCCTTCGTGCGAGTGCGCGCGGCTCAGCCGCTCGAGGCGCGCCACCTGCGCCGCCAGCGTGTACGGCATGCGCGGCGGCGGCACGGGGCGAGCGCACGGCACCGGCGCGCACGGCCCCGGCGCGCCCGCAGCCCCACCCGCGCCCGCGCCCGCGCCCGCGCCCCCGCCCGCGCCGCACGACCCGTGCCCGCTGTCGCTCGACGTCGCCGAGCCCGTCTTGCGCAGCGGCAGGTTCACCAGCGAGGTGACGCTGCTGCTCTCGGCGGACAGGTCCACCGGCAGAGGCGTGGGCGTATCCGAGTGCGAGCGCTCGTGCTGCGAGCGCGGGCAGCAGGCGGGCGGCGCGGGCCCGTCGCGCCGGTGCGCGCAAGGCGACGGGCCCGACGGTGGCGGCCGGGGCTGGTGCGGCCGCGTCTTGGCCGGCTCCGACAGCGCGAGCAGCTTGCGCACCGCCTGGGGCGACGCGGTGCCGAACTTGTTTCCGGCGAAACTCTTCTTGCTCTCGCTGGCAGAGGAGGCGCTGCTGGTGGTGGAGAGCGAGGGTGAGGGGTGGCGGCGGCGCGGCACGGCGGGCGCCGGCCCCGCGCCCTCGCACTCCAGCGACAGCGCGTGCAGCCGCTCCTCGTCAGTCTCCACGTGCATGCGGTTCAGGTACGCTTTGACGCGGCGGACCATTTGAGCCTCCTCAAACATTTTCTTAGGATTGGGAACATTGGTTGACTTTTTCCTTCTTTTCACCGTCACTTGACCCTGCTGGGAGCCGCCCGGCGTACACATGTTGGTGAGTGTTCGCACTTCTTTTGCGATCATACGCAACTTTTCAAAATTTACCATACCCTCCACCCTTGTATCGTTTCCGAGATGGATGAAAGTTAAATCCTTTTTGACTACAGGGTAGAAAGGCACGACAGGCGCACGGCCTTGCTCTCCCGAAACTAATTGTCTATATTTAGACATATTTCTAGATGGATCCATTAGCATTTGTAAATCTGTGAAAAGTTTGTAATATTTTGTGGGCAACTTCTCCCATGTCATTCTCAGTCTTGACACTGCACCATGACCCAATCCCGAGATAATGGCAAACATTGAGTTAAAATTTCGGTATTCTTTGCACTGGCGAGCAACTTTGATGAACTGCTTAATGATTTTAGATCTTCTTACTATATTTTGCTCATTGACCACTTCAGTCACAACCCAAAACATTTCTTTGTTCACAAGTTCAGCAAACTGCGTCAACATAGGTGTCCCATACCTGCTTTTCAATTCAAACAGATCATCAACATATTCTGTGCTTTCTATTTGGCAAAAGATGCAGAAATCTTGTAGAGTCAATTGCGTAGCTACTTCCACAGCATTCAACTGCAAGAAATGAACAACACTGTCTCGGAGAAGCTCTGGAGCCATTTCATCAGGTACTAAAGTTTCACTAATTCCATTTGTTTTCAAATAATATCTAGAACTAAGTCCGATGCGGTCTGCTAGGTTTTGCAGCTGGTCTGGCAAGCGATGCTGTTTAATTATACCTCCATGTGCAACAGACACTTCACATAGAGAAAAGTTTGAACTAGAATCAGTAATGCCAAACTCCTGCAAAGTTAGCATAACAACTTCTCTGGCTGTTGTTTCTTTGTGCACCAACAGGTATTTGCAGGTCTGATCAGCTCTGTAAACTTTCAAGACATGTTCGGGATAATCTGATGATTGATATTCATCATAGCAGATGGATATTAAATCTGGATTGCTATGAGAGTTGTAAAAGGAGGAGCTGGAATTAGCTTTATTCAAGGATTCAGAGTTAGAGAGTATACTGTCATCACTGTGCAATACGTCTGAGATAGTGTTTTTAGGCAGTATGTTCATTTTCATTAAAGCTTTCTGGAGCCTTCTTTTAGGTCCCAGTGTCATGAATCCTTTTTGTGGTTCCTTCTTGATGTTCATTGGTTGTGGTTTCTTTGTAGGTGATTGAAAAACAGGGTTTAATGTGATGGGATTATCACAGAGCAGTTCTGCAGTGGACAGTCTGGCTCTGGGATCTGTTTGCCAGCGAACCATATTAGCACAGCCACCTCTCTGCCTTGGTGAATTCTCAGGTTTCTTCAGCATATCTTTAAAATCAAATAAGTTACTTTTTACTGTGATACTCAAATGTGTAGATCCAGTTATTATTTCCATTGCTTTTGCATGACTGACATGTTGAAATGATTGTCCATTAACTTCTAATACTTGATCTCCTCTTTTCAGTCCAACATCCTCAGCTTTTGAATGTTTTTCCACTTTTTGGATAAAAATTCCATAACCACGTTCATATCCTCCAATAATTGTGAAATTGAGTTGTTCATCTCTGGTAGGTCTTGACAAAGTGATGCTTCTGATACGTGCCTTTGCAGAACATGCCAAGTTGAGGAGTCGAGATTGGCTTTCCATCTTTTCTCTTTCAAGAGACATGTCAAAACATTCAAGGAAGTCCATCATGCTGGGATCTGTTTCAAAATCAGAGAAGTGATTACTAGCCCAAAGCGATACCACTCTAGTAACCTTGTCTCGGACAGAAGGGTCAGAAAACCAGGCTAAAAGTTGCTTTGCCACCACCAGAGGGCTTTCAATAAAGGTTCTATGAGTCAACAGGAAATCTTCAACATAATTTGTGTCTCGTGAATTATCTGCAATCAGCTGCAGCATCAGCTCTTCTGGTGTGCCCCTAATTACTACATGCCCTTGTAGGCGACTTGGTTCACCAGCTTGCCCTCTATATTCTGTTACTAAAACAACAACTCCATTTTCATTCTCATGACGTTTTATGTTCTCCTCTCCTTGATGTAAAATACGATAAAAATCATCTTGTGTGACACACACAAACTGACAGTCATCACATCTAGTCGTCATAATACCTCTATGATATAGTTTTTCTAAAGTAGCTTCAGCCATTCCAAAACTATCCCCAACATTAAGATACTCAATTTCTCCATTAGGGTGCTCAATTCCCACATGGCCATTGATGAGAACAGACCATGAGTCATGTTCTTCACCATCATTCATCACTACTGTCCCTGCTTTTTCGACAACTGCAAAAACCATCTTTATGCACAGAGCTCTTCGGACATTCAGAGTCATATTCGTAAATGCCTTTAAGTGTTGTGTGAATTCTAGCAGAATGTCAATATCTTCTTCAGTTCTTTCTGTTGGGTCTTTTTCAAGGCATTCACGGACAGCATCTCTCACAGTGAGGCTGTCCATGCTCTCTTCTAAATCTTCCTCTTCATCAGAGTCAACGATGGACTCCAGGAGGCCAGAGAGATCTACCTCCATATCCATGTCGAGTGAGCTATGTACCGAAGTCATTGTATCACTGCCGCTATAAGCGGAGCTTGTGTCACTTGCGTTAGAGCACTTCAATGTGTGAGGGTACAGCTCTGGACTGTGACGGCCTCCACGCCCACCTCTCAACATTGTGAAGTTTCTAGCCAGTGTGGCTGAGTACCAGCAGCTGAAATAAATGTTAGTTTCCATCACATAGGTCATCTTAGTGGAAATTTAGTCCAGATCTATTTGTATGTCCCATTGCTTATACAATCAATTTAACATATTCAGTGAATGATTTCTAGAATTCTAGAAACACTACCATTTGAAAGAGAAGTTAATAAATTAGCAAGTATTCAGAAATTTGCAAAATGAATTAGAAGAGAAACTCATAAGCGAATACTATAATCAATGGAATATCTATGCAGGGGACTTTCTTTTCGAGCCAGTATTCTAGTCATGAGATCAACATATTTAATCAATGTTATTCTAGAGTCAGATTTCTTTTTGTACAACATTAAACTTTAGTATTACGTGAACAAAACAATGGTAAGATATTTATGTTTCAAACCTTCACAATTTCTATTTATTTTGCATTCATGGCGGAACTGTCAGCGCTTCCATGTTGCTTTCTAATAATTCCCGTCCAATTTTCCAGACTGCTTTACAGTATGTCCTTAAGAGCTGTAGCTTCAAAACAAATCTACACAATTTGCACAAAATCAATAAATAATTCACCACCTACATCAAAACCGAAATAAAAGTACAAAAAATTTATAGAAAGCCACTTTCTTCCAAAGCTAACTACGTACCATAAAGGTGATAGATACATTTTATTATTTTAGGTCTGTGGTCTTCATTCCATAGCGAATTGTTCGTTTTTAGAGCATAGCAGTAGAGCGTACGAGAGGTATTGTCATGTTATTTTTATGAGTTACCAAATCGTGTTTTAATAATTAATCAGTTTGGTCTGTTATTTCCTTCTTAATCATGCAAATATAATAATACATTTCAACAATTAATTTATTAATAACCGTTTTTATAAGACATTCCATAGAATCACAACTGACTAACGCCTAAACGCTTTTATGCCTATTTTAAACATATTTGACATTTATACTCTATAGACGGAAAAAGCTTCACGTTGCAATACTTTTATACATTTATCGAACGTGTTTGCGCAATTTACGTTGTTTGGCTTATTGAACTACATCAATATAATTAGTAATTATTATTTCATGATTAACACTTTGCGTTCAGTGATATAATAACGCTTTAATCATTATAAGTATATCAGTTGGTCCACTGAACATTTTCTATCTCCATCTATTTTCAGAAGGAGGTACTTTTCTATGAGTGTAGCGTTTTCGCAGCAATCCGTGATGATAATCTTTTGAGTATCAAATTAGTAAATTGATCGCTTCGTTACAATCGCAGACATATAAAAACGATCTTGTGAAAGTGTTCAATCCAAAATATCCTTGTGTACCGTTGTAAAATGCGTCCTGTTTCTCAATCGAAACGGATGGTGAGCGATGGCGAGAATATGATGATAGATTTTTGGTGTTAAAATTTTACTCCGTGTCATCACCGCATAAGTTTCCGATTACGTCTAAACTGGACGATAACTGTTTCGTATCGTTGTTTTACGTGTTTTACGAATTAATCTGTGAAAATCTCGTGTGATTAGTGTAAAGAAATTATTGTCATTGACTGACCGGCTGATATTACACGAGGCGTATGTATATGTGACTTCTGCCTTCAGCTATTCGTGACACGCCTCAGAAAATAAAACTGAATTTGTGAACCGAATTGTTCCTTTCTATATTTGTGCCATTTTAACGATAAAGGCGTCTCTAAATTACGTAACTGTTGTTGGAATCTTGAAGTGTGTAGTAAAGAATGGCCTGAGTGTGACCACTCCATTACCGTCATGTGTGACGAAGGAATGTTTGTTTAGGCTCTAATATTGTGCTCCGACCTTACGGGAAGTGCGCGTTCGTCTTGTGGATTGAGCCAGAACATGACACTATCAGAATCAAAACAATTATTGTCACATTGATCAGAATCTACCTATTGTCATTTGGGACATTTTTATACTGCCAAAATGTCTTCGGGAACGTTTGTGGACAGAATTGATCCTTTCGCCAAGCGCTCAATGAAGAAAAAGACGAAGAAGTCTCAGGGTTCGTCCCGGTACCGCAACACGCAGGATGTGGAGCTGCAGGCTCTTCCCCTGCTGAAAGGTAAGGCCACATACAAACGGACGCGTTTACGCCGCTACTAAACTGTATACACTAATCAAACCATATACATACTTACTTATTCTCAAATATAAACTACTAATTAATCAGTTTATATTTGAGAATAAGGCTGTATCGATTTTCATGTTCATTATGACATGAATAACTAGCCTAATTCAGTTCACTATTTAAGTTTTAATTATAGGCAATGATAAACCTAAAAGTTCAAAAAGTTGTGAGATAAATCACATTATTCTCCAACACAATAAAGCCATCATTTTTATGATTTCAATTATTAATTTTGTCCAGTAGCAATAAAAAAGATATACCAAAGATAATGTACCTATATAGATAATTTTGATTACTATCTAGTGTAGATTGATAAATTGTGTTAAGAAAATCTTTATAAACAACCTTTGAAATAAAAATCTTGATACAATGTTACTGATAAAAAAAATGCTTACACATAAATTTATATTCTATAAAAATAGTAGCTTCAGTGTCACAAGGCATTTCAAGCTTCCAAGTTTGGGATACTAGTTTCAAGTATTTATAGTTTTTGCATCTGTGTCATATTAGCATCTTTTAAATCTGCCTAATGATGGATTCAAAATTAACATATGTCTCCCACTTGGTCCTGCATTTCATACTAAAGCATTCATATTTTGTAATATTATTAAAATAAGCATAAAGTAGTATTCCTCTGAGCAAGAATTTAGATTGATTTAGTCTTCCGAATGTTTTGAAGCTGCTGCTCCTGAAAAAATTGCATTCTTATACACCTCAAAATTCCATAGGCTTGTAGCACATCTAGTCTGTAGATAAATGTAATGTGACAAAGTGAACTTTGATCTGGAGAATATTCTACATAAGCTTATCTGTTAATCTTATTCTGTTTAGAATGCATTTTATTACTTAGAATTCAAAATACATGAGTAAATCACTTGTTAATAATAAATTATTAAGTCCAGAAATACATATTTTCA
Organism: Chesias legatella; assembly: GCA_947359385.1. Lineage (NCBI taxonomy): Eukaryota > Metazoa > Arthropoda > Insecta > Lepidoptera > Geometridae > Chesias > Chesias legatella. Next base: position 6,316,110 of record OX375775.1, read on the forward strand.
CTGTAAAATTAACTAATATATGTGAAACTATCCATAACTATATGGCAAGGACAGTTGCAGTCAGTATTACCTCCATACAGTACAAGCCACTCCATACAGTTCCCGCTGTAGTAACACAGGCAAAAATCTAAACTCGCAAAATTTGGTGTTTAATATAGTCATAGTGATAGTGATATAGCCAAGTTGAAGACAATTTGTGGATATCAGCCCACCAAAAAAAGTAACCAGTAAGCTATGCCTATTATGATTTTGCAGCTGATATGACATAAATTACTCTAACTTAGTAACTATCGTAAATATTCATTAATATCTTTTTATAGAGATATTGTAAATAATACCTTAATAATTCAATAACACTACCTACTCCTCACTTGGCACAACCCTGGATTTGAACCAACTTAAATAATTCAATTTAATGTCCAGGTTATAGTGTACTTACGAGTTGTTTTATGTACAATGAGTTGTCTATTATGTTCCAGATGTACCAAGTAGTGATCAAGAAGACCTTTTCATACGTAAACTGCGCCAATGCTGTGTCGCCTTCGACTTTATGGATCCAGTGGCGGACCTGAAGGGGAAGGAGATAAAACGTGCCACACTTAATGAGCTTGTTGAATACATCACCGCTGGACGCGGGGTGCTCACAGAGCCTGTCTATCCAGAGATCATTAAAATGGTACGATATCAATTTCCAATTATTTTTTCTTATAGTTAATGTCGAAAACTTGGCTTGGAAAGTTTGGTATGTATGTTAGAAATATAAGGTAAGGCCAAAGTATATATATATTTGTGTATATTATTCTGTGATTATTTATAGTTGCTGAGAAACACATTGGTAACGTACCTGGTGTTGCTGATGTCTATAGGCTGCAGTGACTGCTTAGCATCAGGCGGGCCATATGCCTGTTTACCTAAATTTCCTACCAATATAATTATTCCTATAAGAGTTGCCCGAAATTTTCTTGCTGAGAAACTAAAATATCATATATCACATATTTTGTGTCAGTTGACTTGATCTTTAAATTCCATCCACACATGATCCTGTTTGTTACATACAATACAAGTAAATAATATATCAAATCAGAGATTGAATGATTTTTCAAAATATATTTGATCTGGTAGCAAAACTTATCAGGAATATACAAAAATGTTATACTCAACTAACTAAATAGTAAACATTCTGAGAGTAAAACCAAATGCTTAATGTGAAGCTAACAGAATATAAAAAAAAAGAAAAAAAAGCTATAACTATTAAAGATTCATTTAAATTATTTATTTTGTTAAAGACTGGTATCTCATTGGCAATGCTTCTAGTGCTGCAGATGTCCATGGTTGATGATGACCACTTTCCATCAGATGGCCAGAAGCTCCTCTGCATTTAATATTAAAAATTAAATACAACCTAAATGAATTGAAATTACAAGTGAACACTATCCGGCTTTCTTTAGAAAAAATATATCTATGACCCATATAAAACTAAAAATAAAAATAATTTAAAATAAGTTCATAATGTTCAATAGTACCTGAATCTCCAATAATGATCGTAATATATTTGACAATTAAATGCTTCTTCTCCTTTCATCATGATAATGATACATCATCTGTTCTTTTGAGGAACTTGTTTTTGTGTGTTTATGTTTGTTTCATTAGTATACCTGTTACGACACCTCTGGTCCTGTAAGTGGTTCCAACATTGATGTAACAAAATTTAGCTTATAAAAGTCTTTGTTGTCTTGTCTCAGTGGTATTTCATTTGTGGCATAAAATAAATGATTGTATGAAATATGTAACTTAGGAAATTATCTTTATGTAAGTGAAAATAGACACAGGCAACAACCAATTATGAGATTATCTTTCCATTAGTGTAAGAAGTCAATTTCCACGAAGAAACTACCTATGCTGTCGTCTTCTTTGCTCATGTTATTAGCAACCTACAGATAGAGTGAGTTATATATATAGCAAGTTTGTGTACAATACATACTTGACACAATTAATTGATGTGTCAAGTGGTTTATGAATACAATATGTATTATTTGTCCTATAGATTTCGGCCAATTTGTTCCGCACCCTGCCTCCGAGTGAAAATCCTGATTTTGATCCTGAGGAAGATGACCCAACTCTGGAGGCATCCTGGCCTCATCTTCAACTAGTCTACGAGTTCTTCTTGCGCTTCCTGGAGTCGACTGACTTTCAGCCTACAATTGGCAAGAAAGTTATAGACCAAAAGTTTGTTTTGCAAGTAAGTACTATATTGTTTAAAGGTCTGTTGGCGCGAAAAACTGTTGGTACATAAACGTATCGGTAAGCTAAACAATAATAATAAAAAAAAATTAACAATTCGGTACATGACAATTAAAATATCCATCAATTAAAGTGTCATTCAATTAAATTAAATTCACAAAAAAAAAAAAAAACTAAAGGTAAAAGCCATAGAATTAGGATGTATAACAGGTACAATGATAGAACACAGAAATGCGACAGTAATTATATTTTAATTACTTAAATTTAGACATGACATTGAGTCAAAATGTTGAAGAAAAACTTTTTTTACTCCAAATGACAGTTTTGTTGACCTTCCGCCAAGCATCGAAAGTCAAAAAGTATATAACATAAATAAATGGCTTAGAAATTACAGTTATATATCAGGTCACGCGTACTCATTGCTAAGTTTCTACGGCTGCCGGTCAAGTTACAGGTATAAGGCACGAACAACTATATTCTTCAAGTCGCAGTGCATTCATAGATGCTAGTTCCTCACATTAGTGGGCCAAATGTTTAAAAATGGGATGACATCTATGTACCGATAGGGATGATCGCCATGATGTGAAATACACGGCAAAAGCGAAGGTAACAGTAAGGTAACAGAAGGTAACAGTAATTACTGTAATTAATTTCGCCGTACCGCTGACAAAATCGGTCACTGGGCGCCTGAAAATAGGAAATTCTACGGATACTTACTAATTATTGATCTTCTGGTTCTGCAACGCATCAATGAATTGCCGACTTCGTATTGATAATGTAAAATCTCTCCATTCTATCTCTATCTCTTTTCTCTTCCTAATTTGAGAAGCGCTTGTGTTAATGGAACTGATAAACTTAATTATCAATAAGTTGGCCTAGCAAATTTGTGGCTGTTCTAATTAATAACACATTGGATAAGTGTATTCCGGATAGAGATGAAAAACATTAAAATATTAATACTTTTTTTCATATTTTAACTATAGAACATTTTTCCTAATTCATTTTTTATTAGGGTGCATTCATAGCGCATAATCGTCACATGAAAATGCATTCTGAAACTGAACTTGGCCTTGTCAGTCGAATACTGCCAGACGGCACATTTTTTTAAATATTTATAATTTGAGGTCTGCCTGCAACATAGGAATTAATTACATAATACTCAATATATTTATATTTATTAATGACATATGATTTTCTGTTTGTCATATAATTTCTGTCAATAGATGAATTTTAGAACAATAACCAGTCAGTATTCATGGGAAGTTGAGATTTATTTTTTTATTCCAAGGGATAGATTGGGATAATTCCTTCTCGGCCTTACCAGTTACCATAGTAATATTTATTTTATTTAATCTCATATTATTGGTAATATTGTGTTAGTACAAATACAATTCTAAAAGTTCACATTGAATAGAAATACCTAAAATACCTTGCTTTTCGACAACTTGGTGCATCTTTTCGAATGCTTGCCAAGTATTATTTTACCATCATAGATTTGATTAGGCTCTTACCAAAGGCGTTTTAGTACTGGTTTGTGTGTTTAACCATCAGTTAATGTGCAAATCTTTGAGTCAAAGTATTAGTCCACGCTGCGGCCACTTCATACATTTAATGTTTCAAACGTATGTTCCTTACTACAACAGAAAATATGAATATTCTTTTATTATGTCTATTATAGAATATACATGTTGCAAAGTCCTTGTGATATGATTTTTTATACTTGTTATGAAATTGTTCTTTTCCATACATTTTCTTTTACATCACAAACGGTTTAGGTATATTTTAGATAGAAACTTTAATGAAATGATCAATATTTCCTGTTATCTATTTTTATTATATTTATTTATTTATAAGCTGTATATAAAGTATCTGGAACTATCTGTTTTTAACATTTTCAAAGTTAACTTGATCTTTTATTTTTTTTATGTAATACAGTTACGGAACGAGCCGACGGCCCACCTGGTGTTAAGTGGTAACCTCGGCCCATTACAACCAAAGCGACTTGGATCCTCCCATACTAGGTATAACAAGACCCAAGTCGCATCGTATACGCCTGTAACTCTGAGAATGTAGGTGGAATGTCTCATGTGCCTGTAATTACTCTCTCTGTAATGCCTCTACACTGCCTTATAAAATGATTCAGCTAAAAATATCTTTGCCGTTTCTTAACAAGTATATCAAACGAGACTTACATTTCAATATACATTGATGTATTGAAGCGGAAATAACCTTTTGAGACAAACAGGTAGTATTGAATGTGCAAGCAGTAGGTAAAACTTGCTCATTTAACTAACGTATGAATAGATCCATGACTCATGCCTTGTATGGTTTCAACATTTATTATTACTTAGGTAGTTTAAACCCTGGAGACCATGTTGTGATATCATAGAGTTAAATGATCCCAGATACTTTTATTTTAGCGGAAGATCTGTTTCGAGGTGGTAGTCTAATATAATCCGTGGTTTCTGCCTACCCTTTAGGGAAACAGACGTATTTATATATATGTATATGTGTATATATATGTACTCAATCACCAGCTTAAGCGCCGCTGTGTGTAGATACAAGAGCGTTTCTTCAATTTGGTGGGGCTTTTCGAATTTCACCAAGTATTTTTTATTATCTTTGATTGCACTAGCTGTGCCCGCGGATTCGCCCGCATTGAATTCAGTTTGTGAATAAAAGAGTTGCTTCGTGGTTTACTTTTTATATAAATTTGTGAATTAACCTTAATAAAATGAGTAAACTTATTCCTTATAACATTCTGCCAGTGAGAGTCTTAATCGTTTTTTATGTTATATATACTTTCATATGCATTTAGTAAAAAGCTGTTATTTTTCACTTCAATTTTATTTATTTGAATAGATTAGACTCACACAAAAGGCATTTTATTTGATGTTAGTATGTGTATTTCGCAGTACGTTTCCATTCAATTTCTCCATCGTACGTTCCCTAACACCACAAAAAACACGGTTATTCTCCTCCTTTTACCAAAGTAATTAGGATAATATAAGAGTAATACCTGGATCAGAACACAGGCCAAAGTTACGGACGTTAGAAAGCATAAGTCACACTTCTTTTCGTTGTACCTGAGCTCCTGCGACGCAACATGCGTTTCAATATTTTATATGAATATTTTTACCAGCCAGGAATTTTGATCGAATCCATTTATCGATGTATTTTGCAAAACTGTATAATTCTGATGATATCTCAAAGAAACTATTAATTTCCGAGATATAACTTTGAGAGAATTTGAAAAGGATTGTGTTGACTGGATACATGCCTAATGTCACTTTATAATGAAATAATGAACAATAAAATATTCAGCCTGATTTGACTATGAATGAGACAGCAATACTATTAAGAATAAACAATAGTTTGATCTCAGCCGAGACCTGATGATATGACCTGATTAATGTTTCAATAGTTTTATTCAATCAACTGTGAGTATGAATGACATAACCAAGATGAATTCTTAATTCTGTCCAAGACGTAATGGAATAATTGCGCTTAATTATGTATACACGTCCTACCTTTATCAAAGGTCTAATAAAGGAAATCCTTTCTTTTAAGAGAAAGGTGAGAATTATTAATTCATAATTATTATTAATTACTCAAATGAGGGTCTCTTCTTAGGGTCAAGCTTTGCGTTTGTAATGTATATCTATATCACCGTTTGTGTTTGTTATAAGACCAAAAAATGAAAGAAATTATCTTAGAATAGCTGTTGCCCGCGACTTCGTCCGCGTGGAATTCGGTTATATCACGCACCCCTATTTTACCCCTCGGAGAAGTAGCCTATGTTACTCCTTGTTACATCAACTATCTGCCAGTGAAAGTCCCGTCAAAATCGGTCCAGCCATTTCAGAGATTTACCGGAACAAACAGACAGACAGACTAAAAATTGTAAAAAAATGATGTTTTGGTATATGTACCGTGTATACATCCATATGCACTTTGTAAAAAGCTGTTATTTTAATATTACAAACAGACACTCCAGTTTTATTTATTTGTATACACAATAGTTTTCAAGTATAGCTGGTTATTAACTCCCGAATATATAATAACTGGCCTTCATAAACAGTTACTTGTTATATGTGATAATAATGGTTTTGTTTGTTGAAAGCTTTTAGATTTGTTTGATTCTGAAGACCCACGCGAGCGCGACTTCCTCAAGACGGTGCTGCACCGTATCTACGGCAAGTTCTTGGGGCTGCGAGCCTTCATACGGAAACAAATCAACAATATATTTTTGCGATTTGTTTACGAAACTGAACATTTCAACGGTGTCGGTGAACTGCTTGAGATACTTGGAAGGTTGGTATTCAAATTGTTACTTAGCTTATATATTAATTTACATACATCTGATCAAAGATCGAAAATATATGATTGAGAACGTGGTGGTTGGTGATGGTGGCGATCGCTGGTTCAAATACCGAAATAAAAATGTATATGCGCAATACCACGTTCTCAAAACGAGAAAGGAAAACATCTTGAGGAAACCGACATGTCCTACAACCAAAAATCCAAAGACATATATAATAATAATAATAATAATAATAATATTGCTGGACATTTCACACAGCGCCATCTAGCCCCAAAGTAAGCTAACCATAGCTTGTCATGGGAACCAGACAACTGATACAATACTTATATACTTTTTTGTAAATATATATTTGTAATACATATAACATCCAGACACAGAACAAACATCTATGTTTGTCACACAAATGTTTGTCGTGAGTGGGAATCGAACCCACGACCTACAGCGCAGAAGATAGGGTTACTAACCAACTGAGCTGCGAGGCCAGTCGCAATATATTTGTCAAGTGCACGAAAGGAGCCTCTTTGAGGCGCACACTGATTCAAGAGAACCAGTAACAGTACCCAGCAGTAGTATTATCAGTATATAAGTTCCAATATTAACGAGTGCCACTATTCAATTGAAGATAATATCATTTGATATTAAATCGCCCAATCAAGATAAGTGTTTATGACGTATGATTATATTATTATGTATGATATTACGCTAAACACACGTAAACTAGTATACGTACACTGTTATCACACCTGAGAGCCAGAACTGAGCGGTATGTAAGGAAATGGATGTCTGCCAAATCCCACTGATCTAGCTTGTGATCATAATTGTTATTATTTGCGATCTGGCACTTCACACTGAAATCATTCTCTTATTGATATATCCGATCGATCGGTAATCCTCTGGATAGCTGATGGATCACTTTATCAATTATTTTCTTGTTGGATGTAAATAGTATTCAGAATGTATTATATATAGGCATATATGAACATATCATGAACAAAATATAATCGAATGAAGACTTTGACTTCTATTTCTATGCCACAATAACAAATACCTTATTTGGGTCTAAAAACATTATTAATATTTGTTATTTGAGGTAACTTACTTTAGCTGAAACAAAAATATTAAATTATAATAACTAGTCGCCACAAACATCCAAGACCTGAGAACAAACTTTATGCCAGTCACAAACAGCTGCTATTACTTAGGTGACATAGTATACAGCTTGATTCGTTCCACTCCATTCCAGTATAATGTGAAGAAGTATAAGAGGAGAGTGAATAGGTATCTTCTAGGCAAGCATGCTACATGTAGACCGCATCGTCACTTAACATAAGGTGAGATTGCAGTCAAAATTTAAACTATAGTGAATAAAAAAATGTACATAGATGACATTTTAAACCGTTCGACTGTTTCCACTCTATTCCAGTATAATAAACGGGTTCGCACTGCCGCTGAAGAGCGAGCACAAACAGTTCCTGGTGAAGGTGCTGCTGCCGCTGCACAAGGTGAAGTGCCTGTCGCTGTACCACGCGCAGCTCGCCTACTGCGTGGTGCAGTTCCTGGAGAAGGACGCCACGCTCACCGAGCCCGTCGTGCGTGGACTGCTCAAGTTCTGGCCCAAGACCTGCTCGCAGAAAGAGGTAACTGTCCTGATAACTATCAAGTTGACTGCATAAACACATCAACGGATATAAAGCTCTGGCAACTCTCATCTTGAGAGAATACCCTGGCCCAAGACCTGCTCATAGAAATAGGTAACTATCCTGATAAGTCTCAAGTTGACTGCATAAAGAGGTAAAAGGATATAAAGTTCTGGCAACTCTCAACTTGAGAGAAGACTATGGCCTAAGACCTCACCGAAAGAGGTAAACATACATTTACACTCCTGATATATGGATGATACATTACATATAAGAGGTAAACGGATATAAAGCTCTGGTAACTCACAACTCGAGAGACAACACTTTGAGAGTGTGGTGGCCTGCTGGCATAGACCTCAGGTTTCAACCTGGACGTCGCTGGTTCAAATCCTGACGTACACCGATGACATTTCTTGAGGGTAATAACGACACTTGAATAACTGTCTATGGAAAATAAAAAGTGTTCAATGAGAAAACTTTATTTCATAACAAATGAACAATTCGTGTGCTTAGTAACATGTTCTCAAAACGGTGAAGGAAAACTGTGAGGAAACAGGCAGGTCCGGTCCAGAAACTCGACAACATGTGTCAAGTTCACGAAAGGAGCCTTTTTGAGGCGCACTGTGACCCTTTCACCACACTAGTCCGAGAGAGCTGGTGCCACATTTAGTAGTAGTAGTTACCTGAAAAATGAATGATCTCAATGACTTCTATCTACATATTGCAGTGCTAACTTGATTTATTTCCATTGTTTTCAGGTTATGTTCTTAGGAGAAATTGAAGAAATATTAGATGTGATCGAACCGGCCCAGTTTGCGAAAATACAAGAGCCGCTCTTCAGACAAATAGCTAAATGTGTTTCAAGCCCACATTTTCAGGTAAATAGTATAGTGTCTTGATGACTTTTTAATTTGTTAATCGAAGTAATCGTTCTAGAATGACAATAGTTAGTGGCAGGACAGATTATCAATTCAACTAAATGTTTTTGTTGTTTGGTTCATACTTCCTTCCTTATAAAATAACCTATAATTGTTAATCTACCTGATGTTTTTTTTTTTTTTATTATTATATTTATACAGTTACGGAATTAGCCGACGCCGACGGGCCCACCTGGTGTTGAGTGGTAATCTCTGCCCGTAACAACCGATGCGAATTGGGTCCTCCCCTACTAAGTACGACAAGACCCAAGTCGCATCGTATGCAACCCGTAACGGAGACATATAGGTGGAATGTCTCATGTACCTGCAATTTCACCGGCAACCACACCTTTCCAACCGGAACACAGCTACGCCAACGCGTTACTGCTTGGCGGCAGAAATGGGCATGGTGGCAGTTCTTCCCCTGAGGAACTTGGCGTGAGTTCTACTGCTCCTAATTTTTTTTAAGAGGAGTATTTAATTTATCCCTCGTCATTTCAGGTGGCAGAGAGGGCGCTGTACTTCTGGAACAACGAATACATAACGTCTCTGATGGAAGAGAACAACCACGTGATCATGCCGATCATGTTCCCCGCGCTCTACCGGATCAGCAAGGAGCACTGGAACCAGACCATTGTCGCGCTCGTCTACAACGTGCTTAAAACATTCATGGAGATGAACTCCAAGCTGTTCGACGAACTCACCGCCAGCTACAAGGCGGAAAGGCAGAAGTCAGTATAACACTAATTTACTCCTTCACGCACTTTTTTTTTTAATGTCATTGAAGTGACGGAACTAACTGACGGGCCACCTGTTGTTAAGTGGTAACCGCCGCCCATAGACAACAGCAATACCACTCAAGTCCTCTCCATAGTAGATGTCTCAAGTCGCATTGCGTTGCGTCTATCACCTCGAGACAGGGATGTTATGTCTCATGCGGTTGCAAGATATTCGCGTGTAGTCCACGAAAGAAGCCCCTTTGGAGTCGCAGTTAATTCTTTCACCACACTGTAGACAACCAGTGACTCGAATTGTTACAGGCATTTTTATTCCATAGTATTCTTCCACTAGAAACACATTAACATGCCCCTATTTTGTGTTGGTGCAGATTCTCTCTCGGTAGTAGTAACTCCTTCACGCTCAAACGGCGGAACGGATACGGATGAAATTTGGTATCAAATTCAAATCTAAAAATAGTAATCAAATCAAAATTGCAATATTAGCAGAACTTATGCCAAGTTCGTCCATGCTACCATAACACATTTCTGCCAAGCTGTGTTGCATTCGCATTACTGTGTTCCGGTTTGAAAAGTGTGGTTCCCAGTGAAATTACAAGTACATGAGAATTCCACCTTCATGTCTCAGAGTTACGGGCGCATACGATGCGACTTGGGTCTTGACGTACCTAAATAGTGGAGGACCCACTCCATCATGACCGGTGGCAGTACTTCCCCTGACGTACTTGTCATAAGTAGTACTGGCACTAAACTTGTGCGTTGTTTTCCAGGGAGAAGAAGCGCGAGAAGGAGCGCGACGAGCTGTGGAAGCGGCTCGGCGAGCTGGAGATCAGCCACAAGCGGCAGCAGCCCGCCAACTGACCGCATCGCCCGCCGCGCACCATCCGCACACACATATGAGATCATTCACATCAAACAACATACATATTCTATTCAATTACACTTTTTTTTTGTTGACTTTGACGTAATTTTTGATACCCGCGGCGAGTCCGCATCGAGTGCACGATACGGTCCCTAATATACTTTAGAATTTCTTAATGTCGTCGTATTGTTTTAATATGTTCCGGTTGTACGTACGATGCGTGACGATTGTGCCGCGTTTCGCGCGTCGCATTTCTATCGATCGGGCACCCAGCTTTCGGCTGAATATGATTGTACAAAAAAAATTAATAATTAAAAAAAAAATATATGATGTAATAATATTAGTGAGCAGGCATCGCGCCCGCTCTGCCCGTAGATCGTTGTATGGTTTTTAATTTAAAAAATTAGACGCTCGACTATAATATGTAATTTCGTACTATCATTTTGTATAGTTACATAGTGTAAATAGGCATTTATTTATTATAAATTTATAGCAGTGTGATTTTTATACCTTCATAGGTGCGGGAGTGGTGGGAGGCTGTAATTGGACGTATTCGGTCGCGAACTGGAGACTATTCACGTATGGTGCGTACGCGTACACCGTACACCGTACACGAGCCAAACATTTTAATTTGGTCATAGTGTAGAAGGATGCTATCATAAAATATGAGATAATGTTAAGGGAATAGTCATTAATTTGTATGATATTACTTGTAGCCATTAATTTTTCTATCATCACTAATGTAGAGCGCGCACCGCGCCTCTGTATATACCGCCGCAGCAGCCGCCGCCGCCGCCGTCGCGCCGCCGCGCCGCCGCAGCAGCGTTGCATCGCGTTGCGTCTGTATCTATCTACACTATGGAGATGTTTGTTATTGTAAAATGTATTAACATTGCAAAAATTATATATGATCTTATATACAAATTACTATTATAGAACACGGTATGAAAATAAAAAAGTTGACTCACAAGAATTGAATTTTAAGTAATCGTAATGTTAAGGTAGGCGCCGAGTACCCGCCGCACTGTGGCCAGCGCCGGCGCCCGCGCTGGCTTGCCGTTACAGAGCGACTCTTAGTGCTACTCTTGTAAGCGCCTCGAAGAACATACGAATATATTGGTTTTCCTCTACAAATTGACTACTATACATAACTGCGACATAGTCGCTCACTGTGTAGATATTTTAATTGTAATTGCACGCTATAGTATACTTAATTAAGCCATAGTCATATAGCCTTTGTCTAGATATATAGAAAACCAATACATATTTTCTTCGAGGTTTAAATGCCTGTATAAAGGTGAAGGGTTTTGATCTACCCTTTAGTGAGATATATTTGTTTACTGTTCTTTTGAGCTAACGTCCCCTTAGTGATTACCTACTCAGTTGCGTAAACTGCATTGGAAATACACAAAACATTTGCACGTTACTCAGTTTTTCATTTCAACAATCAAATTAGGCTGGATAGTAGAAGTATTTGTAAGTAAGCATCATGAGCGTAGATGTTAGACGATGAAGTTCAGTACCAGTCCCCTAGCAAAATAGCGTTAGCGCTAGAGCGTTGAACTCCGATAACAAATCGATACTCGCCGCCAAGTTAGTTCGATTGGCGCATAGCCATGACTACCGGAGCACAACATTCCGTACCACTTCCTACCTGAGGATAGTCCGCTTTTGGGTCTCTCGATCAGAACATGCTCGTTGCAGTGCTGATCAATTTGATTAATTGAAGCGGTGTTAATAATTTTGCCATATTTTAGACAATTTAAGATCAAAATGAGGCTCACGAGTTCTCGAGCCTACTCCAGACCCGGTGCAGTGCCGAAGATGCCGCCAGGTCTCGTGGAGCTGATGGAAGGTCTGACAAAAGATGTACTCAAAAATAACCCCTCAAATATTTATGAATTTTGTGCTAATCATTTAGAGAAGTTAATCGAAATCAGAGATAGTCCATGTAAGTATCATATTTAACACTCGTATGTTTAACTGCAGTACTCTTGAGTGGAATTTGACGTTCCGTATATACTAGGTACTGCATTGATTTTGGTGCGCATATTTGTCATTATTTAAAATGGTTACGGACACTAAATCAGTTATATTGTAGGCTATTTTCAAAATAAATCGGTTAGCCAAGTTGTTATTTAGAGTTAGCGCATAATACCCATACTAACCTACGATTAATGATAAGTGACTGTTACAGCATCAAAAAAATCTTTGACCCTCGAGCAAAAAATCTCAGTAGCTCAAGAAAAAGTTAGACAAAGAGCATTGGAACGACAACGCCGTTTTGATAACGAGAGAGGAGAGTCAAATATCAGTAGTGTAGATGTCCCCGATGAAATAAAACAATCACCAGAACCAGATGTTATACAGAATCTTAGAGCACCTGTTCACCACGATGAAGATTTGTCTCTCGCTTCCGAAGTAGAAATATCACACGAACCTCTCACAGATAACTCCGTTACTTCTAAAGACTCCAATATTGATGAATTCGACGATATTGCAATCAGTAAGTCGTCAACATTTAGTTCAGTCAGTAAGAGTACAGTCATTGATTTAGGAAATGACAATGATGTTGAAGAAACAAACGATGAAATTGAAGCTTCTAAAAATAAGGATGATAACAATATAGAATTTGTTGATACAGCCGAGGATATTAAAGTCGAAACAGTTAAAGATGAAAATAGTGTATCAAGTTCGGAGAATTTTCATACAGATATTGCACAACAAGAAATAGGAACTGCAGTTCCCGATAGTAAAAATGAGCAGGACGTGAAAAAAGTATCTGTTCCGAATGGTTCCATTCAAGACACCGTTTTTGATACGGTGCTTGTGGAAAATCAAGATCCATTAGCTGAGGAACTGGCTATAGGTCCAAATGAACATGAACAGATAGTTCAATTAAAGTCACTCCATGTAGTTGATGTTATTATAGAAGAGGAAGATGGTAATATTGTAAATATTGAAACAGGCCAAAATGAAATCTCATCGGCTAATCAGACAACTGACACCACTTTTCCAGTCAACGACAATAGTACTAAAAATTCATTAACAGAGAATATTGAAGATAATCTTGACGATAAAAGACTAAATGTGGTATTGTCATCAGACATAAATATAAACGATACTGAAAATGCGCAAAATGTAGACGATCTTGAAAAGGGGCAAAATAAAGAAATTTCTCTAATTGAAACGGCTATAGATGTCACTGAACTGTCGGATGTTGCTGAAAATTCACATTCAGATAGCATTTCTAATGTTATTGATGACACCAAAATGGAAGTCAAAGATAATGAGGATTTTGATCCTACTGAAGCTTTAGATGTATTACTGAACGGCAGTGGAATGCCATTGGCCGTATCAAATTCAGAACTTTTATCCGAAGACGACAGAAATGAGAATGACCCGTCTGTAAATTCAACCGAAAATATCAGTGTTGTCAATAAAACTGAAGATATTAAAGACGAAATGAAACCAATAGTCAATCTGAACGAGAACATCGGCGTTGTCAATGAAATTCAAGACGTGAAAAATGAAGTTATTGAAAATGCACACAACAGTGGCACTGAAGACTTATCCGCTATCATGGAAGACGATCATAATTTAGAGAATAGTGTAGAAGAAGAAACTGACTGTAAGAATAGTCTTGAAAACACTTCCAAAACTCTTCCAAGACCCGGCAGTATTGAGAACAATGACGACAGTAGCGTCATTGGATCTGATCTATCGAAAGCTGAAGACGACCTCTCTCGGTCGGAAAATGGCCAAACTAATATGGACTTGGAGACAGCAGCTGTTACCATACAAAAAGTATTTCGTTCGTTTCTTTTCAAAAGTAGAAATTCTACTTTTGAAGATATAACTAACGATGACACTTCTTATCTGGAAGAAGATAACGATAAAAAGGTACGTTTCAGTAATCGAACCTATTACTGGTGTACTACATTTACTAGTGACATGTCTCGTTTATTTTTATTCTGTTTTAGGAAGAATACTATGCCGCCGCTGCAAATATAAGCAAAGAACGGAGACCGCTAGGCATTACCAGAATGGACACTGTTTTGCAGACCGTCAATGAAGAAAAGTCACTTTCTTTGTCCACGGATGATTCATCCACCTTATCTAGTGCAGCTACCACAATTCAAGCGCATGTCAGAGGGTTTTTAGTTAGGAACAGACTCAATTCTTATAAAACGGTCTCCACGAATTCTTTGGTCAATTCTAATGAAATATTGGACGACACTGATTACAAAAACAAAACTATCTTGAATATACACATTGTTCCCGAGCAAGGCAATTATCTAAGCAGAGATGAAAGTTTAATCACTTCAATGGAGTTATCACTGGACGGAAGCCCGCCTTCGTCAATTAATCTGCACCCATTGAGCTACGATATAAGCGAGCGAAGAAAACTACTGAAAAGGGAAGACGCCATACAATCCATATCGCCGCCGAGCAATAACAGTGGAAAGCTAAGCGAAGACTCCGTCAAAGAAGTATTATTAAGCGAAAATGACATAACGAAAATTGAAAGTAACATGGAAATAGAAGATCATCCAATTCCAGTAAATGATTCAATAGAAACGATTACCGCTGTGACTGCGGTGACTATACGTGATTCGCCGAATGAACGTGAGGACTCTGAAACGGGTGACGATAGCCATAAAAGGTCCGTGATTAAATTGAGTTCCGATGATACTGACGTAATTACTCCTTTTATAGGAAGCCCACGCAGCTTAGTGGGTGATATTGAGAATACTTCAAAACTAGTTCACTCCGGTGAATTTCACGATGTTGTTCTTCCGACAAAAGTGTCGCGCACTGATACAACAGTCGCCCGTGGTGAGTGAAGACATCTATTTCAGGTGACAATTCTTTCTTTTTTTTATTATAGAAATGACTCGAAGTGCTTCATTGGAGCTACTTGCTTTTCTTATGAAGCATTCATTTCATTATTTTGCAGTTAGCTATGGTTCTGGTATGCTGTAGGCTGGTCTGTTTTTATTTTTTCTTTTGAACACATGCAGTAGGTATGCCATCTAAACCTAAACTAAGCAAAGCTTGTACCATGGAACCAGATAACTGATTGAATATATAAAATATTTGATATAGAGACAACTATAACAAGCATACACAGTACAGACATCTATGTTCGTCACACAAATTCTTGTCCTAGGTGGGAATCGAATCTACGACCTGCATACAGTACGGAAGGCAGAGTTATTCCAAATGAGCTGTGAGTCTATACACTACCTATGGGACATGTGTCTCTTAGAATTTGGAGCAGAGATGGAAGCCTAGCTTAGCTCTAGTTGATTTTGTAGAGGTCACCATTACATGGGCATTGGGTTTCTACGAAAATACTCGCAGTAATATTCGGCATGCGAAGACGATTTACCAAATTAACTATTACAACTGATTGCGACAAAGAAATAAAAAAATAATATGTTTTACCATTTTCTCTAAACCTATTGTGTGGAATAAATAAATCATAACTCAAATAGCATGGCATTTTAAAGATGCGGATAAAAGCACGCAACTGGAAAATTATCGGATTTATAACGTATGAAGGAAATTTCATCCAATGTCTTCCCTTTATACCGCTTTTCTATAGTGAATTACGTTGAAAAAGAACCTTATTTTGCTAAGTGACCAGTGGCGCCGATTCTGTTAAAACATTTTAACAGATTAAAAAGAAGCGGACTAGACAGATCGACCACACATTTTATGAATGTCCAACTAAATATCGTGATTTTTATAAGTGATGTTTTACTATCTTTTCTAAAAATTACTGCCACGTTTGAGTAAATTTTGGTTTGATATCTTCATTTTATTTAGTTTAACGATTGTAAACCGGCCTTAGTCTGGCCTTAACAATACTCGGATCAAATCTTTCTTTTGGCCATCGCTTGTCCATTTTAGTTCGTATCTTTTTCTCGCTCGCGCATTACAGAGTAATCAATTCGCAGACAGATTGCCACGTAAGGATAGATACCTAATAATATACCTAAATGTAAAACTTACTGTGAAACCTTTATTAATTTAGAGCATGGGTAGCAAACTCAGATAATAGTAGGTACATACCATTGCTACCACTCTCTGTACACGTAAATAGATTAAAGTAGATAAGAAACCATTAGATAGATATGCATATTATACGTATGTCGCCTGTAGGTACAAATGTAGGGCATAATTTGCTGCTGTTCGTCGAATAATTGGTGATAAAACAGATTATTGTGACTTGTCTATGAATGTAACTCATTATTTTCTGTTCCAGAATTCAAGAACGTGCTGGCTTATATTTTACTTTGGAATAATTCGTAGTTTTTACTATATATAATACACTTAATAAACTTGGACTGGCACAATACCACTATAATACCAAAACTTGGTTGCATTGTCAAATAAAATAAGGTTCTCTATATTCTCAAATTATATAACAGCAATGCACTATTTGAAGTTGTACTTATTAGTTTACAATCCTGTAACATGGTGCCCATTAAACAGAATGCTTCCTGATTCACACTTACGAAATAGAAGAAACAGTATCGCAGCTTACCTTAGAAGGGCCCTGTATCTAAATTAGTTGGGGGCCCCAAATGAAGGTAAACATTTTTCACAAAAGAAATAACTTCGCAGACATAGCCAAACTCGTGTATGGTCATGTTGATAATGTATGAGGATGAATCCATGTATGATATTGTAGGATAAATAATGATTTTGTTTCCCGGTAAGTACGTGAGGTTGTGGATAACATTTTACGTATTTTTGCTTACACGTTCGGGGCCCTTCTAGCCCGGGGGCCCCGTATCATTGTTACGGCTGATACAGCGTTAGCTAGAAACATCAAGTAATGCAAGCATGCCTGTGGGTTCTTTCAGCGTGGTATCCTGAATGTTTTTTTTTTCAGACGTATTTACGTCGATTTACGAACAGGCCATAGGCCGAATGTATCGTAGATTATCCCGCTTTTAAGTTGACATTTGAGTTGATTGAGCCGGTATGCAAGTTTTCATCGACATAGCAGAATTAAATCACTAGGACAACTCATCCGATTGAACTCCATCAGAACATCTTGTTTTCTTTGTTTTGTGTGTACAATAAAGAGTTTATCTATATATCTTGTAACAAATATCCCTATAATTCATTGTTCATCGACAACAGCTGCAAACAAAACAATCGGAAGTATCTTGTATAATATCATATTTGGCTAACAGTACCAATAGGTACAGTGAGATGTAATCCCAGGATGTACCTAACGTTATCTGTGTCGTCATACTCATTGATAGAGTGCAAACGTTAGCGCACTAGCGTAAATCGCAACTCCTTCAGCGCACTAATTGGATGTTGTAACTTGTAAGCGCGAATCGCATCGCAACTTTGCTATAGGTATCGGAGATTGGACGAGCAGTTCGTTGATTGGGCGAAAATCGACCTATTTATTCAGTGTTGCCATGTTGGCCGATTCACAGCTATCCAGTTATGTTGTCTTAGACTAAGATTTATTTTGTGGAATAATTGTATAATACATTCCGAAGGCTTAATATACTTATTAACATTACCCTTTTAGTCATGATTTATACCGTACTAACCCATAGAATGACTAACTTTTCTAAGAAGCCAAACACAAATTAGTAAGTCTTTTAGATTGTTTATTATTTAATTGCTTTGTTTGGTGATGTAAATTATAACCATTCAAGAATTCCTACGAAATAAATTATTCGTTTTTATCTATTTTTGATTGGTTTAAAAAGACCACGTTCATGCTACAGCATGAACGTGGTCTTTTAAAAAAATATAAAGTCCTATTTGATTACAATCGAATAGGACTTTATATTTTTTATCACATTTTTGGTGACTTGGTTAGGTTAGGTAAGCTAGCTATACTTGGCAACACTTACCAATGTTTACTCTACGCGTGTTACACCAACCAAAATAAATAACATAATTATTAATATTTCATTGTGTGTAAATTGTATCCGGTATAAAAAGATTTAAGCACTAAGATTAGGTATATATGATAATTATTTAATCGTGAGTTTTGACCTGCCCTTACAATAATGCCTCTGCCACCAGCCCTGGCAGCACGCTTGGCCAAAAGAGGTATTCTAAAACCAAACTCCACCAATAATGAAACTAGTGACCAAGTTCCCGTCCAAGCTAATGAAGAAATTATAGCAGAAGATTACGATTCCAAACCTGACGAGAACAAGGAACAGTTTTGGGCAGGAATAGAAGGCGTTAATGTTGATCCCATCAAAGGACATAGAGGATGTCCGAATAAAAGCAACATTTACCATGAATGTACCACATTTTGTGTAAAAAAATGGAAACAAGGTAAACGTATACCATCTGAAACTTATATGGAAGCTAAACGCAGAGTTTTAGAGTTGTGGCCTCTTCCACCGGGTTGGGAAGAAGTGTACGATGAAGGTTATGGGCAGTATTACTTTTGGAATGTCCACAATAACTTGGTGACTTGGTATCCTCCGGGATATCCCTCTGCGGTGTTTTCGGAAAGTGCTGCACATCTGCGTGAAGAGCGCTTGTTAAAGGAGGGTGATGAGAGTGACGACAGCAGTGAGGCATCGGACCAAGAAGTTCCTCAACAACCACACAGAGAGAAAAAGAAGGAACGTCGGGAAAGAGAAAAGGAGATGGTGCATCACAGAGATAGAAAAAGACCTAGAGTCAAAGACAATGACTTGGATCCAATGGACCCTGCATCATATTCAGACATCCCAAGAGGAAAATGGACATCAGGATTGGACACTCATTCAAAGACTGGAGTAGATAGTACTGCATCTGGTTCACTGTATCAGATGAGACCGTATCCTGCACCAGGGGCTATACTTGCAGCCAATGCTAAGAAACCTTCACCACCACCTTCACCTTAGCTGGCAATTTTCTCTAATGTACCTATGTATCGATTTTTCATTGCTCGTCACAGATAAAATACAGGCAATACACAATAAATAGATTATTTCAATTAATTCTTGAAATAATTTCCAAATAGAGATTCACCTTCACTTAAAATTTTGATGTTTCATAGTAATCATTTCATAAGCCTGTAAATAAATGGATTGAAACTAAACAAAAAATATAAACAAACTCTTTATTTCAAATCATATAAATATTGCATTTAATATATTTGCCTAAATACATACAAAATGCTTATATCCAAAAATGTGATTTTTATAAAACACAGTACATACAATAATTTTTATATTATGTGATATCAAATATTCTACTATAATCTCATTCTTGATTCAGTATTACCGCAGTACTACTTCAGTATTCTTAAAGAAATAATTTCAAATTAATAATATGAGTTTTTATATTGTCCATGAACTGTGAAGTCCTATTAGAATGAAGGTCAAATGCATTTTGTTACAAAAAGAAATATTTTTCTACAATCCATTGCCGTTCATGTGTTTTGTTTCTGTTGAAATCTGCTGCAAAAGTTCATCAGATGTGATCACTCCGACTGGGCTCTTGATATTTGTAGATAGATCTGTAACATATGTATTAAACTCAATACATTGCAATATGTTTTACTAACCACTTTTATAGTTTCATTCAATATTTAGAGACAAATAAATATGGTGGACATGTTTGTCCTCACATATCCCCAGAACTACAAATTCGATTTAATAAATAGTTTTTTGTTGAAATAGGTATTATTCAACTTAGGGAATAGTGCAAGTTTCATCAAAATCAGTTCAGTAGTTTTTGAGATAGGGAATTTTAAGTGTGTATCATGTGTGTGTGTCATTCAAGGCTTAACAGCTAACTTAAAAGCATGTTATTCTCTATTTTGTTATTCTATAAGCGTTATTAAAATACAGGGTGTACCCAAGTATGGGCGAAAAGTAAGGGTGAAAGAACTGAAGTCGGTTTTTTTAGATTAATTAAATCATTCTATGTTTTTGAATGTTAAGTTTAGGCAAACAGTGTTACGTCCCGCCTGATGTAGCGCGGTCACCGCAGCCTATCGACGTGAGCATTACTGATGCGTTGCCTACCCTAGATACCAACGGTGTAATTACCAGTTTTGAGTAGTATCACGTATGGCGCGATGTCGAGCATCCTGGAGACGTGTCCGAGCGTGGGGCGGCGGCCGACCTCCACCGAGTAGAACTTCTTGTTGGTGTATTTGTGCACGGGGTCCGCCGGCGAGCCCGCCGCCAGCGCGAGCCGCCGCCGCGCGCACTCCGCCGTGAACACTCCCTCCACGTTTCTATAATGTTATACACACATTACTATCACATTTACTAGCAGCAGTGGAAACTTATGACAAAGCCCGCGTGGAATTCGGTTTTATCGCGCACCCCTATTTTACCACTCGGAAAAGTAGCCCTAAGTTACTCCTTGTTACATCAGCTACTGCCAGTGAAAGTCCCGTCAACACGATTAGCCGGAACAAACAGACAGGCAGACAGACAAAAATTGTTAAAAATGTTGTTTTGGTATATTTTATGTACAGTGTATACATCCATATGCACTTAGTAAAAAGCTGTTATTTTAATATTACAAACAGACGCGTTCGCGTTACTGCTTGGCGTCAAAAATAGATATGATGGCAGTACATCCCCGGACGAACTTGACTACGGACACATGATACTTTCCGAGTCGTTTCATCTTCAGTGTCTCAAGGTGTGTCATGATTCTTAAGTATAATGTGGTTGCTAACCATTCATGATGCTGGATGTGGTCCAGGAAGAATACTACTAGATACACATATATTATGAGGCATACAACAAGGAGAAGTAGCATTGGCCTTCATTTGTAAAAATCATTTGCAAAATGTTACGTTTTATTTTTATATTTGCAATAATTTTGACATGTTTGGGGTTTTATTTGAAAGATGATTCATGTTTTGAGTGAACTGGACGGTATGGGAGTGTAGTCATTTCATATCGATTATTCTTTTTCACAATCCAAGGAGTTTTATACAAGAAATAAAAAGAGATATCCGACTTTGAACTGGACGGTAAGGGAGTCTAAGTCATTTCTTATGTTTCATCCAATACTTATTTATGGCATCCAATACTTATTTTTTTAGTAAAGTAAATACATTTGTCCCGGTTGGGAATCGAATCCACGACCTACAGCGCAGAAGGAAATAAATAAATCTAGCCCCAAAGTAAGCTAAGAACAGCTTGTATCATGGGAACCAGACAACTGATATAAAACTTTTTGTAAATACATACATATAATACATATTAACACCCAGACAAGGAAAAAACATCATAATAATCATATAATGAGTACATACCCCGTATCGTGAAGTACGGTGAGGAGCGGGTCGCGGCGCGCGCGCAGCACGCTGAGCGCGCCCGCCACGGTGCTCGTGCGCGGGATGGTGTGCACCGCACGCGCCATCTCCGCGCTCACCTCGCGGTCCCACCATCTGCAGACCGAGGGCAACTGTATTAGTAACTAGCCGCGGCTTTGCCCGCGTTTAGTTCACTTTGGGATTACTAAAGTAGAAATTAGCAGTGGAACTTGTGCTATGTTGGCCCGGAGAAGTACCGCCACCACACCTGGTAATCTCTCTTTGTTATGTGAGTGATAGAACGAGCTGACAGCCCACCTGATATTAAGTGGTAACCACCGTCCATGGCAATACGACTCAAATCTTCTCCACCAAAGTACGAGTTATCAAGTTGCATTGCCCCGAGACGGGGATGTTACGTCTCATGCGCCTGCAAATTAAGTAATCTGTGTTATGATGTGAAGTGATGGACGCAACGCAATGCGACTTGAGTCAAATCGTACTTTAGTGGAGAGGACTTGAGTCGTATTGCTGTTGTCTATGGGCGGAAGGCGCTGACGGCCCGCCTGGTGTTAAATGGTAACCTCTACCCATAACAACCGATGCGACTTGGATCCTCCCCTACTAGGTACGAAAATACCCAATTCGCATCGAATGCGCCCGAGTGAGACGTGAAGGTGAAATTTCTCACGTGCCTGTAATTTCACCGGCGACCACACCTTTCAAACCGGAACACAGTAACGCTTTGCATTAGGTACTACTTGGCGGCAGAATTGGGGATAGCGGCAGTACTTCCCCGAATGAACTTGGCGTAAGTTCTACTGCTACCTACGTATTTCGTCCAATCGCTTCGCAATACAAGTCGTTACGAAACGCAAATCGTTTCATTTCAGTACAGAGATAGGACGTGTATAATATAATATAATTACTATCAACAATAATCTTAATTAGTTTATATCGTGAGTTATTATCAGTTAGGTATTGCGCGCTATCGGGGGCCACGTGTCAGAATATATAAACATACTAAAACGTGAGATACACTGTTGACCGCGACTGATAGCCAGTTTGTGGGGCAACGAAAACTTTAAAAGTACTTTATAATTAACTATACTAGCTGTTGCCTGGGACTTCGTCCGCGTGGAATTCGGTTTTATCACGCACCCCTATTTTACCCCTCGGAAAAGTAGCCTAAGTTACTCCTTGTTACATCAGCTATCTGCCAGTGAAAGTCCCGTTAAAATCGGTCCAGCCATTTCAGAGATTAGCCTTTTTTATTACTTACCTACAACTTTGTTAATAACTTCTTCTGGTCGTGGGTTCGATTCCCACCCAGAAAAAACATTTGTGTGCCGTATATAAACACTAAGGAGAGAGAGAGAGAGAGAGATATGTTTGGACCTAATATTATTTGGTTTCAGAAATTATTTTCTTATAACTTCCAGTTAACTGATGACTGATCATCGAAAATTCGAATTATTATTTTAATTATCAATGTTAACTCACGAAAGCTTTACGTTCGGAACGAGAGGTTGAAAACAGCGCGCCTCCATCCACTGGTCGGAGATGAACTTGGTCATGTAGTTGCGGATGCTGTCGGGCAGCACCACTACACACTTCTGGCCCTCCTTGAGGGACTTCGCCACTTGGATGGCGCCCGACATCGCCGCGCCGCTGCTGCCACCTACACATTGATTGATTGATTGATTGATAGATTAACTCTCTATTGCACAGAAAACCAGCGCTGAGCAGCCACACCGCTGATACAGCACACGCTGTTACAGTCACATATTCTTTTATTTGTGATGTAACAAAAAATTCTTCTTTCTTTCATACACCAGAAAAAAATACAAAAATACGTTAAAATATTTGGCACACAATTGGGCATTATCACTAAAAGTGACCTCTTCCATGCAACCTTTGAATGGACAGGATACAAAGAATTCATATCGATTGATTCAAATTGATTGATGCCGTAATGAGATAACCAACTTTTTTATATATATTAAATAAAAAAATATAAAATAACTATTAAAACACCACAGAGGTTTGGGTTAGCGCTACTTACAGACTACGTCATATAACAATATATATATATATATATATATATATATATATGAATAAAAAGTTAATAAATAAAAATTATTAATCAATCATATAGACAAATCACAGAATCACAGATCAAATAGACATCAATGACCAATGTATAATATGTTTTATGCGCATAAATCTGCCCATTTTAAACTTCAAGAAGATGTACTTAGTCAGCCATTCAAAAAACTATCAAGGGACAAGCAACCACACATATATATAGTTACCTGCCTGAATACATAACACAGTCCATTCCTCCAACTTACCTCAAACCTTACTCGATCAAAAATCGATAGTCCGAGTTACGTTATCGATTGTTAGAACAGGGCCACGATTAGAATAATCCCGCGCAGCTTTACCTACGCCTTCTTTAGATTATCATTCGATTCCATCTAGATTCCAGCCACTTGGCTCACCCTGACATCAGGTGGGCCATCTGCTCACAAATGACTTACCGCACAGTAATCCCTCTTCCTTAATAAGCCTTCGCGCCATAGGTAATGATTTCTGGTCGTCAACCTTCACCCATTTATCCACCACGCTCCTGTCTAGTGTCTTCGGCAGGAAGTCGTAACCGATTCCTTCGACCTTACATCAAAATTATATTTTAGCGACCATACACACATATACGTATTAATAGTTTGGAAGGGATATTTAACATTTTATCTAAACTAATATAATAAAGAGGTAAAGTTTGTATGTGTAGCAGGTAATCTCCGAAACTATTCATCCAATTCTGAAAATGCTATACTATATGGCGAGTTGGCTGCAAAATCTCTCATATCAGGCGACTGAAGAACTTATGAGAGCTATTGTATAACACATGTGTATAGACGCAACTAGCACTCGCGCACACACTCTACACACACACACACGCAAACACACGCAAACACACACACACACACACACACACACACACACACACCATAATGAAGACTTTTTTCATATTCTTCTTTATATTCATAGTTCATATTAATCTGTAAATTATATAAATGTAGATTACTTATTATTATACTCAATTGTATTGTTTCAAATTAGGAACACAAAATGTACTCTGTCCTAGGAGGTGGGCGTTGGTAACTGCGCCACAGTTTTATTTTTCTATAACTATTGCAGTTACCATCGTGTCACTATTTTTTATGTGTCTTCTTTTGTCTGTTCCCAATAAAGATTTTATTATTATTATTATTATTATTATATCAATGGTTCTTAACCGGTGGACCCTGGAAGCACACGAAGCGGTCCGCGAAGCTATCCTTAGAATATTAAATGAGTGACAACGAAACGATACAAAGACTACTTTATAAACGATGCTGAAGAACAAATTATTTATTTATTAAGTGCACAAACATCACATATATTAAACAATTAAACAAAATAAGAAAAAGATAATTCTGATATCTGATTCCTATGACAAAAACTGCATATCGTTTACCATAACGCTCATACAAAGTTATTAACTGTGTGATAATATCACATTGTAGTACAAAATAAGGATTCATTTTATCATGTCAATAACTTGAGTTAATAACTTTGTATGAGCGTTATGGTAAACGATATGCAGTTTTTGTCATAGGAATCAGATATCAGAATTATCTTTTTCTATATAAATCTATCGACGTTTCACAATGTTGTGAAATAAAATGCTGCATTTTTGGTGTTCCATGGCAAGATGGGAATTTTGACAAATAATCCCTGATCAATAAAGGTTAAGAACCATATTCTATGGGAAGCCACATTATCCCTGAATTCTGTTTGTTATTCTGATCTGATATTAATGTTACTGTAGAATTCTGATATTTAGTAGAGTTACTGATAGATAATAAGTGCCAAGGTTACTCGTGCGAGGCCGGTATTCATGAGTCTAAATGCTTAAAGCAAAATATTATTAAGGTTTGTCAACTTTCCTTAACATACATAACATAATTAATAAATAAGGACAGCTGAGAAGTAACTTATGTATTGAAAACAACTGGCCGCTTAAAATGTACTGTTTCAATTCAATCTGAGATTAGTTTCGCATTCGCAACACGCGAATACAGCTGATGCTGATAAAGTTTGTTTACATGACTGTATGACCAAGAACCGGGGCGGGGGTTTGGTAAATATTATTAATCGTACACGCAAAACAATATTTTTATTTCAACATAAGTGAAAA
Organism: Chesias legatella; assembly: GCA_947359385.1. NCBI lineage: Eukaryota > Metazoa > Arthropoda > Insecta > Lepidoptera > Geometridae > Chesias > Chesias legatella. Next base: position 6,342,349 of record OX375775.1, read on the forward strand.
TGTATAATTATCTCACAACAAATATAAGATATTATATATATATATAATACTAGCTGTACTCGGCGTGCGTTGCAATGCCATGATAAGGTAAGAGTGTCATTAAAACGAAAATAAAAAACATTTTATCAGTAATAGACCACTGAAGGTTGAGAATTTGAAAAAAATATATATAGTAAAATACAGTTACTACTAATATCGCAATTAAAAAATAGGGGATGGTGGTATCAAGTTGAAAATTTAGGGTTGTATTTATTTTTTAAAGCTAAATAAAAAAAAACAAAAAAAAATAAGAATTAATTCAAAGAATCAGTACACGTCATAAAGTTTTAAACGGACACATTTATGCTCATGGAACATATTATACATTGGTCATTAATGTGTCAGTGGGTCAGTGATGAAAGAAGAAGAAGGCAGAGTTACTACCAACTGAGCTGTGAGGCCTGTCAAACCTTAACTTATTCGATAATGTCGGCCCGCCCCGGCTTAGCTTAAGTATTTAGGGCTAAAACACGATCTTCAGATTAAATAATGGGCTTAGCACTCGGGGATAATTAAACATCGTATTAGTATAATAATTTTCAGAATCGAATATGTATCTCCTACATACATACAAACTACCTCTTTAAAAGTATAAAACAATAATCGACGAGTGCCCTGCACTGGTAACAGGTATTTCTGAAGGTTAAATATGTTTACAATATATATTATCATAACCGGTTTCATTTATATTTATTACTAGCTCTGACCGCGGCTTCGCGTAATGGTTAATATTTTTATTAATTTTGATTTTTGTGTTTATTTAATGATCTTTGTTGGTCGAGTAAATGCAAATGAATTAATGATAATAAATCAATAATAATAATAAAATAAAACTCTAATAATAAAACACTTGCACAACTCACTTCATACAACTGCACATCAGTCTCGTTGAGTTGGTCCGGCTGCGCGAGAATAGATCCGTATGGGTCCACGGCGACGACGAGGCAGTCCGGGCACCGCTCCTTGAGCTTGTGCCCGATCCCGGAGACGGTGCCGCTGGTGCCGGCGCCGACCACCACCATGTCCACGGCGTCGTCCAGCGACCACAGGATCTCCTCGGCTGTGCCGTCGTAGTGCGCCAGCGGGTTGCACGGGTTGTTGTACTGGAAACATTCATTCTATTACTAGCTGCGCCCCGCGGTCAATAACTAATAAGTAAGTTATTAAACAGCAGTAGAACTCTCGCCAAGTTCGTCCGGAGAAGTACTGCCACTCTGCCCATTTCTGCCGCCAAGCAGCGCAACTGTGTTCCGGTTTGAAAGGTGATCACCGGTGAAATTACAGGCACATGACACATTCCACCTACACGCTTCAGAGTTCAGGCGCATACGATGCGACTTGGGTGTTTTCGTACCTAGTAGGGGAGGACCCAAGTCGCATCGGTTGTTATGGGACGAGGTTACCACTTAACACCAGGTCGCCTTGCTCGTTTCGTATCTCAATCACACAAAAAAACAATAAACTCACCTAATAGTACTTGTTTCTCTGGCTCTCTCGAACCAGTGTGGTGAAAGGATCAAAGTGCGCCTCGAAGAGGCTCCTTTCGTGCACTAATCTCACCTGATCTAAAACGACTGCGTCCGGGATCTCGGTGGCGAGGCGATGCGCCACACTGATGTTACTCTCCGGTGAGTCCCACGCGGCCTCCGTCGGGGTCCTAACTATTTCAGCACCCAAAGCCAAAAGAGTGTTCACTTTCTCATCTGACATCTTCTCGGGCAATACTATTATGCATCTGTACCCTAAAAGAAAAATATAGGTGTAGGCCTGACAGCTCAGTTGGTAGTTACTGTCTTCTGTGTAGGTTGTGGGTTCGATTAGCACCCAGGACAAATATTTGTGTGACGAAAATAGATGTTTGTTCGGTGTCTGGGTGTTGATATGTATTTAAATCAAATCATTTATTTGCATTCATGTAATATATGTATGAATTTACAAATAAAGTATATAAGTATTATATCAGTTGCCTGGTTCCCATGATACAAGCTATGCTTAGCTTACTTTGGGGCTAGATGGCACTTCATGAAATGTACACCAATATAAAAAAAAGGTCAAAGTAATAATCCTATTTGTATGCTAGAAAGCAAATTGGATAAATAAAAAATGTGGTACCTTTCACAGCAGCAGCTAAGGCCAACCCAATGCCAGTGTTCCCAGATGTTGGCTCGATTATAACTGACTTGCCAGGCTTCAGAACCCCTTTCTCCTCAGCATCTGACACCATCCGGTAAGCGATACGGTCTTTAACTGATCCACCAGGATTCATGAACTCACATTTTGCATCTAAAATGTATTTATGTATTAATTTAGAAATTAAATGGCAACACTGAATAACAAATATATATAATATATATATATAATAGTACTAATAATTTGGGGGAATTATGATATATGACTACAGGGAGCTGAAATAAACAGATATAATCAACAATGGAAAACTCTGCCTTGGACTTTCTGAAAATATTTAATATGTATTTTGAAAGCTATTGGAATAAATGCTTCAAGTTCTTAACGGGAACTTCTGCATATATCATAAGCAACAACATTTGTTCTGGGAGTCCTAGAATTTTTTTAAGGAAAATTTAATACACCATAGAAACAGGTAATCTAATTTTTTCTAAACCTTTAATCTTTAGGAGCTTTTGTTAGCTTACACCAATAACTCAATATTTATAAAATAGGCATGAGCTTGAGTCCTGCAGTAATACTTACACATTTCACATTTTATTCCTTCTCGTTTAGGTATATTTGTAAGCTTCACCAATGGAGTATTTCCAATCGCGTGAAGTATGTTTGGATGGGTCTTTTGATTTCTGTCACTAAAGTAAAACCAAATATGTATTAATTTAAGGCACATGCCACATTATTTTTGCAGTGGCCATAAGTCTCTGATTGAGCAACTTTAACAAAATATGTTTTTATTAAAGCTATAAGTACCTAGGTACTATGTTTCTCCGCTCGGGATCTGCATGAAATAGTATCATCTAAGCATATTTATACAATTAAAAAAAAACTGATGAAATAATTTTTAATTTATTTAAACTTTTAACATATAATTTTCTTCATATAATTTATCACACATAAAAAAAATGCCGTAAGCGAGGAGGATTAACATTTGTCATTAGTCCAGTGAAGTACTGTATAGCTGTACTGGCCAAGCAGTAATCACTTGCATCGAAATTATATAGCTAAGAGTGTTATGGACAGCAGATAGCACTTGACATCAGTTGTAGCAAACAGGACGATTAAACTAATATTTAGAAAGAATAAAAAAATACAAGTACATACCTACTTTTTGGAGTCATTACAGCTAAGTGCTAAAGAGTCTAAAGCCAAAAGAGGACTTTATCATAACTTTATAAAACTTTACTTACAGAGGTTGGACGATGTGAGGCATGCTGCTGAGGTCAAAGAACTTTCTCTCTCCATTCGCACTTCCATTCTGTGCATGGTTAGACATTTTCCTGGATATTGTTACACTGAATTTATGAAAAATTATTTAAAACAAGTTTCAATGAACTTGTGTATATTTGTGTTCAACTTTTGACAACGTGACTAAAAAGTTACTGATAGATAGGTTTCGATAAAAAAAAAAACAACAAATACACAGAGACACAACACGCGCAACCCTCGCTGCTATTTCACCGCATGTGACTTGATTTGACTTTTATTTTGAGTGATGTGCTTTACGTGCTGTTGAAAAGTATCGAAGATTTTCTTTTTCTCTCTCATCGGATGTCTGTCCATATGTTGTACAGTAGAGAATACATTATACACATAAAGCTTGGCTAGATACATAATCTACGTTGTTACTTATTATTAAACTACTCGATAGTAGATGGCGCTTAAAAAGCAACAATATTAAGTGTAACTGCAGAGCTTCCTCGTTGTTTATTTAGCCAATAATCAATATATGGCAAAGAACAAGTTTACTAAATATGACACAGAAATTACAGCATTAGGTAATTGGAACTTTGGTCGAGCTTGTGTGAAGAATACAGATTATTTAGTTTTTCTACCGCCTAGCGTAACACAATCGCAATACTATGTTTTCAACTGAGAGGCCTTTCTTTTCATATTATCAGTGAAATAACACTCGCATGGCGCATTTCATCTTAATGTCTCAGGCGCAATATGAAGCGACTTGGGTCATTTTGCAACTTTTCTTTCGAAAATAACAATCGAACAGTGTTCAAGTTTATCCAAGCCATTCCTGACTACGCCCCAAACTGGTGCAGCAGTTGGCCAACTGCAGTACATAGTACATAGTATGTAGTTCCGCTACTGGACCGTGGACCACAAGGGATAAGCTAGTTTAGTGAAAATACAGCTCTAGATTAATACGACCTCGGTCGCGCAGTGGTTCGAGTAACCGACGAACAAAGAGTACCTATCTAGGATATGGGAGAGGATTCATAGATTACATGACAGAAGACCACAGCTATGGGTGTAACTTTATTTTAAAAAGTTTAGTAAGTACAGTATATTGATCGATCATGGTGGTAATAAGTATATATGTACGTGTTTCAATAAAAAATAACCCAATAATGATTTTGACATAGGTTACTGTTGTATCAGGAAACCACTTGTTATAAACAATTCTGATGTTTTATGATAAAATCCAGCACAATTTCATCCGTAACGATGCCTTTGGGTATATAGCCTGAAAAAAAAAAGGAATGCTTAGGTAGGTAAACAGAAAATCGTCTGACTGTACATTTGTACTATGGTACACTAGCTGTGCCCACGGGTTCGCCCGCTTTGACTTCAGTTAGTGACGTAAAAGAGTAGCTACGCGGTTTAGTATTTTTATCAATTTGTGAATTTACCTTAATAAAAGTAAATAACGTTCAGATTAATGACCAGCCGTCAGAGGAACGGGATAGGTAAGCCTACTTTGCGCCTTGTGGGTCAAGCTTTTGGAAGATAGACATAACAAATGCTGAGCTCATTGTCGCCATAGTTTTACTACGGATAATTCTGCGAACACCTTACGGTAAATTATTCCGTAATTGATCAGGACATCCAGGAAAAAATCTTGTTCCAACGTAATTAACAACAGTTGGTGTCGAAAATCCTACTAATATTATAAACGTGAAAGTTTGGATGTTTGTTACTCTTTCACGCTCAAAGGGCTGAATGGATTTGGATGAAATTTGGTACCAAGATAGCTTGTATCCTGGATTAACACGTAGGCTACTATGATCCCGGAAAAGCGCAGTGTTCCCGTGGGATTACTTATTCACCGCGGGGCGCAGCTAGTGGGTAATATGTTTTGCTGTGTGAAACGTCCACCAATGTTAAAATTCTTACCTAACGTTTTGTTGGGCCGTTCGATCTCTTCAACGACGAGCACAAACGGCGCGATGTCTAGTATCCGAGACACGAGTCCCACGGTGGGGTTGCTGCGGTTCTCCACGACCTTGTGGTAGGCCGTCATGACGTGCCGGGCCGCTTGCTCGGTCAGGTCCAACGCTTCGCCACTCTGTTTGGGATTGGTTGCTTCAGATCTTATGCTTTTCTTTGAGATGACGCCTTTCAAAAAGCTGTAAAGCAAAGTGAGAATGAGAATAAATTTATTAAACAAACTTAAATAACATTGGTGTAACATTGTTTTCATCGTTGGGCCTTTCTTTATGTTATGCATTTATATTATTTCTGTCATGATAAAATTACATTTCATATGTTAATAGTGTGAACTTAATTTATCTAATATGTGAAGAGATTCCAGATCGATTTAGTAAAATATTTACAAAGCAATAACCCTGCAGGACGCCAGAGTAAAACAGGCGCATAAATTCGCTATTGATATATAATATTTGATAATAGGTAATTATTTTATGGTGATGTTATATTGCAGAAAGGTTTCCCGTTGCTAGGTAGCCATTATGTATTTAGCTATGCATAACTTACTTATCATATTCTACGACGAAAACGACACTGTGTTCCGCTCCCATGGCCTGCATAGCTTCTTTTATCGAAGCGTGCTCTGGTACAAGAGGGACTTTGCAGTTTATTTCTAAATTTGATATCGATCGGTTCCACCACCTGAAATCAAATGAACGTCACTTACCATTACTAGAATAAATAGGTAGGTACTTACTGTTTTAGATTAAAATCCCCCAACGAGTTTTTCTGTCTCAAAATACTCTGAAAGTACGTACTGTAGATTTTGATACGGTTTTCGCCAATAGATAGATTGGTGCTCGAGTAATTCTTTTGTATATTTATTAATAAAAAATCAAAGTAATTGGCTAAACTATAATGATGTTTTCAATCAGGTAAGAAAATCGTGCCTCTTGATAGCTCACTCGGGCGAAGCCGGAGCTTATTAATATATGTTCAAAAATCTTAGTGTATATTCCGAGAACAGAGTACCATGTTAAAATTGTCGACAGGCCTCACAGCTGAGTCGGTAGTAACTCTGCTTTCTGCGCTGTAGGTCGTGGTTTCGATTCCCACCCAGGACATACATTTGTGTGACAAATATAGATGTTTGTTCTGTGTCTGGGTGTTAATATTATATGTATGTATTTACAAAAAAAGTTTATATGTATGCTATCAGTTGTCTGGTTCTGATTGCACAATTTATGCTTAGTTTTAAATAGTAGAATCATATTCAGTTATCAGAGTTCTATTTACAGAATGCTTTTTTTTTATGTTTTTTAAAGTCTCATAACTCAAATATTATCAAGAGCTTTTAAATTATTGATAACGGACTTTTAAGAGAGAAAATAAAATAAATTTAATTATTTGTCTTATTCCCTCATTACACCTGCCTAATACAAAACGCTCTTTATTATACGAAATATAACTCTTTGTTAAGAGTATAAATTTGTTCAACCAAAAAGCAGAAATTAATATTTACATAATATCCAAGTTGACGTAGTTTGGGGCTAGATGGCGCTGTGTGAATTTCCCACCAATATTAATATTGTCTTACGTAAAATCACGTTCAGGTGGGTGCTTGAAGAGATGCGCCTCCATCCACTGATCGCAGACGAACTTGGTCATGTAGTTCCGGATACCGTCGGGCAGGAGTACCACCACGCGCTTGCCGGCGCCGAACCCTAGCTCCTGGATCGCTTTAATGGCGGAGAACAATGCCGCGCCACTGCTGCCACCTACAAAGTTATAATATAGTTGTAGAACTCACGCCAAGTTCGTCCGGGGAAGTACTGCCACCTCTATTTCTGCCGCCAAGCAGTGACGCATTCACGTTACTGTGTTCCGGTTTGAAAGGTGTAGTTGCCGGTGAATTTACAGGACACGAGACATTCCATCTACACATATCAGAGTTAAGGGCGCGAACGATGCAACATAGGTCTTGTTGTATCTAGTAGGGGAGGACCTAAGTCGCATCGGTTGTTATAGGCAGAGATTAATACTTTCCGTAACTGTATCACTAAAAAAATTTCCTTTGGTGTAAGACGAGAGCACACTTGCATGAGATGAGAGCATGTCATGTCGAGGAAATGTCTTATCACTAGGAACGTGCGTTCGACTCGCAGAACCTACCATCTGAACATACACTTATTGTAAATGCGACGCGTGAGCTGTCCTTACTTCCATTTAATTGTGAATTGGATTTGTTGTGACAAATAATACTATTATCCCGTAAAGAAGAGAGGCTGTTATATCGGTTCACTTGTTGGATCGTTAGGGGTGTGGGCTGAGATAAGTATATTATAATTCGTATTAGTATTTCTTCCTTCTCTTGTAGGTTCGATTCCCACTCAGGACATACATTTGTGTGACGAACATGGATGTTTATTCTGTGTGTGGATGTTAATATGTATTTCCAGGAAAATATATCACTAAGTTCCCCTAGTACAAACTGTGTTTAGTTTGGGACTGGATGCAGGCGCTGCGTGAAATATGCCCTATTATATAATATTATTCATGCATAGATAATTTGAAACGGTATTTAGATAGATTGGTTCATACCTATCATTATTATTACTTTGTAAAAAGATACATCAAAATCTTAACTTCCCAGTGATATATTAACATCCAAGACACATTTTTGGCTCAGTTAATTCTTACGTCCCACAAGTCTGAAATTTTGAATAGAATCGCTTGGGCAAACGTAGTTATGATTACTTTCTTACCACAAAGTAATCCTTCTTTCCTTATTATTTCTCGTGACATGTTGAAAGATTCTAAGTCACTTGGCGCCACTACTTTGTCGATCAGCGTCTTGTCCAGCACACGAGGGACGAAGTCACCGCCAATTCCTTCAACCTAGAAATATATTCTTCAAGTAGGTACTAATAGTGAATATTTATATTAATAACGGTTTTCAGCATAACGCTTCGTGTTGTGCAAACAGATAATTTCATGATTGTGTACCTAAATGGTGAGAAAATTTATATAGAGCGAACGATATGTCGAATTGGTGAAGATAAAAGGGGATCGTTTTCAAGGAATTTTTTGCTCCTTTTGCTCAATGTTATGTTCGGCAAATATTCAGTTACCATATTAATATAGAAACACAAAGACTTATTTTTCTGCTGTCTAGTGCGGCGGTGCCTGCAGTGGGTGTCTAATTTTGATTAGTACTTACCCAAATCTTTGTACTACGTATTCTAGAAGCTAACGGTTTACTGAGAAGACAGGTAACTTACAAAGAACGGTTTAAGCTCTCCCTCCTCGAACATAATGGAGCCTTTCGGGTCAACAGCGACGATTATGCACTTGGGGCATCTCTCCTTGATTTTGCGAGCTACACCAGACACGGTGCCTCCGGTGCCGGCGCCCATCACGATCATGTCTAAGTCTCCCAACGATGTGAGAACTTCTTCCGCTGTGTACTCGTAGTGGGTCAAGGGATTCACATCGTTAGTATACTGAAACAAAGTTAGTGAAATACATTTTCAAAGTTCACGGAGAAGACGACTGAAGACAACTTACTAAATGTCAATTTACTGTTCATTCGTTTAAAAATTCGCAAGCTTAGGATACTTCGATCATATTCTATCAACTACCAAAATGTCAGCGGCAAAGCGCCCTCGCTAACAACCTCTAAGTGGTAACCTCTGCAAATAACAAGCAATACCACTTGTGTCCTGATTAGATAAAACAAGAACGAAGTTGCATCGTATGCCCCGTAACTCTGAAACGTGAAGGTGGAAAGCAATCATGGCAACCACACCTTTCAAGCCGGAACACAGTACCGCAAATGCCTTACTGCTTAGCGGCAGAAATGGTTTTGGTGGCAATACTTTCCTGGACGAACTTGGCAAAAGCTTTATGCTACTTATATTATTAGTAAAAAACAAAGCATGTAAAGAAAAATATAACATTCTACTCTACCCACTTGATCACAGCTCAGAGCGTTGGGATTTTCATCCACCATTTTCTTCGCCACCGATACAAAATTGTTGGCGTCCCCGTACGGCGCCATTGTTGGTGTCCGGATAACATCAGCTCCCAGGAGCTGTAGCGTGCTCATCTTCTCATCTGAGTTCTTATCAGGCGAGACAATTGTGCAGTCGTATCCTGTGGGAAAATGATGACTGCTTGATGATGCTGACTTCGTGGAACTGTGTGAGACAAAGTACTTTAACCGTCGATAAAATGTGTTATCGAAATAAAAACCCATCGAAGCTTCCTAAAGAATTGCCGTTTGAGCCAACGAATCATCGAGGAAGTAATCCTTCGAGAAAATGAATTTGAGGCATGATCGTCGATGAAATTATGACAGTTTTTTATGAGTAAGGAGTGTAATTTTTTCAGCTGCTGTGTCGCTTACATTGATCAGCTCACTTCCAACTGATATAGATAACTCATTTTACGTGTCGTCGCATCTTGTGGGACAAACCGAATTTTCATTGAATCCCCACATGTGCATTGTAAATTACGCGACTCAAAACGAACAAAACCTCCTTCGTTTGTTTTCGCCATAGGAACGTTTTTCTCTTCAATTATTCGTGTGATTAGTGTTTGTTTAGATACATTTGGAGTCAGTTGCAGAGCAACTTTGTTCACTGCGTTTCGCAGCATTGCAGTGAGTCACGTTGCTGCAGACATTGTATACCACATACCTATGAAATTGGATCGCAGGGTCACACCGGATGCGCTTATTCGTATTATCTTTCACACGATTACGCGCTGCACTGCCCAGCACACATTATGCTGCGTTATTTAAAATACCGATATTTCACAAAAGCTGTAGGTACTATATGTCGTCTTCTTTAGTGCTTTTAATACTAGTGATCGTTTAGATGAACAATAGTTTTATCAGCAGCTTGTTTCTTAGCCCATTTGATAGTAACCCTGCCTGCAAATTCAGGAGGGACTCCTTGGTTCGATTTCCGGCCGGGGAAAACATTTATCTGATAAGCATTGTTTCTGGTTCTAACTCTGAGTATAGTATATAATATATACTATACATAATAATTATATATACTATATATAAGTATATATAAGTAGTAGAAGTAGTAGTAAGAAGATTTTTGTTTTGAAGAAGGCAACTGAGATCTTAACTAAGTGTAACTTGTATTTTAGGAACGAAACTAAATAAAATTCTGATTAGTAGACATAAGCGAAATCACTTCTAATATTCTTTAAACTTTATGGAACAAAATTACAGGCACATGAGACATTCCACTTTCATGATACTACGCGATGCGACTTGGGTGTTCTTGTACCTAAAAGGGGCTAGGGCCCAAGTCGTATTGTTTGTTATGGGCAGAGGTTACCATTTAACACCAGGGGGGCCAAATTTTTGTTCCGTAACTTCATCACTTAATAAACTAAAATTAAAAAATCTTTTTTATAAACAAGGTTTTAATGGATAGGAGCAACGGAGTTTACGTACATTCACACGTTACATTCGTATTCTCAGCAAGTCCTTTCATTTGATACCCATATTAGAGGAAAGCATAAAAAGCTTATTCCACCATCTTTAGAAGTCCGCCATATTAGATTTAGAGTGACGTCACTTTATTTTTCGAGTTATTCTCAGCAAGCCCTTTCATTTGATACCCATATTGTAGGAGTGAATTGAAAATAACTAGTCCGCCATCTTGGGTATTCCGCCATGTTGGATTTAGAATGAAGTCACACAGCTTAACCAAGCATCATCATCCAAATTAAACGTATATACAAAATATCAGCTCAATTGGTTGAAGATATCTGCTTCAAAATTGAGTTGCAAGATTCCACCCGAACAAACATAGTTACGTAAGTACATTGCAAGTTAAATAAAAGCTTGTAAAAAAATAACATACCACTAACTGCAGTTACCATGGCGACGCCGATGCCCGTATTGCCAGATGTAGGCTCTATGAACCGAGTGCCCGGCTTCGCCAACCCTTGTTTTTCTGCTTCCAGCACCATGGTGTATGCTATGCGGTCCTTTATAGAACCACCCGGGTTCATGAACTCGCATTTTGCATCTGATCGAGAAATAGTTATATGTTTAACAAGTTTTGACTGTTGACTTGCCTCGCAGCTCAGTTGGTAGTGACACTGCCGTCTGCGCTAGTCGTGCGTTCGGATCCCACCCGGGACAAATATTTGTGTGACGGACGGGAATAGATGTTTATTCTATGTCTGGGTTGTCAGGTTCGCATAGCACTTTGCATAGTTTATAGTTTAGGCGAATGTTGTGAAACCAATATTTATATATATTTAATTTAAATATTTCTCTCTCAATGTGTGAGACATTGACAGTAGCTATTTGTGCTGATTTCGAATTCACAAACAATGGGTATTATAAAACAATTAGGTAAATTGATTCTCAATAGAATCCATAGCGTAACCAGATAAGGTTTACCTTCTTAGAAAGACACGACACACCCACATATTTCACATTAAGTAGAGATAGTTATACTTAGCGAATTGCGAGTGAGTGACTACTGGCTGACCTAACATACCATAATTTGATATGTACCCAGTTAATCAGTTCCCACACTAATGTATACGGTCATCGTAAAAAATGCAAATCAGCTATTTGTTAGTTATGTTCACATTACGTTGGGAACTCATTTCAGTTCTCAGTACGTAATGAAAATAATAGAATGACTTATATAACATGTAGGAGAAACAAATATTCGAAGATATATCTCAAGTACACGAAAAGTCTGAGGCGCACTCAAGATCCTTGACTCGACTAAGTAGTACACCTAGTAGTTTTGGGTGGCTACGTTGCTCGCGTCCGTAGGTGATAACCCTCTGAATCCCTACACGTGTCCCCCGGGTGGTGCGAAAGGAGCAACCCAAAGTAGAAATTGTGCTAAGTTCCCTCGGAGAAGTACTGCCACCACACCTGGTAATCTGCCGCCAAACACTGATGCACTCGTGTTCCTATATTCCGGTGGAAGGGAGTGGGTGACTCTGAATTTGCAGCCGCATGAGAAGTAACATCCCCGTCTCGGGGTGATGGACGCAACGCAATGCGACTTGAGTCATCTCGTACTTTGGTGGAGAGGACTTGAGTCGTATTGCTGTTGTCTATGGGCGGCGGTTACCACTTAACATCGGGTGCGCCGTCAGCTCGTTTTATCACCTACATGACATAAAAAGTAACTATTAGGTATGCATTTGAAAATATAGTATACTTACAAATGTCACATTGGATTCCATAGTCCCTGGGTATCCTGTTGAGGCGCACCATGGGCGTGTTGCCGATCACTTGCAGTATGTTGTCGTAGATCATGGTGTTGTGGATGCTGAAAATACGATTTCACTAGTTTTACCGTTTGCCCATATTACATTTACTTGCTAATTATTCGTTGTAAGAAAGCGTTAGTTTTCACATGAGAGAGCTCATTATTTGTTACGTCTACATTCCTACGCGAGCATTATCATCCATCCGGTGACTGTAAATAGACCCCGTACCCCCCATTTCGGTGACCATAGCGACTGATTCACGGCTCTGTGTATCCATTTGGGTAAATTCGTGATATTTCTATTTCTGTGCCGTTATCGCTTGGAGTGCTACGGCTTTTAACGGCTGCTCGTGTAGAGCTTAAAATAACGGACGCTTTCACTGTGGCACCAACTACATGTATAGAGCGTAGAGTTTAGTGAATAGTGCAGTGCACTGAAGTATATCCCAAAAATAGAACGATTAATGCTCAGGTACTAAGCCAAAATAGAAGTTCTTTATTCTTTATTGTACACAGAAAATAAAATATACAAAAAAGTCATAAGTGATACATGTACAAAGGCGAGCTTAACCCTACAAACAGTTCTCTTCCAGCAAACCTTTGAGGCTAGAGAGAGGCGATTTTATAAAGGTAGGATGTGTACATAATAAAGATAAATTAAAACTAAATTATTAAGGGCTTATAAAACCTACATACTTTAAACATATATATAAATACACCATAAATACAAAATACTATATATAAGCATATAAATATTATAGTAATAAAATATTATAATATATATATATATGAATTGAATAAATATATAAAATATGACGACAGATTAAAAAGAAAGGTAGTGTTCTTTTACTGTCTTCTTAAATACATAGTCCGTTTGACTCGCACGAATTTCGTGGGGGAGGCAGTTCCACAGCTGCACTGCATGGACTGTAAAAGATCCACTATAATAGCTGGAGGAGTGATTTGGAGTTTTGAGAAGAAGGGACATAATTGTTCTACAAGACTCACCACGAGGAACAAGATATTCGAAGCGCTCACGGAGGTATGGAAGGGAAAGAGGGTTTTTAAGAATCTTAAACAGAAATGTCAGAGCGTGAAACGAGAAGTTATTTTTTTCAGTCGTTTACTTTTTCCCTATCACTTACTTCTTGTTATATTAATTTAAATAGTCAATCCCATGCAGAAGTTAATGTATCAATAACCAGCAAGTTGATTTTGATTCGTAACCATATTTTTGTTCAGATATAATACATTTGTTTACTTTGTTAGTGTTTTATAATTAATTTTAACTTGCAGCTTTAGCCTAGGCTAGATGCATACGAAATAGTATAGTAGTATAAATAGTATAGTATACGTAACTTACCCTATGTGGTTATCCATTTTTATTAGGAGAGTTGTACTGTACAATTCTTGAATCAACAGCCTGGAAAGTGATAAGTAAACAAGTTCATTTTCGTGTCGTTTAATACCGCCCTCAAACAGAAAAATCTAGTAAGGCGTAAACTTAAAAGATATAGGTATACCTAACAAGGAATACAAAGGATAAATATAAAAGATACGAAATAATTCGAAATAATACGAAAGGTCTCAGATTTTCTTAAGTTTACAGATGTGTTTATTAACATTGCAGTATAAATTTAAACACCATTTAGCGTAAATAAAGGTTTTTCCTAATTTCGCTAGGTACACTCAAATTGAGTTTCGCTTGGGACCTGTATAGGTAATTTACCAATTGGCTGAATTTAAAGTGAAACAGCAATCTACACTTATCCACTTTTCACCAATCCAGGCATTCAGATAACATCATCTCATTTATAATAATTGTTTTCACATAACGAAGCAACTTAATCCTTTCACAACGCTGATGGTTCGACAGAAGCAGTGACGCCATTATTAATAGCAGTATTATTTAATTTGACACCAAAATATTTTATACAGGACAGTTAATATATTAAGTACCTACAATCAATACAATGCGGCAGAAATTTATATTTTTAGATTTGTTTTTGCAACAACAAAGGGACGAACGTAGTCGTCGGCGCGGCTCGTCGGATGCGGGACTGACTCACTAGGAAATGCTGTGGTTATGTATCGTACTTATATATTATACACTTACTATACGTGCTTATATACTTGTTAACACTTTACAGCATTCGTCACAAAACAGTAGATTAGCATCCTTTTATCAGCTCCAATCACGAATCCGATTATGACTTTTAATGGTGCATCGATTTCTCTAAATGAGAGCATTCTGTGATGTCAGTCAGTTTGTGCAGACTTGGTGAGCGAGAAAGCGAGTTTGAATCCGGAAGTCACTGGTTCATATACCGACGTGCACCAATTAGTTTCGCACATTCTCGAAACGATGAGGAAAACATCGTGAGGAAACCCACATGTCCTTTAATAAAAAATTCGAAGACATGTGTCAAATGCTCGAAAGGAAACTCTGACTTGAATCTTTTCACCACACTAGTTCGAGAGGGCTTGACCAGATTAGTAGTAAGTAGCAGCAGTGTGCAGAGTGCAGAGCAAGGGAGAAATACCGCCGCGCTTAGTCTTACCTCCTCCTTAGATGTTTCTGTCGCCAAGCAATAGTGATATACCTATCCTAATAATGATTGCCCTGTAGTGAAGGGTTGGGAGTTTAGAGACCCAATTCGAGATTTTTCAGTTTTCATGGTTTTTGGTACCACTTTATGACATGAATTCTTGAGTCATCACTGGTATTTCATTCAAATTATTATTAATTATGGACATAATATTTGAGCTCGAAATAGTTGGGCCAACTGCTCGTTTTGTCGACGTAGGTATAATCAGTTGAAAAATGATATCGTAGGTTAATAAACACTAACGTTTAATAAGATTAATTACAATAATTTAAGTAATTTATTCAGAACGAAATAAGACAACGTGCTCGCAGGTAGCCCGTAAATTCCATATTTATTGTTATCAATAAATTAAATAAAAATTAAAATTGCTTAAATTTTATGCAATACATTGATAACAATAAATTAATATGAAATGCCTGTTGATCAAATGGAGACAAAGATAATTATCCCAGTAAAGATGGCAAAAATAAAAAAAAATAAAGATAAAATAAAGATAAATATAAATATAAGATATATTATAAAGATGTAAGACTGATTTATGCAAGCTCGGCATTATGCATATTATATTACCTAACTAGATAGACAAAGACGTTAGGTACCTTTAGCAATGTTTACGTGTATGCTGGTGGTCAACAAAGGGAAGCCTGATAATAATGTGCGCTGATATGCTGATATACTGAGCCTCACTACTCAAAGTACTCAAAGTACAGGCAATAGTTTGCAAGACACAGCAAAAGCAATATTTTTTTACCACAACAAAACACATCAAGGGTAAAAACGTACTTTTAGGACAATAATTCTTAATCAGATTATAAATATCACGCAAAATATTCGCCGTCGAGGAAATCTAACATGGTAAAACTTTCAACTCCTTCTAAGCTTAGCGTGTTATGAACTAAAATTTTAAATTATCAATTATTCAAAGTATTCATTTTAATATGGGGTATACAAATGTATGAAAAACAATCATGTAATTGCATATTTCATACGGCAGGATAGGTACGAGAATATTTCCACATTGAGCGACCTGTGAATTCTTTATACTTATCAATAATTTGTTTCTAAGCGTGTTCAAGTTTCACATGGTAGGTACCTGAAAAATCCACAATTAAAAGGTTTTTAAATGTGACGATGAAACCAAGTAACACGCGAACTCTCATACTTACCAATAGGACGGCCCTTTCTTAGTTTCAAATGCTAGCCTTGATCGCTATTAGCCATGACCGTGCCGTGCTGCCGCCTTAGGCCCGATTAGGAAATAACGTAGATTTCATTAAAGCTTTGCTTACTTATGCATGCACGTCGTCTGATTAATTGGCATAACGATTAATTTATTCCATTCCAATATGGGACATAATAACAATGTAAATACTTCATTACTTACAAATGTATAGTAGGTATATGCATTTGTGGTATTATATTTATTACTAGCTGTTGCCCGCGACTTCATCCGCGTGGAATTCGGTTTTATCACGCACCCCTATTTTAACCCTCGGAAAAGTAGCCTGTTACTCCTTGTTACATCAGCTATCTGCCAGTGAAAATCCAGTCAAAATCGGTCCAGCCATTTCAGAGGTTAGCGGGAACAAATAGACAGACAGACAAAAATGTTACAAAAATGTTGTTTTGGTATATGTACCGTGTATACATTCATATATGTACTTAGTAAAAAGCGGTTATTTTAATATTACAAATAGACACTTCATTTTATTTATTTGTATAGGTATGCAAAATGCATGTAACAGTCTATTTACCGCACAAGCCTACTCTCAAAGCTAATTCCACTGACAAGATTCTTAATTATTCAAAAAATATATTATGACAGTTATTGGGCAATTCAATACAGATTTATTTGAACTGACTAAAATAATATGCCCGCGAAAAGAAAGGAATCTTTTAGGGTGTTTCTGTTTCCTTTCCCCTGGAGAACTCACCGTCAGGTGCCCGGCGGCAGAAACTACAGAAACTAGCCAGCCGGATATTTTGCCCTATCACCACGCTATTTTCACGATGATTTCCTTCACCGAAAACTCGAGCTCATTGTAGGATTCAAACCCGTAACCTAGATCGTAAGCTGACGTCACTACCAACTGAGCTTTCATCGCTTCATAATAAAAGAAAATACTGAGTGCATAATATATCAACAATAATATAATATTTATTAGTATTTATTTCATAGTTTACCATTAATATCTTAATAATATTATAAATGCGAAAGTTTGGAAAAATGGATGTGTGTTCAATCTCGCCAGAACGTCTGAACGGATTTGGATGTTTAGCACGCAGATAGATTATAGTCTGGAATAGGCTTTATTACTTTTATGCCGAAAATGGGGGGTGCAAGTTGCCCCCTTGCACCCTGATGCCGGCGTCCATGCCCCCATTGCGTTTTTATGTCATCTTTTATGTCTGTAAAAGGGTAAATTTAAAAATAATATAAATAATAACAAAAAACTTGAGAGGTGTCAAGGGACACCCGGATGGAACGAAGTTCCTTTCGATTAATTAGTGAAGGAATTGTATTTTTTTTTTTTTTTTTAATTTATAATAATTTTTTTTTTATTATTAACAAATATAATGTAATATAAACTTAATCAGTAGGCTCAATTTTCGTAATAATTGTCTTGTGGTAACTGAAGTAGGAAACAAGGAAAAAAGTGTCGTGACAACTTTTCGTAAGAATTTTTTCCGTCTAGCCCCCCTTTCACAACGCGCGATAAGGAACTTCGTTCCAATAATATAATTTAATATTGTATTGTTTTTGATATAGTTTTCACAATAGTTAGATTGATTCATGAGGAAGGTATGTCAATAATTTACAAGCAATCCTACCTTAAACACGCAGTACCAGCTGTGTGACGTCGGCGTCGGGTCGGGTGTCTTGTTATATACAATATAGTATTTAGCGATTGAAATTTTTTAAATATTATGTATGTACATAAATAAACCTTAGTTTTATTTCAGTAGGTTAGCAGAAATATCTGTTCTGTACATACATGAACTGTTTTGAATTCTCAGAAGAAATAGTCACGTAAATTCAATCATTTTTTTTCTTTTTGTATAATAAAAGTTTTAAAATGCTTATGCCCAATCTACTCGACTATATTTTATCGATCAGAAGCTCTCACAGTGGCATTCCAAATAACATCGAAAGATGACCAGAAAGCTGAAAAAAAATATCAATTTGTAATTTCCATCTCGACTTTCATTTATTTATTTAAAATTTATATATTTATGTGATTGGTGATAATATTGTATATTTACATACGTATATTGTTATTTGCTTTTCGAAATTTAATGATCTGTTTAGTTATATATTAAGTTTTTCTCATGTGTGTATAATTGTATTAAATGGATTTATTCTGGAGTAAAATAAATAAATATAATAATATTTTCACCAGTTCCAACAAATAGTTTTCAATTACCTACAGGTAAATTAACAAAATTTACATACATACTTTTGAAGCACAGACAAAAATATTGATATACATATATTGATAAGCTTTATCGGAAAACACTTTAAAACTAAGCTTGGAGTCCCCATTTCTATACACACCCTATATAATTTAAATCCTAATAGCTAATATATATATAACTACTTCTATATTTTTTAAAATATATCTAGTTAGTTACCATTTTTTATTCTTAGGTTTATTATATTTGTTTATGCAATTATTTTGTTATAATAATTATCAATTTATCATCAATTTACATCAAGATATTTGGTAGTGACTTATTTCTCTTCTGCTACATTTCCCCCGTCACATGTTTGCTTAAAATATAACAATGATCATAGAATGTATGTCACCTTATGAAACTTAAATCAGAAATCTATATTTGTGTATGAAATTATAGTTTTATTTGGGAACTGTATATATTTCGACTGGCCTCACAGCTCAGTTGGTTTCACAGAACAAACATTTGTGTGACGAAAATAGATGTTTGTTCTGTGACTGGGTGTTAATATGTATTATAAGTAGTAGTAGTTGTACCTATGTAGAAAAAATTTATATAAGTATTACATCAGTTGTCTGGTTCCCATGATACACGGTATGCATTGCTTAATTTAGGGTCAGATGACCAATACTTATTTATTTAGAACTAAATAATGGATTTCACCGGCATGCAAAAAAATTATACGCCACTTTTGCGTAGTGCATTCTCTAGAGAGATGTCTAGATACGTATTTTAGCTACAGCTTGGAACTATATACGGAATAGAATAGAAATAATCATACATGGGAACTCGGTAACAATCAACCAAATCTTACATTGGTTTACTTATCTGAGAACCTTCATAATACAGGTAAGGGAAAAATACTTTGTCATTCGAGTTGTTAATAAAATTACAGTTAATCCAGCACTTGAGGTTACACAACATTCACTTTTGCCGTTGAAAGTATTCATAGTCTAAACTGGTTACTGTATAACGAATATGCATTGCTTTACACAAAGTTTCAAGTAACAAGAGTTTAATTTTCAAATTCAAAAGAATTCAAGTAACGAATACTATAAGATCACAAGTCACCAGAGCTACAAGGAAACTTCTCTCAGCTCCACCTTGGACCGTAGATTTAGATACGAAAAATCACAACACTGTCTCATGCCAAGTTCAAGGCTTGGCGGCGTGGCCGTAGTTCTCATAGAGCCAGTCCCAGAAGGTTATCCGCTTCAGCTCGGGGCCGGTGCGGAGGGTGAAATTACCGGTGATGTCGAGGTAATTCACGTGTGACGTGTCATTCACCGGCAACCATTCGAAGTCCAATATGGACTCGTAATCCACAGGTGGAGTTGGGTTCCTAAACAAATAGGGCATCGATTGTAATAATTATTTAATTCATTAATTATACTTCATTTGCACAGAACTAATTAATTTAAGATTCTGATATATAAACCTCGTGATATTAACCCATAAATTTTAAAATAATCTTATGTGCGAATTGACTGTCAGGACAGACAGGAAAGACTGTCGCCGATAACACTGCCACGTACTAGCCAGTAATTGTTGGAAATTTCATTGGATATAAGTGCACAAGAATTCAAATTCACTGGAATATAATATATAAAATATATAGGTTTAGATCCATAGGTTCAAAAAACTGTGGACAAAATGTGTAATTTTAAAATTACTAATGGTTACAAATCTAGGTAAATGGTATATAATTAAAATAATACGGAAACGGAGACCTGAAGGACTAGTTACATACAACTAATTAGGTACGCCTAATAGTAATAGGTCATAGGTTGTACAGCAGATCTATTATGTCGTTGAAGATTTCCTAATAAATGGTTTTTTAAGTATCTAAATTCATAAAAATCTTCTATATTATAAAAATAATATTTATAAAAACAATACCGTTTGTATCTCTAACATATCCATATCAGTTGGTTAAGTTAGGTAGGTACCATCTCGATAAGGAAGGATAAGATAGAGAGATAGAAACATTTATTTCGGGTGATGGACGCAACACAATGTGACTTGAGTCATCTCGTACTTTGGTGGAGAGGACTTGAGTCGTATCACTGTTGCCAATGGGCGGCGGCTACCATTTAACATCAGGTAGGGCGTCAGCTCATTCCACCCGTACATTACGTACAAAAAAAATTGCAAAAAAAAAACATGAAGTTTAACTAGTAATTGTAGATAAAATTTACCCATATTTAGCGAAGTTAGTCCACATCTGTATCATACGTCTAGACACAGCTAGCTCTGTTGAATCGTCGTCCAGTCTGTAGTTGAGCCGCGAGAAGTAGAACAGGTATCCCATCTCGTCACCGTGGCAGGCGCCCGGGTGCGTGATGCCGAGCATGCGTTTGAAGAGCCCTAGGGCTCCGTCGAACGCGAACCGGTATATATATGTGGGACTCGTTCGGTTTGTTGCGGCTTCGAGGCGAACCGTTTCTAGTATAGGCCTCAAGAACATTACGTCTGTGAACAACTGGAATAAAAACATGTTTTCTCATCATTGGTTTTCATTAAAAAATGAGCCTCTTTGAGGCACACTTACAATCCTTTCACCACAAGTAGTTCCTTTAACTTAACAGCATGCTGTGAGAAATTCTAAAAAGTAATTGGGTAAATGCAACGCAAACATGATTGGATGATCTGAACATCCTTTGGATTCAGTCTTGCATAGGGGGAGCTGTGGATTCAGATATCATTAACTTTTAGATATTTATTTACATTACAGCATTTTGACAAAGAAGACAATATTTACAAAATACACTGAGCTATCTAAAGACCAAGCTATACGACCGTTTCCAACGACCTATAGATAACTCAAATGATCCAATTTACTACGAAATAGAATTGTGCCCCAAACACCGGCGGCATCGTCTCGCTGGATGACGATATTCAATGACTCAGAAAGGTGCTAGCTTTCGGGTTACATGTCGCTTCGATCAGGTGCTCTGAAAGTTCAGTTCAGTTTTACAGTTCACTAGCTGCGCCCCGCGGTGAATAAGTAATCCCACGGGAACACTGCACTTTTCCGGGATCAAAGTAGCCTATGTGCAGGATATAAGCTATCTTAGTACCAAATTACATCCAAATCCATTCAGCCGTCGATTCATGCGACTTGAGTCATCTCGTACTATGGAGAGGACTTGGGTCGTATTGCTGTTGTCCATGGGCGGCGGTTACCACTTAACACCAGGTGGGCCGTCAGCTCGTTCTATACCCTACATTACATAAAAAAGCCGTTTGAGCGTGAAAGAGTAATAAACATCCGTACAAACTTTCACGTTTATAATCTATACAAATAAATAAAACTGGAGTGTCTGTTTGTAATGTTAAAATAACCGCTTTTTACTAAGTACATATGAATGTATACACGGTACATATACCAAAACAACATTTTTTTAAATTTTTGTCTGTCTGTCTGTTTGTTCCGGCTAATCTCCGGAACGGCTGGACCGATTTTGACGGGACTTTCACTGGCAGATAGCTGATGTAACTAGGAGTAACTTAGGCTACTTTTCCGGGGGGTAAAATAGGGGTGCGTGATAAAACCGAATTCCACGCGGACGAAGTCGCGGGCAACAGCTAGTAATAGTATGATATTCTTACGTCAATAAGGTTGTCAATATGTCTGGCGTCGACGGGTTGGTGCTGGAAGTAGAACGCGCGGATGGCGGCGCTGATCCTCTGCGTGACCGTCTCGTTGTGGCCGAGCAGCTCCGGCGGCACCACGCGACGGAACTCCTGCTCTAGTTCAGCTAGCAGCTTGGGGTAGCGCTGCAGACCTGATACCAAGGGAACATACACGTTTAATTCTCTAATTTAGGGCCTCACAGCTCAGTTGGTAACTCTGCCTTCTGCGCTGTAGGTCGTAGATTCGATTCCCAATTGAAAAACATATGTGTGACGAATATAGTTGTTTGTTCTGTGTCTGGGCGTTAATATGTATTATTATTATAGTTTACGAAAATTAACCGTGAACAATACTCCGCTATGTAACGCTACAAATGCTTGTGTTACATAAGAGCTAACGGCGTTCAAAGACACCGGCTGCACTCACTGATTTACATAATAACACTTGCGGTAGTGCGAATGTTTACTCACTATCAAGTTGTGCCACTTGCACACATTCAGTGTAAATATGGCCCGAATTTTGAGACCGGATCTATTACATATAATATAATATAGTGAGCTGATAGATAACATACGACTGTATTTTTCCATTCATTCGTCGCATTGACTGGCCTCACAGCTCAGTTGGTAACCCTGCCTTATGCGCTGTAGGTCGTAGGTTCGATTCCATTTGTGTGTAATTT
The DNA here is from genome assembly GCA_947359385.1 of Chesias legatella. Taxonomy (NCBI): domain Eukaryota; kingdom Metazoa; phylum Arthropoda; class Insecta; order Lepidoptera; family Geometridae; genus Chesias; species Chesias legatella. The sequence continues at coordinate 6,365,389 of OX375775.1, forward strand.
GTAAAATTGATAGTTGTTCTGTGTCTGGGTGTTAATATGTATTATATGTATGTATTTACAAAATAATGTATTTAAGTATTATATCAGTTGTCTGGATCCCATTATAGAAGCTATGTTTAGCTGACTTTGGGGCTAGATGGCGCTGTGTGAAATGTCCACCAATATTTACTTTATTTATTTATTCATTTTAATTATTGATTTGATATCTCACACCATTTTATGTGTGGTGTTCAGGTGTTCATAGTTATTTTATTTCCATAGAATTCATAAATGGCTTGTAAACGTCAATAGTATTCGAAACATACCTCTTGGTCACGCGTACCTTATCGCTACGATTTTCTATTTGTGAATCTTTTTTTAATTTTGTATTTACTCACGTGCTTTATCAATAAAAAAAATAACAGTTTTATTTTTTATAGAGAAAATAGAAAATAGTTGAGTACAATTTTGTCATTTGTTTGTGAATGTTTTCCTCAAATTCTCATTAATAATGATTATGATTGGATTTCGACCACTTGCCGGAACATTAGTACATAGATATAATTTAATTCATAGTTTTTATGTCGTTATATTAAGATGTACCATTTATATTGATCTTAAAGAAATAAAAATAAAATGTGTATGTGTGTGAAAGAAGACAATAAGACCCATTTTGTGCCACATTGACTCAACATTACATAACCTTGTTATATTCGGGAGGTAATATTGTAAAGGTCATTTTGATGGCTCCTTTACATATTTTTCAAGTATCGCCGATGATAATAATTATTATGCCCGCGTTACATAAAGATATTTATTACACTGAACACTCGTTTCATATTACGTTGATACCTACTTATACTGATGTCCTTATTTTATGAAGCCTGTCAGAGGCTTTTTAAGCTGACTCATAATTTATGGCGTCAGTAGGCAAAAATACGACTAGATGTTTCTGTTACGTAAAAATTGCGTTCTCATTTGCATTTTTATTCTCATTCAACTTTTATAATACGTAAATGAAAGATTTGTTAGTGTGACATATTCGTAGCGACTAATCTCGAAGGATTATTTAAATTAATAAAAATAAATAAATATTGGTGGACACTTCACACAGCGCCATCGAGCCCCAAAGTAAGCTAAGCATAGCTTGTATCATGGGTACCAGACAATTGATATAATACTTATAATATACTTTATTTTGTAAATACATACATATAATACATATTAACACCCAGACACAGAACAAACATCTATATTCGTCACACAAAATGTTTGTGCTGGGTGGGAATCGAACCCACGACCTACAGCGCAGAAGGCAGGGTTACAACCAACTGAGCTGTGAGGCCAGTCAAATTAAAGGCTAAGGCGAGGCGTAGTCTAGCTATGAAGCATTCTCTTACAGACAACTTAGGATGGAAAGAGTTAGCATGGTTAGGGAGGTAAGTAATCAAAGTTAATATAAAATTATAGGTATACATACATAAAAATCACGCCTGTTTCCCGGAGGGGTAGGCAGAGATCATGGTTTTCAATAATAATGATTATATATGGTATATGGTAGGTATATTATAGGTATATAATGGTAGATATATGCAGACATTATAGAATATACGAATGAACATGCATGATTAATATACCACGTAATAGTTTAAAAATGTCTAAAACAAATCATACAAGATATGTACAATATGTACCTCTGTATTATATTTACAAAATGTGTGAGTGCAGATATAAAGACACTATGACGTGTCTGACATATAGTGCCGTTTTAATCTGGTCTTGAATATATCCAAGGTCAGGTCTTAAAGACTCCATAAAATGTATAGCGTTCCAGAGGCTAATGGCAGAATGAGAAGTTAATAGCTATTAACTTGCATCTCTGATGTCTGCAGGGATCGGCTGATCCCCCGACAGATAGCAGGAATCGGCGTAATCGATAATAGGGAGGAGAAAGTCAGAGTCAAAAACTTTATTTCCATAGAATTATTAATAAAGAAATGGCTTGGAAATGGAACGGATCTTTGGTAACCCACATAATGTGAAATGAAGGCGGTTTTTGAAACAAACAAAGTTACGCAATGCGAGACTGCGTGATTCGTTGATACAATGCGGAATAGGAAACTGATCTCAGTCTGATTACGTGAAAGTTACTTCGCGGTCACGAGGAAACCGAACCTTATAGTTTGAAAGGTGGAAGTGTAAAGTATATCATACACGTAGCGTCATCAGGCGTCCGGATAAAACCGGACACAGTCAGGCTTCTTGGTAGCGCGTCCGGCCAAAATTAATTGGTTTTTCGCTTTTGTTAGGGCTTTTTAAATTTGGCCAGTTTCTTAATATTTTTCATATGTTGGTATAAAGAAGAATCTATTCAATTTTATTGCTGTTTCATTAGAATTTAAGAAGATGAAAAAGTAAAATGATTATGGTTTGATATATGATAAAAAGTCAAGTATAATTTAAAAAAAACTGTCGTGTTATAAGACAAGAGACTAAAAAAATTAGAGGTGTCAGACATTTTTACCAAATATCCGGCTAAACTAGCCGGTCTAACCGGCTTTTCAGTTTTACGACCTGGCAACCCTACATACACATCCAGGCTCAGTAAATATTACAAAACTTCCCCAACCGGAAAATTCTCATACTTTAATTGATGTAGTTTCTTAACGATCATTTACTACGAATATGAAAGGGATTGGTCTACCTACAACTATCTCTAGGTTAGGGAATGAAGGTTCGCTGCAGAACGGGTTCCGCTCACATTGCAAAACGTTGCCAAGGATATCCGCTGTCCGCTAATCGCTGGCGCGGATAACCGTACGCAACGTGATGGAAAATTGTACCCGATACGATGTGATTATACGATTAGGTATTAGGATGTAGTTGTTTGGGTGCGGTGCCAATAGATGAAGAATCATAATTAAATTATCCAACGAAATTGCAGATTATTGTGTGGTGTCCGGCGAAATTACAGGCACATGAGACATTCCACCTACACGTCTCACAGTTAGGGGCGCATACGATGTGACTTGGGTCTTGTCGTACCTAGTATGGGAAGACCGAAGTCGCATCTGTTGTTATGGGCCGAGGTTACCACTTAACACCAGGTGGGCCGTCGGCTCATTCCGTAACTGTATTACATAAAAAAAAAGCTACCTCATTATCATTTGGATGTTACTGTCGGGATCCGAATCTTTGTGAAATCTTTTAATTAGCTTTAAGCATCTATTTATTAATATATTCATTACTCGCTACATTACTTCGCTAGTCCAGCCACCCGGTGTCCTCCAGGAAGGCCAGCGGCTCTCTGATCCCTAGGTGCATCTTTCACTCTCCCGTACTCAAAACAGAGGATATAAAGTTGTCAGGACCTTTGAATGATCGATCTCAACTAGTAGTCCAGTCAAGGTATGAATAAATAAATAAATATTCGTAGACATTTCACACAGCACCATCTAGCCCCTAACTAAGCTAAGCATGGCTTGTATCATGAGAACCAGACGACTAATATAATACTTAACAATTTTTTTTGTAAATACGTGTACATATTAACACCCAGACATGAGCTGATATCGGTCAATGAATAGAAATAAAAAAAAAGTTATTAATTTCTACTAACAAAATATGGACCACTGGTCTGAAATAAATGTGTATTATTATATTATTAAAAAGGCATTAACTTACGTCTAAATAAGATAATGCCCTCCTGCGCATTGTATCCAGTCAGGAAGGGCACATCAGCACCAGGTAGCGTTTCTCTCGGAGACTTCGTGAGGAATGCGTCTGGTCCTTCGGGCTCCAACACCGGTAAGAACGGAAGGGCCACGGTGCTTTGTAAATCAGCTGAACTGCCAGGCGCACCCGCGATCCTTATGCCTGCCTTCACCAACAATTCACTTGGAGTGGCGCGTAGGTAACCTGGGGGAAAATATATTTAACTGATCAGAATCAGATTCGATAAGAAGACCAAATAATATCTATCTTCAACTGTTAGTTACCATTTCTGAATACTGGCCTCACAGCTCAGTTGGTTATTCTACAGGGCAGAAGGCAGAGTTACTACCAACTGAGCTGTGGGGCGTGTCAAATATGTGTCCACTCACCCAACAGTTCAGCAGTGCTGTTAGTGTCGATCCCCAGCTCTTTGCCGAGCTCAAACGCTCTCGCGCGCGGGCTATGAGCAAGCGCCCACGGTGACAACGCAACACCACTCTGCGCGATGGCTCCGTGGAACAGACCCTTATAGAACGGACGGATTTATCTGATTATTCTTTATACTAATATGAGTACCGTGACAAATATACAGAAGGATATAAAATATAGCACGTGGGTTAAACTCTACAAAAATAGAGATAAATAGAGGGAAACTTAATACAATTGCACATTTTTTTAACTCAAAGTCAAAGTCAAAAACTTTATTTCCATAGAATTCATAAAGAAATGGCTTGGAAACGTCAATATTCAAAACATAAGGTCACGCGTACTTATCGATAAGTTTGATGCCTGTTCAAACCCTATCCGACCCTCCATGGGGAAGAACAAACAAGAAACCCCTAATGGAGGGATTCCTTTTTTTTCGCGAGCACGATCCTTGTAACAATTGAGTACTTAGGTCTATGTTACATTTATGACTACATAATATACTAAAATTATATATTATAAACTAAATTAACTAACTACTATTTAAAACATTGTTTTAATTATGAACATTGTGTTGGCAAAACAAAGTTTAACGAGCAAGGGCGCGTTTCATATAAGTAAAACTAACGTCGGTGATTTACTCTAAGTATATATTTTAACATGGCATATACAAGAAAAGCATGTTAAATCTATACCTACATATAAATTATATAGAAGTGTCTGTAATGTCAAAATAACAGCTTTTTACTACATCCATATGTAACCCAAATGCATATAAGATTCAAGGGGGTAAAATAAGGGTGCACGATAAACCGAATACCACGCGGACAAAGCTGCGGGCAACAGCTAGTATATAACAAAATAGTTATATACTAGTTATATATAGTAGTAGACAATGTAGTCGATGGTGACCCCACACTTATGTATACCTGGATTGAGAACGACTGAATAGTTAATATGCATTTTTTTTTGCTTACTATGCAAACCAAACTGCGTGTTCGACTTTGTTAACTCTCAGGTTTTCAAAGTGTAGGTGAGTTAAAAAAGTTCTCTTTAAGAACGAAGTTGTGTAAACAGTGTGAAGAACCCATGAGTGAATGTGGTGTCCTTCGTACGCAGCACAAATCTACTGTCACTCATTTAAAATCCGATTCCGTTGCTCAACCAATAATCGATCAATTTGTGCGGTTGCAACTGAGAGTTAGCTTACTACTTACTATCTCACTTATCTCGCTCTATAATTCTGGGTCTGGGTGTAAATATGTATTATATGTAATGTATGTATTTACAAAATAAAAGTATATAAGTATTATATCAGTTGTCTGGTTCCCATGATACAAGCTATGCTTAGCTTACTTTGGGGCTAGATGGCGCTGTGTGAAATGTCCACCAATATTTATTTATTATTATTTATGAAATCACTTACTGTTACTTACAATGATTGTCTCCAGAGAGAGAAGAAACCAAACGAGTGTGCGGGTGCATACCTTGGAAGCCGGAGACAGCGTGTGGAGGTGTACAGAGACCGCGCCCGCCGACTCGCCGAAGATCGTGATGCGGGAAGGGTCGCCGCCGAAACCTTCAATGTTGTCGCGCACCCACCTCAACGCCATCAATTGGTCCTACGGAAGGATAAAACCTTTTTTTGACCGACCTCACAGCGCACTCGGTAGTAGCTCTGCCTGCTGCGCTGTAGGTCGTGCTTTCAATTCCCACTCAGGATAAACATTTGTGTGACGAACTTAGATCTCTGTTGTGTCTGAGTGTCAATAAGTATTAGATGTATTTAAAAAAAAAGGTATATAAGTATTGTATCAGCTGTCTGGCTCCCATATTAACAACGATGCTTAATTTGGGGCTAGATGGCGCTGTGTGAAATATTTATTAAATTTACTTTAGGAGGGTACACTAAGGAGGCTATGTTTCAGACTCCGAATGATGAATTGATTAATTACCTTCAGGCCCATATTCCCTGGTACTTCATCATTCTCCAGGCTGAGGAAGCCCAACGCTCCAAGCCTGTAGTTGAGAGTGACGAGCACCACTCCAGCACCGACGAGGTGGTCGGGCCCGTAGAGGAAAGCGTTTCCCGAGCCCACCGCAAACGCTCCACCGTGGATCCACACCATCACAGCTAACTTGGGGTTGTACCTTATTAAAATAATACATTCTGTGTAACGCAATAAGCACTAAAATATCATTGTAACCATTTTACGCTTCGAGGATATTTTTTTTATCATTTAGATAATAGATAGAGCTGACGGCCCACTTGATATTAAGTGGTAAACGCCGCCCATGGACAACAGTAATATGACTCAAGTCCTCTCCACCAAAGTAAGAGATGAGTCCAGTCACATTGCGTTGCGTCCATCACTCCGAAACGGGGATGTTACGTCTCATGCGCCTGCAATTTCACCGGCAACCACTTCCTTCCACCGGAACACAGCAACACGAGTGCATCACTGCTTGGTGGCAGATTACCAGGTGTGGTGACACTACTTCTCCGGGCAAACTTAGCACAAGTTCTACTTCTATTTTGGGCTGCTCCTATCGCACCACCCGGAAATAGAACGAACTGATTTGCAGATGGGGTTTGAAAATGCCTCTGGAACTCCTCAGTGTAGTCGAGCCATCGACTTGCGGCTTGATCCCTTATTGTTTATGATTCGTTAAAGTGGACTCATAAACTTAAGTAACGTGCAAGAAGCCATATAATACAAAAACATGATTTCAAAAAAAAAACTTTGTTTTTTTTTTGTTTCCTTACCCAGAAATCTGGTCGGGCAACGCAGGCGTGTACACATTGAGGAAGAGGCAGTCCTCGTCACCCTTGTAAGTGTCGAAGAGCATGAAGCGATGCGGGCACACGGCGCCCTCCTCCAGCGCGTCTCGCACCCCGGACCACGGCTCCAGCGGCACCGGTGGACGGAACCGGAGCGAGCCTTGAGGCGGCTGCGCGTACCTGCCCACACGGATATATATTATATTTTATTTCAACTAGGTGATAGAACGAGCTGACGGCCCACCTGATGTAAGTGGTAACCGTCGCCCATAGACAACAGCAATACGTCTCAAGTCCTCTGTACCAAAGTCGCATTGCGATGCGTCCATCACACGAAGGGATGTTACGTCTCGACACATTCAATCATTAAATAAACTTTGGACTTTTGGATACATATGCTAGAATTGGTTCATCATCTGGAGCACTCTGATAATAAATCGTCTGGTAACATAAAAATATACTGCAAGCTATGTTAGTCCCTTAATTAAAAATGGGAGGTCCAAGACGCATCACACGCGCTCTTTACCATGATACATGAAGATGGATTTTCTCTAGCGCCTGTAATGTCTTCGAAATCCATAGGTCCCTTTCAAACCCACAAAACTCTCCATTTTTGCGTTTCAACTTTGCTAAACTATGCTGTACCATGACGCTTTATAAATATAGAGAAGTGTAGAACGTGTTTTTAATAGAATGCTGTATAAATGTGGTTCAGGCTATCTAACGTCACTGTTCGTGCACCAAAGAGCTTTTCACTTGCACCATACCACGTTCTCAAAACGGTGAAGGAAAACATCGTAAGGAAACCGGCACCCTGGAACCGAAACTTTGAAGAAATACGAAAAGATATAAGAAATAAAAAGAAAAATTAAAAAATATTAATAATAAGAAATACGTATGTCAATAAACGAAAGGAGCTTCTTTAATCTAAACTTGTTCGCGAGAGCGACAAGAAAAGAATGACAAGATCAGCAGTAGTAGGCTACTTACCTTATTCCCTTAAAACTATAATATGGCGTCTGTTCAGTGGTCCTGGTTATGAGCCGCCTTCCACGCAGGGCTCCGACCTTGGTGAAGACCATGGGTCCGCCGCCCACTCGCATGCGGTCCACAAGGGCGTGCACCAAGCGCGCAGCCCGCGCCGGCACCGCCTGCAGTCTCCGGAGGGCGTGCTTGAGACCCACAGACTCACTCACTGTGCTCGACAGACGACGCCAAGCTCCCGAAACCTGTCAGCCAACAAAACATGTTTGCACTCTGTATACAGAAAACATGGACGGTTGTTGTTGCTAAAAAATGGGTAAGTAATGAAATAAAGGTGCACAGTAAATGTCATTCATACACATTAGAAAATCGTTATTTAGAGTGCTCGTTGATTTTTCGGCCCGCCCAGTTATTACAACTCAATTCTCAATTATTTCATTGCATTCCATAATATAATAAACAGGTGTTACAATCGCAGTATATAAGAAGTTTTGCTGTATTTCAGTTGACGAGATGTCAGAAGCCACAGGAGTTAGCTAGTACAAATTTATTTTTAAAATTGTATATCAATGTTACCAGTAACTTACGTAAAAAACGCACAAGTCAATAAGATGTGTTTAAATTATACATGAAAACATACCGCTGCAATTTTAGAGCTTTTGCGTGCGCTTAAATACAGTGTTCAGCTCATTAAGTAAATGCAAGCCACTAAAGGTGTTAAGATCTACATTCGAGTCCAAATGACCACACACATTGCCCTATACAGTTGACGTGGTAATTGTAGGTTTGGAATATATTCAGTAAAAGGGTGTAGCTGCAGCTGATTTCAATAGTCGTTATGCAAAAAATATTACAAAATTTTAAAATTATTAAAAAAAGTGCGACGTCGTAGGAAAAATTTGGTTCGAATCCATATTTCTCATAAATATCGTAGAAAGATTTCTCATTTCGAATTCACTTCTATTCAGGTTCTATTTTAATAATTTATTATATGTATAGATAATTGTTCATGGTCTCGAATTAGTAAGTTACTTTAAAACCATATGCGCAGGACGAGCTAAAAACATAATTCATGCGAGAATGATGACTTCAAAAATATCTTTGTAGCAAACCTATGTTACAGGACCAATCTTGAAACTGTATCTAGCTTACATAGGGGCATCGATTTCACTTGGGATACATAATGATAGCAAGGGAGGCGCGCATTCGCAACCCATCATCTCATTACGCCGTGCCTAGCCTCTAAAGTAACTCAAAAAACGCTAAAGTAACATACTGATATGTGACTGTGAGTTATTAAGGACCTTATAACATGTCGTAACTGATTCAAAATCACACACAACACCATAGCTTAGTCTTAAATTTTTTATTCTCACGAAAAATAGGTTTATCTTAAAACTAGATGCAATATATGGATGGTTATGTTTTATCGAGAACGTTGTTGTATTTTTTGGTATTGTTTGTACTACTTAAAGACAACGCTCAAGTCATGCCATGCTCTACGGCTTCATTAAAATAATTTAAAGTATGCCTCAGCATTCGGCACTTTAGTAGTAAGTAGTACTCACTAGGTATAAGTACGAAGTGCTATTAATCTGTGCCTGTGCCTACACCATCATTAGCTGCTGTCATTTTGTTGCTTATAATTCGATGACAGACCTTACATTGAACATTCTAATGAAGTTAAGTGCAAGTTACGAAAAATAAATAATCGATGACCTTATCAACAAAATGTTAAAAAACTTTCGTAATCCATAGGCTTATCGATTCACAACATACCTACTTAAGATACAATTGTAAAGACTAAAAAAAAAACAAGCAAAAGAGTCGATCCAAGGACGTGAAGGAACTGAAGCTTCTCAGTTTACAATTTAATAATTTGATTAAAAAAGTTTGAAATATCATAATTTTCAAAATATTAATAACTTCTAATACTTTATAATAAACGACGTTGTAACGTAACAAGTGAAGGCTTGTGAAGAGTTTATAGGTAGTGCTTCTATTCGAGTCACTGGTTCTCTCGAACCAGTGTGGTGAAAGGATTTAAAGTGCGCCTCAAAGAGGCTCCTTTCGTGCACTTGACACATGTCTTCGAATTATTAGTTCTAGGACATTATAGTTAATAGCAGCTTGAGAGCTCCTTAGAGTATCCATCCAAATCGTCTATAATATGACATTGATTAGGTGCATCCTTTTGGTTGCAACTGTTTGGAATTCATTTTCAGTATCACTTTATTTTCACATAATCTTTAGTATAATAGGTTCTATTTATGGTTATATGGTTGGGAGTATTGTCATTATAGATAATATTATATCTAACCTAACCTAACCTTTTTTTTTTTTTTTTTGTCTCGAGTGGGAGATCTGCTCGACAGATACCCTGCCACATGGAGGGTGCGACAGGGTTATGTGGGGTTTCACGGACTCGTGGACCCACTAAAACCCCCCCGGTGGCCGGCCTCGATGCATGTCAAGGAGCACCAGGTTCTCCGAAGGAACTCACACTGATGCCCCTCTCGCATATCGCCCTTTGCACGTCCCCGGGGCAGCTGGAAGCGCCCCCAGCACCCTCGCAGTGCTTACGACGGCACACGCCACCATGTGCCGCCGCCCTCCCAAGAAACCTAACCTAACCTAACCTAACCTAACCTAACCAAAAATATAAATATTTCGCTCAGAGCACATATACTGCATAATATGAAGATATACATCAAATATTGTTTTAGAAGAGCAATATCCATTCTACTCCACTTTCCACACAGGCTGGGGTGTATCCATTAATAATTTCTTGCTTCTATACCACAGATAACACTACACATTGTTAGTTTGTTTCTTTCATTTCTAGTTCTTTAACATCATGTTTTACCTAAACTGACATCTGTAAACGATGGTATTTGACAGGAACTCTAATAGTTCTAGACTTAGTCAATGATATTCAGAGGGTGGCTACTGTAATTTCTTTCATGTCATCATTAATACGTAGTCATAATTTCATGTCATAAATTATAATTAAGACGTAGGCCAATCTTATTCGTTTATTCATTACAATTTTCCACGTATAAACTGCAACGCTGGGAATTTCGAAGGTATGCGTAAGTACTCTACAGACTCATCTCCAAGTAAGAGATTAATCGGTTTCTTAAATTATGTCGATAAAGCCATACGAGCATATCGGTCATGGTCCAACATATAATAATGAATTCATAAAAACGAGAGTTTTTATTTATAAATAAATATTAATCAGCATTTCACACAGTGCCCAGCGCCATCTAGCCCCAAAGTGCTTATTTATATAGCGCAGCTTGTCCTAAGGGAATCGGATAACTGATGGAATAGTTATATTTTATTTAATTTTATTTTTTCAACAGAATCTACAGCTCTTATCTATTCACTTAAAATTATAGTTATTATATTTAATTATATTATTATAGTTTTTGTACATACATATAATACATAATAACTCTCAGACAGAGAATAAACATGTATGCACCCAACTTTATCCTTGGTGGGAATCGAATCCACAAGCAAGCGCGCAGAAGGCAGAGCCAGGTACTAAAACTGACTTGTGAGGCCAATGAAATGTATAAAATAAATAATAGTGTAAATTTGTGACCAACTTAAATTATTTGTTCTTGTAAAGATGGCCATTACAAGAAAATGGTGTATAAGAGTTTAGAAGACAGTTTGTATATTTTATTGGTGGTAAGAGTTCGATATTGACATTTTGATATTTTAAGACGTTTATTAATATAAAAATCTCACCTTCTTGTATGTCAGTTTGTTTGCCTGTTCGAAACAGATATTGTAATCGATTTTAAGGTAATACCAAAACTGACTAAAACTTACAATTGGTAAAGAAGCGAGATTACACTTAGTAGGCTAATCTTCGCCTCAATCCGTTTTCAAGAATTATATATCATCTCGACTGAATGTAAGGTAGAAAGTGATTAGTAATTTATTTCGAATACGTTATTACCTACTTATAATTGCTAATCTACATCTGAGTAAACAAGAGCAAAACGTAATACCTATTTAGATACGTTGCGGCATATTGCGACTTCGCTCAGGTATATTGAGGGTAATCTATCAGAATTGCTTAATAGCGGAAACTAATTCTCTAGTTGTTATAGTAAATAGTTTGTGTTTTAAGTTTACCTTTTCCAGATTTTTAAATAACTATAGAAGCGCATATCTTACCATACATTTAGTATGAACACTCAGTCGCACAGTTATACGCACAAGATTAAATTTTATACCCTGTGTCTTTTAAGGCGTGCCGTGCCATTTATAATGTTCTTTTGCATAATGGTTCATACTTTATTATTTTATCATCCGCCTTCCAAATTCCATAATGTCAACAGTCTCCAGTAACAGCTGCAACAGTAAAGGCTGGGACATATTGATAGACGCGATGGAAATGTAGGTTCTTGCCATTGGGTTACGGAACCCTAAAATATACAGCATCAATTTCGCATTCTGTGTTACCATTATTAATCGTGTCTTGTTGAAAGCAGGACTGTAACAAGTATTTACTTAGTTATCAACATAAAAGAAAGATTTAAAGATCTGATCTTGTTACAAACTTGAAAATTACTGGTAAATGATAGAAAATAAGTAATCTTAGTATCATAAATGCGAAAGTTTGGGTGGATAGATAAGGCTGAACAGATCTGGATGAAATTTGGAACAGAGATAGAATATAGTTTGCATTTGCAACAATGTTTTAAAAATGACATAAATTTTTCATGATTTTAAATTAATTTATTTTAATTACATACCATACTCGAAAATATTTGAGATGTTTATCAAACCCCTAGTGCTAGAATCGCTCACTTAATTTCATCATCACTGTACCTTTACCATTAACATTTTATGGAGTAGTAATTTTGGTAAGGAATGTTTTTATTGCTTCATTTTGGTGGCGATTCAATTTAGCAACAAGTTACTTTAATCCGCGGAAAACAATGCGACATCATATAAACATGTGTAGATATTTCAAAATAATCACTCAAGGAACTATGCTCGCTAGAACATTCTGTCGGTAGCTAAATTAGCTACCCATCCAATTTGCGTACTGGGGGCTTTGTACTCGGGGTGATGGACGCAACGCAATGAGACTTGAGTTATCTCCTACTTTGGTGGAGAGGACTCGAGTCGTATTGCTGTTGTCTATGGGTGGCGGTTACCACTTAACATCAGGTAGGCCGTCAGCTAGTTATGTCAATATAGGATACAAAAAAAAAAAAAAAGGAAAGAGGATCCTTCGTGCAGCCCTGGCCATAACGAGAAAATAGACCAACAATAAATAAACCAGATATATTCGAACTCTACCACCTTAAGTTCTCTGACTCCAAACTTGTGTACCTACGGTGTTTTGAATTGGATGTAAGCTTGCGCCTTAAGTGTAGTAGAATGGTAGAGACAAGAGTTAAGGTTCATTCTATATCGATAATTTAAACCAAATGCGATACTTAAATCGCTAAGTCATGTACCAGTGAACAAATGCGGCAGGGTCACGAGTATTACGCACCACACAAAAGAAGACAGTAATAGCGTGTATGAATGCGTTACACTTCTCGTTGCCTAAGATATTGCCGTTTAGGACAATCCCTGGATGACAGCTGTTGCCCAATTTCGCCATGCAACGTGCGTGGCGTACACGAAAAAATTGCGTTTTTCTGTAAAACGAGGCTGTTTGCGTAAATTTGGTTTGGTGATTACTTGCTTGTCCCACGGTGGCAATGCTATAATTATGGTAACAGTGCGTAACTGTACTTACACTGAATATTTACGGATGAGAGAAACAATGCTGTTGTAGATACTAATTTAATGTAATGTAAATTTACAAAGAGCTATTTATACTTTTTAACTCTACCTTACAAACAAGTGGCACAGAGTATTTTACTTCTTTGCCATCTATCTCTATCTATTCGAGTCACTGGTTCTCTCGAACCAGTGTGGTGAAAGAATTTTAAGTGCGCCTCGAAGAGGCTCCTTTCGTGCACTTCGAATTTTCAGTTCCAGGACACGTTTCAAGAGCAGTAGAACTCTCGCCAAGTTCGTCCGGGGAAGTACTGCCACCATGCCCTTTTCTGCCGCCAAGCAGTGACACATTCGCGTTACTGTGTTCCGGTTTGAAAAGTGTGGTTACCGGTGAAATTACAGGCACATGAGACATTCCACCTTCACATCTCACATTTACGGGCGCATACGATGCGACTTGGGTCTTGTCATACCTACTTTGGGAGGACCCAAGTCGCATCGGCTGTTATGGGCCGAGGTTACCACTTAACACCAGGTGGGCCGTCCGCTCGTTCCGTAAATGTATTACATAAAAAAAATAAAAAATACGTCGGTTTCCTCACATTTTTCTTCACCGTTTTGAGAACGTCTTTGCCATAACACAAACTGCAGGTAACCTGAAAATGGGGTGGAAAAAAAACGTACCTTCATGGAGTTGAGACTGGTTGCAGCGTTGGCGACTACATCTCCCAAAGTCGCGGGCGGGAGAGCGTGACAGCTGAGCTGGAGTAAACACGCGCAGATTACCACCGCACTCCACCACCTCACACGCATCCTCGGATTGCTATGAGACACTGGCAGGCGCTTTTCAAATCTTGTGGAATAATTATCGTTCCGTTGTCGACACCTGTTGGAATAATATTATTCTTTACAATTTACAGCTATATGGAGCTATGTATTGTTATGAAGACTATGAAGTTACAGGTACACGAGACGTTTATCATTATCATCATTCTTCACCATGTATTTTTAACTATTTGCGCCGCCAAGCAGTAGCACATTCGCAAACATTTCAACTTCGCGTTTCGAAGTTACCCACAGGTGCAACAGTGCAATTTGGGACTTCTATTACCCAGAGCAGAGATTAGGTTCCTAAGTAAAAAGTACCTAAATAAAAATCTTAATTATAGTAGGTAGGTACATAAAAAGGTCTCAAGATGACGATTACAATGCGACACCTGTAGAATCTTTCATAACATTATGGAAGAAAGTTTAATCTAAGATGTTCTGTGAAACTGAGTCAAAACTAAGTAATACCTACAAATGAGTCTGAGTCAGTAAATTTGTTTTTGAAGCGTAACCTAAATTTAGTTGGATAACTCCATAGGTATTGTTATTTGGGCCGTAGTAATCGATCTCGTTGCACTTTCACCAGCGCGAGCCTTGCTGACGTATTCACGCGGACGTGCCTGTGATAACACGTTCAAATATTGTATGCTGTGTGCAGATTTTTACAGTCAGCATATTTCAACCAGCACTACTACTCAAAGTAATTTCCGATCGTAACATATTCTCGTTTATTCACACCATTTGGTTTTAAGTTATCAGGCAATTTTAGGGATATTAATATCAAAATAAAGGTGAAGCGAGTTCTTATAATTCAAATAATTCTATTCACTGAAAATACCATACTCAGGAAATTCAAAAACATCAGCCACAAATAATTAAGTAGATAGGTATTTATTATCAGTGGCTGATATTTTACAAAAGATATATTTTAGAACAAGAAATTATGAAAATGTGGCTACTGTATCTATAATTTTAGTAACTTACAAGATATAAAAAAAAAAAAAAATGTCGTTCAAAAATAAAATAATCATTAGGAAATGTTTCTATAACACATTCTACTCACATTTCGACGACTAACGTAGGTACACCTATATTATAGAGTAGATGAATCAAGGGAAAGTTCGCCTCAGTGCATACAGGTCACTTCTGAACAAAACCACGGAACTATTACGTAAGTTTTAGTACAACGTTACGTCAATAGAAAATTACACCCTTGTGATCATTCGAGTACGGTATTCACTCACACCCTACCTGCTTCCTGGCACATACACATATTATAAAAATAATGTTAGTGGACATTTCACACAGCGCTATCTAGCCCCAAAGTAAGCTAAGCAAAGCTTGTATCATGGGAACGAGACAACTGATATAATAATTATATACTTTTCTTTTGTAAATACATACATATAACACATATTAACAAGACAGAACAAACATCTATGTTCGCCACACAAATGTTTGCTCTGGGTGGAAATAAAACCCACGACCTACAGCGCAGAAGGGTTACTACCAGCTGAGCTATGAGGCCAGTCAAAGATCAAAGATCAAGTCAGAGTCAAAAGATCGATGTAACATTACTTTCCTGCTAGGGTGCCTGTCACATTTTGATGTCAATTTACTGTCAATGCGGCTGGAACTATGTAAGGGATATAATAATTATCAAACTGTAACTACCGAAATGAAATTGATAAAATATCTACTGGCTATTTGAGAAAACAAGAGTCAGAAATCGTTAAAAAAACAGCATTTAAAATTAAACTGAAATTATCCTATCTATCTGCACACTAGGTAGGTACCTCATACAGCTGCAATTTTGCACCAATAATTACGAAAAAATTACAGAAACGATCAACCTTTAAAATCCACAGTATATAAACTGTCTCCAGCTACGATTAAAATATCTTTGGCGATAAAGTCATAATGATAATACTACTATAGTACTAATTTAAGAGTACTAATAGTAATAGTACCTACTAATAGTACTAATAGTCACGGCATAAATATCTTTCAGGGTCATTCCAAGCTCAGCTGCAATCGTTGTTTTTCTTATTCTACTGCAGGGCACGCCTTGGAGACAGCTCCCTTCTACAACTCTGTACAGAGCCTCCACGGTCCAGTCATTCACGAACCTCAAGATCATCAACATTTATACGGAAAAATATATTGATAATTCTGTTTTCCGTCTATTTATGGAACCGTGTTCACATTGTCACCCAAATTTGTAGAAGTGTAATCTGGTTTACATGTCATAGTATCACACAAATTATACAACAATATTTAATAATCAAAATTATTCTCTACAAATTTTTAAACATGTCCAAGATTTGTTCACAAAGTATTTTACAACCTAATGCGAAGTCTTATTGATTTCCTACAAAGCTATGAGAGTTCTTATTGTCACTTTATCAGATTGCCACATTATGAATTTGTTTTTTTTTTTAAATGTTGCACTTTTTTTTTTAATGTATATACGGAACGAGCTGACGTCCCACCTGGTGGTAAGTGGTAACCTCGGCCCATAACAACCGATGTGACTTGGGTCCTCCCCTACTAGGTACGACAAAACCCAAGTCCTATCGTATGCGCCCGTAACTATGAGACGTGTAGATGGAATGTCTCATGTGCCTGTAATTTCACAGGCAACCACACCTTTCAAACCGGAACACAGTAACGCGAACGCGTTACTGCTTGGCGGCAGAAATGGGCATGGTGGCAGTACTTACCCGGACGACTTTGGCGAGTTCTACTGCTCTTAAAACACTTATCACACATCCGCCATCTAGCCCCAAACTAAGCAAAGTACTATGGATACCAGAGTACTTCTAATAATACTTCTATACTTTTTTATAAATATACATACATAATAATCAATTTTATATTAACACCCAGAGAGAGCACAAACTATGTTCTTCACATAAACGTTTGTCCTGGGTGGGAATCGAACCCACTACCAACAGTGCAGAAGGCAGAGTTACTACCAACTGAGCTGTGAGGCCAATCAAAGGTATTATTACCTACTGTGTTATTCAAAATGGGTCGTTCTCGGGGTTATTCGATTTGATTGAACTCTGGACAGTCACACGTTACGGGCACCGACTTCAACAGTAGGGACCAGATGATTTACGTTTACGACCCTTAAAAATCACAGTTTAAAGATGGTTTTCCCGTACTATGATTAAAATCGTCTACGGGTCACTTAATCTACTTACACTAATATTGTAAACAGGTAAAGTTATAAGTTGTATACCTCTAATTGGCTGTAATTATTCATAATTAGTTTTATTTTGTAAATGTATATATTTGTAACTGTTGGTAGCTTATTGTATGTAGGAGGTGATCTCTGAAACTACTGCTCTGATTCTACATTATTCCTAAAAGCTATGTAATATTTTAATATTCCGATAAATATGGTTGCAGTAGTAAATACATAAAGCTACCATTGCGAAGCCGGACGGTCCGCTAGTAGGTACCTATAGCATTATAGAGCATCGCCCGTACACATTTAATCGCAACTGTCGATTTAACATTTTATTTCTCTCTACTTACAGCTTAACTAATAATAACATTACTTTGGCTAGAAGTAATTTATCATTATTTTAGATTTAATTTAATAACCTAAAAGAGAATGGTTCCTTTCGAAGGGTCCACCGAGAAATCTAAGTTAGAAACACTGGTTTTATTGTAACATTCTTTTGGAGATCAATTTCACCTTCTTAGAAACACGAAGAAATAATGCAGGGTGGTTATGGACCAGTTAACAGATGATGTACCTAAATGTGACGTATAATCTAATAGAATAATATCATAGTAACAGAATTACATAATGTCTATTAGCAACCACTAGTTACTTACCAAATGTGTTTATGCTCGCTTTTTTTGTTCGCTCACAACCACTACTTAGAGTATTACAACTGCTGTGTCTAGGATAGTTGAAACAATGGTTTGGTAATAAATTTGACTCGTATGTACGTAAGCAGATAAAGACCGTAAATATGTTTTTCGTGTTTTACAAACGCGCGGTTGACTTGCCGGGTTTCGTAGTTTACTATCGAGACTCGACGCTGTCGCTTAGTTGCCGGTTGGAGGTGGCAGCGGTTACCCAACTCTACCCTCACCAACACGCGCATTGCGCCTTCGATCAGACGTCAACGCGCTGTTATCTAACCTTTCAGTTTTACGAACTTTTCCCTCAAGGGATTGACGGAAATTTCATCTAATATAACGTGGTAATTAGTGAGCTAATTATTGATATCGCTTACGATCAATTAAAACCAGACTTGACTCTTTTCTGAGCCGGTAGAGCATTACTAGACTATGATTAGAACTTAGTTACGTCGATGCGATAATCAAGTTGAGCTTATCTATATTTATCAAATGCTATGATAGGTTATATGGATGTTTTTTCCCACGAGGGTAGATAGATCCTCCAGGGGCCTTGTAGAAAGCAATATTGTGGGAGCATTGGGACAAGATTTGAGCTACATTCATTCAGCCGCCATTGCTTGGTATAATTAATAATCCGGAAATTATTTTCAGTTAAAAAGATAAAAGTAATTAACGAAAAAAAAATGTATCTATTAGCCCAGACAATATATATATTTATAGGATAGGAACTACCTACAAAGGAAATAAAACCGATATCAGTGTTATTTTACATTGAATAATTATTCTTTCCAAATTAATATCAAATTAAACCTCTTTAACTTTGCCTGTAACCTTGACAAGTTGGACCAGGTACCCAGCCGTTGAAGGACTATTAAGGTCATCATTAGGTTAACCCTTTGTGCTCGTAAAATTTGAGAAATATAAATTACAAGTTACATAATTTAATAATGATAGTTGACTTCTTGGTCAGTGGCCCGGGATATTTCAGGCTTTTTGGCGCCGCGGTTACCATACCACACTACACTCTTCCTTATCTATTCAATGTGCACAATGGTAAGAAGTTTTAGAACGCCATCTTTTGGTGAGTAGCAATCTTGAGAAAAATGATTAATTGATGAAGAAATAAAATTATCTGTTATGTTTTTGAAAGTGACAGGAACAACATTCACCTTTCATCTTTTGGTCCCCCATACGCATAGCGCTCGTAGAGGATGGCGCCTGGCATTCAGAACTACAACCTAACCTATCATTATTAATTACACCATAGAGATAATCTAACGAAAGTACATACTACCTTCATGCAACAAACACGATCAGCTGACATTGACAGTAACTTCACATTGAATTTGATTCGTCAATAAATGATGTCATTCGTGTTTTTCCTTGTATTCCGTGAATTTCTTTTGTAAATTCTCAAAATTATGCGAATTATAATTAAATACAAATCCTTAGTTCACACATGCGGTTAGTTTGAGGTATTCCTGATTAATTTGGTAAGAGTGAATCCATTCTTTGTATTGACTGAAAGAAACAAAAGAAATGGCGACAACGCAAGGCCCTAGTGCTCCTAATCCAGCGGAAGACCTTCCGCCACCCTATTCCGCCGTAGTTGGCAACCCTCATTATGGCTTCGTGGCGCCAGGGACGGAAACCTTTGCAGCAGCTGGCCCATATCCGGCTCCGAAACAGTACACTGCGCCCGGCGTGTATCCCCATCCTCAGCCAACAATATCGGTGACTAGTGCGCAGCCTCAGCTCGGAGATGGGCCTCCACCGCCGCCCGGTGTGCCCGTAGGCTTGGTACTACCTCCTGCCGTGGGCAGTGAGCCTACTACCGTGAATTGCTTGAACTGCGGTAAAACTGTCACCACCAGAGTTACCTTTACTACAGGATGGCATACTCATCTAGTTGCAGGCTCCGTTTGTGTAGTTACTATGTGAGTAAAACTAACTATAACTTACTATTACTACTACTACTACTAAACTTGTCACTTGACTCCCTTGATTCAATGTAGTAAACACTTAAATAGATTGTGTGCGCCAGTAGCCAGCTCACTATGTTTTCATACACTATAACTTTTTAAGCCCTCATTACCCCATTGCTTCATGAGCTGTGATAATTACAGTTACCACTTTACATACATATATTAAAATAAACATGTTCAGTGATGAATTTTCTATATAACACTAAAGAAATCAGAAAACTTATGCTGGCAAGAACACAAATCTAGACTTAGTAGAAGTAGACGAACTGATCAGTATAAACAAAAATTTTCTAGCTCTGAGGCTGTGTGTATTAACCTCCTTCAAATCAAGAGTTCTGCGTTTAATCCATGGCCGGGGAAATCTTTGAGTGGTGAATATAAAGTTTGTTCCCAGGACTTGGATGTTCATGTTGTGGATCTGTGTTTATTTTTTATTGGTATGAGTATAGATCAGTTAAACAATGAGCAAGATTGAGAGCAAGAAGCAAAGAGCCCACCTGATGTTAAGTGGTTACCTCTGCCCATACTAAAACAATATGTCTTTTAGGTCTCCCTTACTCAGCACTAGAAAGAATGGGTCGCGTTGTATTATCCCCGTAAGTTTGAGACATGAAGAGGTGTCTTGGGAGGTTAGACGTGACAAAATGAATGATTAACTGTGGAACCCACACTGTATACCACATATTACCAGATTACTCTTGAAGTAGTAGTATGTCATTAAATTGGTACACTTGTATGATTGTGTATGAGGGGGGGTATCATTATTTTATTTTGAAGCTGTTAATACAAAGTTATAGAAAAAACAATTGTGTATTGTTTACTTTGATTACAGGATGTGTTCTCTTTGCTGCATGGGCCTTATACCATACTGCTTCGACACTTTCAAGGATGCCGAACACTACTGTCCCAACTGCAATGCTTTTATTGGGAAGAGTACTAAATGCTAAATAGTACCTATTTTGGCGCTTGTGACCTGCCAGTTTGAGTTTACCACTACTTGAGTCCACTTGGCTGAGGTTGGTTGAAGGTGCTGCATCATGCCCATGATATCTTACAATTTATTAACGATTAATGTTAATATATATGTAAATGTGGAACCATTACTATTTAAATATAATTTGTAAAGTGGAATGTTGCTGGATATTTATGTGGAAAAAATTTAATCACCTTTGTCATATAGTATTATGCAAAGCCCAATTCTGGAAATGCAATTATTTTAAAATTTGACTTATAAGCATAAATATATATTATACATCATACATCATGTGATAATTCACTATAATGCGGATGTTATACCTACATATGACATGTGTGACATATATTGGAGATTGTGACTGAATGATTGAGTTGAATCATATCACTGCTATTTATTTATTTATTCAAAATTTCATCCAACAATCTTTACTTATTATTTTATTATAAATATAATTAGGCTGTTATGGTTATCATTAAAACATTTTTGTGGGTAAAAACTATGAATTGTACTAGTAGACACTGCAACTGATTATGATATGCAATAATATGTTTTCTCTACAAATCATATTAGTGGTTACTGTGTTGACTGAATCATAGTAAATAATTATATTAATTTATATAAAAAATGTTATGATGTCGATAAAACTATGAAATTAAATCTAGTATTTTTTTAGAATTGTGGAATGCAACTAATTAATGTATAAATAAAGTGATATTTTTGTAAAATTCAACTATTAACACGCATCACCTGCCTCACAGCTCAGTTGGTAGTAATTCTGCCATCTGCGCTGTAGGTCGTGGGTTTGATTCCCACCCAGGACAAACATTTGTGTGACGAATATATATGTTTGTTCTGTGTCTGGGTGTTAATATGTATTATATGTATGTATTTACAAAAAAAAGTATGTATTCTATCAGTTGTCTGGTTCCCAAAGTACAAGCTATGCTTAGTTTGGGGCTAGATGGCACTGAGTGAATTGTCCACCAATATAATTGTTATTATAACATACTTAAAAGAAGAGATTACAGCTAATAGTATAAAAAGGTTTAGTTAAATCTTTAGGAGTATACATGTATTAATTATAGGTACATTCTGTCTTTATTCGGGTTAGGTAGTAGGTGATTCTACTGGCAACAAAGTAAACCTAATTTCAGGCTCAACTTTCTATTTCCTGAATGAATAAATTGTAAACTATCTAAATGAAAATCGGCTATATATTGCAACCATGCTGGTTAACATTTTTTTTTTAAATAGAGCATCCAGATTCAAATAACTCGGTTTATTTATAAAATTGTCTTTCTGTCTAGTCTAATTCATTTCACTATGGAGAGATTATGTCTACGTGAAATTAGTTTAGGTTGTCGTGAAAAGAATCGGCACTGCTATCCATAACGGTTATATGAATCTGCCCTTTGAACTTCGCTGGTTTCTAAAAGAGTTGTACTTATCATTTACACCTCACTTAATTTATTAATCAAATTAAATTGTATCCATGAATGAATACTGTGCCTATTTGATGCCCAGAGCAACAGTCGCAAATTACATTTTTCATTACTTAAAATTGTGTTGTAAACTTTTAATCTTTAATCAGGCATGGAAGGAGCCTCTTTGAGGTGCACTTTTATCTTTTCTCCACACTGGTCCAAGTGACATGATAAGTAATAGTATTGTATAATTAATTATAGGTCTCTCTGAAGGTCACTTCCAATACTATCGTAATATACCGATCTTCCTTGTGTTTTGATGTACACTTAAGAAAAACTGCCAATTTAATATTGGTTACCTATTCAAGTAAACTATTAACAAGCTAGAAATAATTATAAATCCAGACTAAATGTGCTTGATTTTGGGCAGTGTGCATCAAAGCATGATTATTATATTGACTAGGCTTAGATTCTTGGCATTCCTTACATATTACATACTTAGTCCAATTTTTTACCTGCCTATCATATTTATCATCCGAAATCTGAATTGTTTCACTAAGATGACTGATAGTATATATGAATCATGATAAATACGTAACTAAAGGCAATAATCTTTCTGATTTACTGTAACAATAATGAATTCTAGTTATTTTCCTACAACTAGGGCAGCTCATTAATGCCATGAAAAGTACTTTTACAATAATTTGTGTTAATTTATTTATGCATTATATATATAAAATAAAGGGTTCCATCAGTAATATTTTTTATTTCTTTACAACGGAACTAAACGACGTCCTAATAAATATATATTATTGCAAAATAGAAACTACTTATCTGGATATCTATCAGAAATAATGATAAGATAGCGTCAGTGGTAAACGAGGATAACGTATATATATCTCTAGTGTTTAGTAGGAGTGAGCATCATGATATCTATGTACAATTTTTTATCTGTCTAGTTGTTCATTATGAATACAAACAGTAATTGTACGGGAAATAATTATAATGTGAGGGAATGTAACGAAAGGGACAACACACGTCATCCCAGACAGCCGCCGCCCGCGCCGCCGCCGTATGATGCAGTTGGTGTGGTGAATCAACAGCCCATCATTCATCAGACCATTATAGTTCAGGCTCCGCTTAAAGATGCACCCATGTTTTATGATTGTCCGAGATGTGATGAAACAGTGTTTACTAAAGTGGAATATGTCAGTTCAAAGAATACGCATCTGCTAGCTGGCTTCGTTTGTGGATTAACTTTGTGAGTATTCCTCAACAATCAAAATGTAATAAACTATGGAAAAATATACCTACGATTACGTTTTTTTTCTGTCGGAACTACCTACTGTTGGTGTTATAGGCACCCGGGTCCATATTGCCAGGACTGAATTGCAACCTTTGGTACATTTCAGACAATTCCGGGGTGCGAATGAAATAAATCGCCGCTGTATTATGAGAATGAAACTTTTTTACTAGCATCGGATAAAATAATAACTAGGTACCTTCTTTGATACCAACCAAGTAGGTATCAAGTTTTTCACCGATATTTAACTGCACTGGTACCTAATTAGTTTTTAAGGCAGGAACTTGTGCCAGGTTGCCGGTGTATTAAAAGCACGGGAGACATTAACGCTTTCACGTCTCAGAGTTACGGGCGCAATACATGGCGACTCGCTCTTCCCATACGTAAGTAGTTAAGGATTGGATCTCTTAGTCCAAATGCACATCCAAGGCAGGCCTACACGAGCTGGTCAGAAGCAGCACTCTATCTGAGACACTACTGAAGCTACTAAGTGACTAAGACTGTACGGTCCTACCTGGGGCAGAGTTAGCTAAAGGTGCCCCCTTTAAACACCACTAAGTGGATCATCGGTGCAGACCTGTCACACCTAAAACAAATTAGAATGAACTATGTGGAAATATAATTTGTTTTTCTTGTAATAGATCAGAAGATACAAATTTTAAGATTAATAATATTTAATGCCTTTTTGTGTATCTTCCTTGAAATAAATAAGGATGCAATAGGCAGCTATTCCTACGAATGTATGAATATTTATTGTGTTGCAGATGGTGCTTGTGTTGTTGTCTGGCTGCAATTCCTTACTATGTTTCAACATTTAAAAAAGCACAACATTTTTGTCCATACTGCAACACGCTACTTGGGACGTATTCGAAGATATGAAGCAGAAGCCGAAATGAGTGACCTAATTTATAAGAAACCATTACTTTTATTAATCAGTGTACCCTATAATGTATGCCTTACTTAAAATATATATTACATATATGTGTTTTATTCCAACACTACACACAATGTTATTTAATTAGCAAAGTTGCCATTTTTTTGTCATTTTAACATTTTGCATAATCAGTCTAACGATACCAATTTTATTGCTTATCCTTGACAAACCCTAATTAGAACTACATTCGTGCACTTCTTACACAGTTTCCAAATAAATCTACAGTGTAATATAAATTTATTTATTAAGTTCTTAAAATGATACAAGTAAATAATATGTGTAATTTCTTCAAGGAAGTCAAGGCAGTTCTATCAAATACAGCATATGACAGTATGAGAAATCACTTAATGTTCACAGTTAACACTATAATAATGTCCTTTTTCTAGCTGTTATATGGCACTTGTAATCTGAAGCAGTCCGAGGCAATCTTCCATTTTCCATCAATGGCTACAATGAGGAATGTTTGTTGAAAAGGTTTCTTTACATCATCATTCTGGTAGATGACATCGCCACAAGCTTGAATAAGATAAGTGAGCTTGTTTGCAACTACAGCTTCAGACAAAGGTTGGGCGTCCAATGTCTTCAATGTGTGATTGCTCGCAGGTAAATCCATCAGGAACTTCTGAATCTTATCGTTTCCTTTAATTCCATTTCCATTCCAAACTAACAATCCAGTGTCCATGTACAGTTTAGAGGTTAGATGTCGAATGTTATCCACTTGTTTGTAAAACACCCTTGTAAACTCTTCAGCAGTTTCACAAGCGTTATCAATATTTTTCACAGCAACCTCAGACATTTTGCTTCAAAATAACTTGTAGGGTATCCGATTCTCTTTTATAGTTCTTAGAGTATTTGATTCTTTCGTTACAAAATGCGAGTATTTATTCAAACGTGGAACTTACATCAATCGAAATCTTAATCGCCAAATTCGAAGATTCGAAGATCAAGTAATGAAAAGGAGACAACAAAATATATAAAATCTAATGAAGCAACAATGTTTTTGTTGACTCTTCCAGGTAAGGGCGAGTCCGATATATTAGTATTCGCTAAGATATCAGTGATATGTCGTGTATTCATGTATCAGTAATCCCACGAAATCTGGTATGCTAATCTTAATATTCACTCTACCATATTAGCGGGCGTTTAATATCAGTCGTATAATATCAGTATTCTACTCATATTCACTATTCATTGGCTGATATATCTGTCGGCGGGCTTCGTGTAAATTATGCCTCACTCTGATTCGCTAATATGTGATACGTGATCAGAACAAGCGAGACAAATAGTTACGTAGGGAAAGTGAGTCTTTTGTGCATTGCTTAAGGACTATTTTGCATTGGACATATTTTGTCATGTAGGCGCGTACAGCGCCTCAATCAGTTGTTAATAGTTCAAGGGGAAATTACTAGATGGCAATATATTAAATTTGGCATCCGTGAGAGTGAATAGTACCTGTCCAGAAACAAAATATTTAGAAAAAAAAAGTTTAAGTGACGGTTCGCCATTCTTGTTTGTGAATTTGTGGTCGAACTAAAATGAAGTAATTTTTTTGTTTCTTTGCGATTAATCGTGAAGATATTTTATGTTCGAAATATGTATAATGACGACGATCCCGAAAGGTTTTCGTAGAATAATTTGGTCCGAAAAGTTACATGATCTCGACGCTATAATTGATTGTGATTGTACGTTGTTGAAAATTTATAATAGTATCTTTGTAAAAATAAATGCTAAATATAAGATAATGCTTCACTATCATTACATCTAGACCATTCAACAAACGAAATATACTGAGATGCGTCTGATGGATGAATGGATGGATGGTTACGTCGCCCGAGGCCTCTTGACCCGGCGGGAAGTACTTCTATATTTGTTTTTTTCTGAGAAAGCTTAATATTTATACTGAGATTCTGATATCATTTTAAAGGGCATATCGTGTACTCTGTTACATAAAAGAATTATTCCTATTAACTTTCATATTTTCTTGTAAAACTCGAAACAATAAGGATACACGACATTTTTTTCGAAAATCCCCAACTTTAAGCTTTATTTTCTTCTTTTGTCATCAATCTAAGTAATTTATTTTGAAGTTCATTAGATTTTCGATTCTTTGAACTTTTCGGTAGTATTTTTTAATCAACTGTGGCTACAGTAGTTTCTTAGTAGTACCTAATCGTTTTTGTAGACTACTCGCGCGGTTGTAGAAAACGAATGTGACGTTTAATGCGCGGACAGGTGAAGCGAAGCGAGTGTCGTTTGCGCGGGGTGGACGCTTGAGTGGTTGGGCCGGCGGGATATTTGAAATGCAACTTACTTCAGACAAACATGTTAATTAAAAAATATCATTGACTTACTTACATAATTTACATTACATTTTACTTACTATGTTTTATGTTTTGCCTATTACATTTTTCTTTATTTATTGTAATAAATTGATTGAAAAATTGTTTACACCCACATTTTTTTGTAAACTTTTATTTAACTACCTAATAGTGTTTCATCGTTTTTTTTTATTGATTCCAATAATTCAACAAAATCCGATAGATTAATGAAAGGCATACATAATAGGCATTAATATTAATTTCACAATAAACGTGATAATAATATTAAGAGTAGATGGGTATTCATAGTATTAGGTATAGCCACCAATTACATGAATATCAGTGATATCCAATATTAGTTTACGTATTATAATACTTCTCAATTAATATATTGGTATCAGTGATATTGTAAAATATCGGTATTAACTCATCTTTACTTCCAGGCAGGCAGGCTTGGACCGGTGTTGCCGCTTTGCGCTCTGTAATAAACTCTAATAGACCATATTAAAATGTCGCAGCATTCGATATAAAAAACTAAAAATACCCGCTAGAAATGTGTATTAAAACGATGAAAATTATCCTAAAACATGTTTATATGTGTACAATACGTGATATCATACATAATTAAATTCATTTCATGTATTCGTAGGAAGTCCACACTGATACAAACATGTTATCGATGGGGAAACACCACTATTTATAACAGATCTATACATAATATTATTTTGACAGCTGTCTGTTATTACTCTTATGATCTGCAATATTCGATTTTTCTGAGTTAGCAATCGATTACATTTATAGCCAGGTAATTACCAACATAATTTAGAACTGGATAAAAGATAATTACATGGAACAAAAATTTATAAATATTGGTGGACAGTAAGCTATGCATACCTAGCTTGTATCACAGGAACCACAAACTGATAAAATACAATTATTTTTTAATACTAATATACATATACCCAGGACATAGAACAATCGTCTATGTTTGTCACACGAATGTTTGTCCTGGAATCAAACCCACAACCTAGGTAGGTACAGCTTAGATGGGTTACTACCGACTGAGCTGTGAGGCCAGTCTGAATTGAGTGTTTACATTTTTATTTATTACTTTTTATTTCTAGAGTCAGAGCTACATTTTTCGCAGAAAACCGAAAAAATCGCCTTCATCGCCAATGAACTAGAATGATAGAATGATTCCTCGTATCTCGTATTGAGCAACATATTTTTTCCAATTATTTTGATTTTAAAACCAAATTACAAACGTTTTTGGTGAAATTTGTATGGAACCAATCTGAGATTATTTCCTTTCAAATAAAAAACAATTTTCAAAATCGGTTCTAAAATGACGCAGATGAGGTCACAAACATTTTCATCACCTTTCAAATATATTTTTTACTATAAACCCACGCATTCAAAACCACGATATTATCGTTTAACTTCAGTGTGACCTGTTAATTTAATACTATATTTTCATCCTGACTTAGTATTATTTACGGTACTTACGTTTTCCATTCTCCATGAAAACAAAACTTGATCAGATGCCAGCACAGTTTCAAGTAAAATGAGTAAATGGATATGTGAATTGTTAAACATTTTGTAATATTGCTAGAAAAAAACATTATTTTAGGATTCTACGCATACATAGTAAGATAACTAAGTAGTCTCCAATATTATTTCAACCTAAAGATCCAATTGTTTGAATATTTTTGCCGATACTTCGGATAAGCATGTACTGGAATTATCCAAAACTATAGTAAAGTACACAAATTAAAGAAAATAAATATTCAAAATCTGGTTAAAAAGGTTGTATATAGGAAGAAATCTAAATGAAAAATAAAACGATGTAAATATTTTACCGTAACGAGTGGAAGGGGATCAGGGAGGCCTTTGCCCTGCAGTGGGACGATGTAGGCTGATAATAATAATAATAATAATAAAATATTTTATATTGTAAATATTTTATATTAATTGTCTTTAACTATTTTATCGTACAAAGTTGCTTACGTATTAAACATCGATTTTTTGCATTTGTCAATAAATTCAGCACACAAACATTTATCCCTTTTGGACAAAAATAAATAATAAATTTCAATAAAAAATCCTAGAATAAAAATCTATTAAAATGTTGCCAAATATATTATCTACTGTTGACAATTTTGGAGAAGCTGTAATATACATAACAATGTTTTTTTTTTATTTTGATTAAATCTTGCAGAATGTAGATAATAATTGTGTACAAAATTTCTTTTAAATAATTAAATTATAAACAATAAAGCAAGAATAAATACAGCACTTCAAATTTCTAGAGATTTTGTAAAATAGGCAGATGATCTGAATCTATTTAGGTATTTTTTTGATACCTACTTTTGCCATGTAATAATGGAACTAAGGTCCCAAAACGTAAAGCAACTTGATTTAATGGAACTCAATTTAAAAAAAAATAGTGATGAGGTAATAAAAATACTAACTAGATGGCTTTTTCAATATGATAGCAAATTGTTTTTAAGTACATAAATATTTTCAAAGTATTATTAAAGAGTAACTATTAGCGGCAAAAAATGAGAATAAATACAGCTTCATCTAAAATAGTCGACAGAATAAGAAATATGGCAAAAAGCGAAGAGTCTAACATAAATATGAAAATATTTGAACCCATCTCTTTTTGTTAATAACCTAATCAGCTTTAAAATCGATAACTTAACTTACCCTAAGGCACTGACAAAATTATAACATGCAGAATATTACACAAAATATGTTGATAGGCGATACATAACATTCCTCATAAATTAAAACTAGAAAATCAATAATTCGGTAAAAAATATAAATTATAATTAATAAAATGACATATATCGAGGTCAAAATGTTAACATCCCAATATAATTGCATACAGTAGTAATGATTATAATATTAATAATAAACACCTAACATAATATTGTAATTATTTGAATAAGTCATACAAGTCAATGTTCATACATTTGTTTCCATGCAGTTGATGGAACAACTCCCATTTGAAAATTAATTCAAATATTTTGTAGTTTCACGTTAAATTGCTCTCAAATTTAAATACCCAATATTTATAAATTTAAAATAAATATTATTTAATCATGTTCTTAAATAATTAATAAATTTACTGGTTCTTGGCTTCCCTTAATGTCGTTTCACAAAGACAGAATTTTTAGTGACTCTCAGTTTCTGAACTTAGCTGTGATTAACATCAAAGAGTACAAACATACATAGTTTTTTTTATCAAAAGTTTTCTGAATCAGCATCCGAAGAATTAGGACAACTTTTTTAGTTATTAATTAAGTATTTTTACCGATTAATCGGAAACAATATACAAATGAGCAAAGAAATATTGCAATTAACGCTTCGAACTGATCATTAGGGTCAGTTCACACTGTCGACGAGTTTCGGGGGCGCGTGATCCTAAAGCACCGGTGGACGGCACCAGCCCGTCGCGTCGCTCGCATACCATGTGGCACACCGCACCAAACAAATCAACCTCATTTAATACTGAACCCATTTCAAATGAAACGCGAAAATATTAAATTGTTGGAGTTTACTTCTCAAGACTCGATTCGATATATATAGCCCACACGTACGCTAATTAGACGGAAAACAAAATCGAAGGTTCACAGAAAGTTTTGTCGTTTGCGTGTTTCTTAATGATACTCCAGCCGCGAGCGGATAGGGTTTCAACAGGCGTCAAACTTAGCGATAAGTACGCGTGACCTTATGTTTTGAATATTATTGACGTTTCCAAGTCATTTCCTTATGAATTCTATGGAATAAAACTTTGACTTTGAGCCAGCTGACACACCTAATTTTTCTTTAATGAGTCGATAGTTATGACTGTCCTAATTCCGTTATGTAAGCAGTGTTAATCAATTCTCGTTGTTTGAGATCTACGTGATATATCGTCGGTCGGATTCATTAACGGAACATTTTCGAATTTACGTGTTTAGAGATAAGTATACAGAATGGTAGGGAAATGAATATTTTTTCCGAATCACTAACGACATAACTCAAATTTTAGTTCTAATTGACAGAACATTACTTATTTCGATAAAGAAAAATAGATTTTAGTGATCTCTTCATTTTCAGATGTTCCTTTAATGAATCCGACCGACGCAGATCGTAGACGAGTTGAACAGAGTACATCAGAACTACAGATTTCGTAAAAGCGTAACAGTGGATCGGATAATTACCTAATTTTCGATTTCCGTTAAAGCCGTACATTCAACAGCGAATATAAAGTTGATTCTATACACAAGTTTAACATTTCGTTGCGATATTTACACGTCGGTGCATTTTCAACCGTTTAGTTTATCTAAACGTCTTATGCCCCATCCAGGCTCTCCACGAGGCGAGAGTGATGGTGCGTTCGTGTCCCCTCGCCGCCCCTCGCTGTCGCTCCGCTTCGTGTCGGTTTTTCGGGCGCGAGTCTACTCTCGCGCTCGCTCACTTTGTTATGGACTGTTGCAGAGTATGGACGTGCGTGTTTTTTATCATCATCAGGAAGTCAAAACGTAGGTTTTGACTTCCTTTTTTTAGTTAGGTGATATAAACATATTGGTTAGCACACAAAGTAGCTAACGTAGTCACTTGAATCAAGTACATCTTGAAGTAGACGTAGCGGGCAACTGAATAAATCGTGAGTGTGGATGGCTATCACTCGTGCCGAGTCTCTAGGAAGCGCCTCGCGACAGTCTGGATGGGACATCATACCTGAGTTTACATTAACGAGTGCACTGTGCCTTGACGGCACTATATCGTATAGAATCCGCTTTTGCTCTTACGTCTTAAATTTAACTATTAAAGTTCTTATTGATAGCGTTTGAGCGCGTCTGTAGAGCGCTCGCGCTACGTGGATAGGAATGACACCACAGCTGCTTCTTGTAAGCTTATTACTCTATTTGTTATATTTCTTTTAGTTCAACCTGCAAGGAGAAAATATCATAATGTACCAAAACACATTTAGAATATAGAATGATTATTAAATGCCTGAACTTTAAAAAAATATCATCAAAACATAAAAGCTAACTTAAACTCAGTAATACCTAATCTGCTAATAAATGAATCGACGGAAAATGAAATAATAATGTACTCCACAGATAAATTAGGTATTTCAAGCAAATGGGATACGCTCAGCAGAAAGCGACGATGCGACTTGGGTCTTGTCGTACCTAGTAGGGGAGGACCCAAGTCGCATCAGTTGTTATGGGCAGAGGTTACCACTTAACACCAGGTGGTTCCTTCACCTCAAATATGATGTAGTGCAAATATATGATGTTATTTAATGAAGTATTTTGTAGCGCAAACTACTAACCTGTGAGGGTCCGTTGCATGTTTCCGCACTGAGTTTCTCGGACAAGCCAGCCATCAGCCTCTCCTATGGAAACAAAGTATATTAATGATTTTATAAAACAAATATATGATGGCTATATTTACATAGCATAAAACAAACAAAAAAAACTTAGTTTGGCCTGACCTCAGTCTGTCGCTCTGCATCTGCAAAACTGTGGTTGTGATTGGTTGTCTTCGATTCAGACAGTTGCGCTTCTAGCGTATCTATCTTATTCTGCATCTACAAAATAAATAAAATAGTTACTTATGAGTGTACCTTGTAGGCCCATCACCAGCAAACATATGCAAAACAATCAAAAAAACGTAAGATAAAACGTGCCATAATTGGGTGTGAACATAAAACCAAAACCAATAAAAGATTTAGCGGCTCTGCTTAGAAACGTTAGCTAAAGATTAGCTTTGTAGTGTCTTTTTTACATTAATAAAAAATGTCATTCACAGATAATGACAAAACACAAAATTAACTAATCTTTATCTATATATCTACGTTTCTAAGGCCACTTATAGAAGAATAATACACAACAACGAGATTATTTTCCAGGTATAATGCTAAGGCAGAACTAGTGCGAAGTTCGTCCAGGGATATACTGCTAACAAACCCATGATACCAGCAAGCAGCAACGCATACGCATTGATGTGTTCCGATTGAACCGATTGTTACCAGTTGTAGCCGGTTTGAAAGGTGGGCCGGTGGAATTACCATCACATCACCTTCACGTCTCAGAGTTAAGGTCACAATACGATGCGACTAGGGTCTACCCATTCCCAAATAAGACACTACATTCAACCGCTTAACATCAAGGGGGCCATCTGCTTAGTGCTCAAATTCATCAAATCTTAATTCTCAAATCGATAAATCTTACTATTATTATAAATGCGAAAGTTTGGATGGATAGATGTTTGTTACTCAATCAAGCCATCACAGCTCCACGGATCTGGATGAAATTTGGCACAGAGACTATAATCTGGAATAGCACATAAACTATTTACTATCCCGAAAATATGTACGGTTCCAGTGGTTCCGCGGGGCACAGAGTAGATCCATATTCAGCGATACATAAATGGAAATAGAAAAGGACAGAAAAGTCCACGTTGCACGTAACGCACTGCACACAAAGCACACGGCACACAGTAAGTGCGGACAGGACGCAGCGCGTAACCAACAACCGGCGAGTGGGTACCTCCTCGATTATCGCAGCCAAAGACTTTTCCACGCACGAGTACGCGAACTCCAGAGGTTCCTACATAAACAATCCTTCGAAGTAATAAAACAGCGAAAAGCGAATACACGGTCGGGACGTGTATCTAGTATGAAAATGTTGCAGCCGATTCACAAATCAGATGTGAAAGCTTATTTTAATAATAATATATTGGTGGACATTTCACACAGCGCCATCTAGCCCCAAATTAAACTAAGCATAGCTTGTATCATGGGAACTAGACAATTAATACTTATATACTTTTTCTTGTAAAACAAACAAACAACAAACATCTATATTCGTCACACAAATGTTTGTCCAGGGTGGGAATCGAACCCACGACCTACAGCACAGAAAGCACCGTTACTACCAACTGAGCTGTGAGGCAAGTCTATACTATGAGGGTACTTCAAATATAGGCTTCTCATAGGCCTGTTTAAATATTGGTGGTCATTTAACACAGCTCCATCACTAGCCCCAAACCAAAATAATTTGTACTATGGGAACCAGATAAACTGATCTATATTCCTCATATAAATGTTTATTCTAAGTGGAAATCCAACCCAAGACTTGCAACGCAGAAGCCAAATCTAGCCTTGGCCCTCTATAAGCGCAGAGAGCCAGCTGAGATGTGAGACCAGTCAGTTTCAATTATCAATTCTGTTTATACTGAACTTAAAAATGGTTCTAATCGTTCAATAGATAGATGCCCACGATACAGATTTATTCTATTGTGGGTATCACAGGAATCTGGATTATAAAATTAATTCTTTAACATTAAGTCATTACGTATATATCAGCAAACATTGTAATGTATTTATCGAATAATTTTAATAATTGGTTTTCGTTCTATGTTGTTAGTATAACTTAATTCATGCACTTAGTCTACACGTCGTACACGGTGCGTACGATGCGACTTGGGTCTTGTCGTACCTAGTAGGGGAGGACACAAGCCGCATCGGTTGTTATGGGCCGAGGTTACGACTTACCACCAGGTGGGCCGTAGCCTCGTTCCGTAACTATATCACATAACAAAAAATATAAAAAATATGCATATGCTCTTACTGGAAATAAATATTATTTCATTAACCTTATCAATAATGTTGTGTACCTGTAAAACAGTCCTCTGGCTGAGTTCGTCCAGCTCGCGCTGCTTGTCCGCCAGCTGCCTGGCCCACCGCTGCTCCTCAGTCGTCACGTTCTGCTGCAGCCGACTCAGCACTCCCTCCTGCAACAAACACATTACTCACATCAGACTCAGACACGCCACACAGCAAGTCACCCCCACCGAGATTAACTTCCTTTTACAATTCACCAGGAATATACCAAGTACTACTTATTCAAAATGTTTCAGTTATATCAAATAAAATTAATAAATATTGGTGGACATTTCACACAGCGCCATCTAGCTCCAAAGTAAGCTAAGCATAGCTTGTATAATGGGAACCAGATAACTGATTTAATACTTATATAATTTTCTTTTGTATAATACATATTAACATGTAACCCAGCCACAGTATATAGTAACCACACCTTACAAACTGGAACACAGTAACGCGTATGCATTACTGCTTGGCGGCAGAAATGGGTATGGTGGCAGCATTACCTCGGACGAACTTCTGCATAAGTTCGAGGCCTTAAGTGCCTAGTATCCAGTAATAGTTACCGTGTCGTCAATGATCCTCTTGTAGTTGTCGACGAGCCCCTGCAAGTGTTCCTTCTCGCTCAACAGTTCGGTAACGCGCGCGTCTGAGGACGGCGCAGCGCCCACATGCTGTACTGTCTTCTGCGTGGCTCCCTTCTCCAGCTCGAGCTGATTACAACAACATAACTTAATTGTGAGTATGTGTAATTAAATAGACTTATTAACTGATAAGACAAAATCCGGCTGCAGCTGTAGAGCTAAGGGGCTTTCTCACATACCTAAGTTAAATTAGAATAAAAATAAACAGATATCCATACTTACATAAACTAGTATTGGCCGAAATTGACCATAATCACTTCTGATAATATGGGGAAATCATTCACAAACAGTAAGTAAATTGTACTTAACTATTGTCATCGCCTGTTTATATATACATAAGCGGTTACTTGTCATATACAATTACATTTATTACACAAGTTATTATGCAGCTGTATATGAACAAACATCTATGTCTGTCACACAAGTGTTTGTCCTGGGTAGGGATCAAACCCACAACCTACAGCACAGAAGGCAGAGTCCAACTGAGATGTGAGGCCTAGTCATTAATGTCGTTAGTAGTTACCATATCAGAGTCACGTTTCTGTAACTCCTTGTTGAGGTTTTCCGCGAAGGCGTGCAACCAGTCGCGGCCGGCGGCGGAGTGCGGCGGCGCGGCGGCGGGCCACGCAGCGCGCAGCACGCTCGCCACCTCGGCGTACTGGACTTCTTGCGCCTTCGATATCGCCTCCTACCAACATTATTCGTACAAGTAGTATTAAGAGCAGTATAATTTACGCCCTTCGATATCGCCTCCTACCAACATTATTCATACAAGTAGTATTAAGAGCAGTATAATTTACGCCCTTCGATATCGCCTCCTACCAACATTATTCATACAAGTAGTATTAAGAGCAGTATAATTTACGCCCTTCGATATCGCCTCCTACCAACATTATTCATACAAGTAGTATTAAGAGCAGTATAATTTACGCCCTTCGATATCGCCTCCTACCAACATTATTCATACAAGTAGTATTAAGAGCAGTATAATTTACGCCCTTCGATATCGCCTCCTACCAACATTATTCATACAAGTAGTATTAAGAGCAGTATAATTTACGCCCTTCGATATCGCCTCCTACCAACATTATTCATACAAGTAGTATTAAGAGCAGTATAATTTACGCCCTTCGATATCGCCTCCTACCAACATTATTCGTACAAGTCGTATAAAGAGTATAACTTAGCTAAGTTCGTGAGGCAAGTACTGCCACCGTGCCCATTTCTACCACCAAGCAGTTCCATGTTCCGGTTTGTAAGGTGTGGTTGCCGGTGAAATTAAAGGCACACGAGACATTTCACCTTCACACCATCTCAGAGTTACAGGAGCATACGATGCCACTTGGGTCTTGTAGTACCTATTAGGGGAGGACCCAAATAGCTTTGCTTGTTGTGGGCAGAGGTTATCACTTAACACCAGATGGGCCATCTGCATGTTTCGTATTTGTATGACATAAAAACAAATGTGCGCACTTTTAAGAATCCTTGTCTCTGTTCCCTTTTTTTACTCAACTGTCGTAAGTGCATTTAAAAATATTCATGGTTTTATCAGCGTACAAGACTACACTCTTTGTTTTGAATATTATTAACGTTTCAAAGTCATTTATTTATGAATTGTACGAAAATAAAGATTTTGACTTCGATTCTGAAGTTACTGTTCTAGTCTAATGACTACTATATTCCGGAACTGTCATTCCTCAACATGTATGTATATTGTATACCATTTTCTCTTAAATACGTGTATGCAATAATACGAGCCACTGAATGATGACACCTGAAATGACTCGTGCCTGATACCCGGATGTTAAAAAACGTCGTTACAGGCAACTCAGCGCCGCCATTTTCCAATTCGTAGGACGGAATTGATTAAGCAGCAGACGTTAATTGGTTAAAGTAATAATTTGCAATGACCCGAGCACTCAAATGCCATCTCTCGGTGTTTCGCACTGTATATAAATAATAGACACATACACAACGCGTGATAAGCAACGATACACAAAGCGAAGCCGGCCGAAGATTATTTGGTTACTAATTGTCCATCCTTCTAGATAAAGCGAAACATTGCAGATATAATCTGTATTAATATTACAAAATCGGCAGCATTTTTATAAACTTGTCGCTATTTTTATAGCTGTTTCGTTTTATCGACAGTAGGAGTGCACATAAAGGCTAATTTACACTTTTCCAGCCATTACCAGAGAGAGCAAGTATTCAGTTATTAAACACTTCATTTAAGCTTTCACTCTGATTGTGACTGAATAATCCTATCGCTTGCCCAGGATTCAAACTTAGCACTGGCGATGAATATGATAATTAGTTTTACATTTTGTTTAATATTTAATTTGATAGAGTAAGCCTGGATAACCATTAAAACAGATATTTCGACTCCCAATTTTTGGAAATTAGGGAGTTTTTTTTTTCAGAAATGGCTACAGAAGAGAACTTGGGGAGACCGAAGACGAACAAAACGTATATTTTGTATCATATATCATAATTATCATGAATACTGGAGACGTGTCAATTAGCCGTGACATTCATAAGTGATGCACTTACGCGTAGGTCTTGGGCCGGCATCGCGGTCGCGGTTCGCGTCTGGAGAGCCTTTTCGGCAGACTGTAACGCCTCCATTACTTTCCAGTTTTTAGTTCGCAACTCCTGAACGGAGCAAATAATGTTAGTTAGGTTGAAATTTAGAATCTAATATTAAAAGCAAGGGTAAGAGTGCCTTGGTAAAAAGATCATTCTATGGGAAAAAAAGTTTTTGACATTTAGGATTGGACTATCTTCATGATAGGACCCAGCATTTCAGACCCAACATTATATTCATAAAGAAATGTGGCCCGCGGACGCTCGTCCGCAATTGCAATAATGGATGTAGACATTGTGTACGTGTATGTATACGTGTACGTGTACGTGTACGTGTACGTACGTTGTTCTTGTCCTGGTAGTGCGCGAGCTGTTCGTGCAGCCGCGCCAGCTGGTCGCGCTGCTCGCGGCTGCAGCGCTGCGCCGCCTCCAGCTCCGAGCGCAGCGCCGATACAGCGCTCTCCACTTTAGCCAATTCTGCTGCCTGATAATATACAATAACAAATAAACGAGGGCATAAGGATTTCTTCCTTTCAGGATATATTGTTAAAAGCTTGGGGCTGCGACTAACATCAGGCGGGCTACTACTCGATACATAGTTTTATGAATATAAACATGTCTATGTATATACTTATATGTTTATAAAGCTAAAAAGTAATGCAAAAATTGTGTGATTGTTCCGGATAATCTAGGAAACGCCTGGAACAATTTTGATAGGAATTTCACTGGCAGATAGCTAATGATATAAGGAATAAATGAGGAATAACTACTTACTTTATTACTTTACTTTTATACTTTACTACTTTTTTAAATGGTAATTTATATAGGTGCGTGATAAAACCGAACTCCACGCAGTAGAAGTCTCGGGAAACAACTGGTATTACATAAGTATCTGCAATGTAGGTGTTACCTTGTGTGCGTCGTTAGCGGGTAACCCGTTCTGGGCGGGTACCGCCTTCATTTGCTTGAGTTCTGCTAACTCTGCCTCACGCGCGGCTAACTGCTCGCTCAGTAATGTGATTTCGCTCGACAACTATGGTACATATAAAATAAATTTTACAAAACAAGTTTTTACAATCACACATTGGATACCATCGAGGGCTTTAGTACTTTCAAGACAAATCCAACGAGCCCAAACGCGGCGTTATGTTGGGAAGGTGAGGTCTTATGCACACCTCCCGACTCCATCATGAGACCACCTCCACTGGAACATATCGTAGCATTGTTCGAACTTGCATATATGTTCCGTATTTCAAACCAATCGGTTGAACTGGTATAAAACTCAGTTGTAAATTGTGAACTAAACGAACCCAAACATTGCAAGTTAAATAAAAGCTCGTAAAAAGGTACGAAAAATACGCAACTTGCAAACCATTTAGGAATATTTTAGTATTCTGTCACTACAGAGTAGGTAAGATTCTTACAACAGTATGATGAGAAATTTTGAGAATATTCAAAAGAAGTCTTATATTTTCTTTCTAGCATATTGAAGCATTAAGTTATTTATAGAACGAATGGATACTCACTTGTTGTTTTTGTTTTTCGGATTCTTCCATAATTTTGTCAGCATTGGTTTCGGCGGCCTGTGCTCGCGCTGACACTCTCTGCACTTCATTCTGAAGTTCTGCCATTGCTGTAACATCACAATACGGTCTTAATAATGTAAGCTTCCACATAAGTCTTGTTATACAGGACCATATAAAAACAGTAGTTTTGTAAAAGTTCAGAAGTTTGATAACTGCCGCTGTTTTGAAATTAGAGTTCATTCGGGAAATTATTATAATAACGCACCGGTTTTGAAAGTACAGTACAAACATAATATAAATATAGACGCCCTTAAAAAAAAAAGATGTAGCACCAAATCATAATGGAATCTTATAAGTATTGTGCCTTAAACGGTTGTATCGCATTATCTTAAATATTTTATTGACGTCACAAGCTCTAGTTATTAAGGTAACTAGAGCTAAGGTAACTATGCATATCCAGCGCAAACTGCTAATTTTGTCATTAGATCATGTATTTGACTGCATTCGCCAAAATAATCTTGAGCCATGAATGTGTAGGGAATAAAGGTTCTTGAATGGCGACCACGAACCGACAGACGCAGCGTAGGACGGCCACCCGATGGACTGATGACATCATCAATATCGCAGGAAATCGGTGGATGGAGGTGGCTCAAGACCGTTCAGTGTGGAAATCTTTGGGGGAGGCCTATGTTCAGCAGTGGAGTTTTACCGGGTGATATGATGATGATGATGAATGTGTAGTAGTGTGTTCGCTCAATGGCGTTCGCGTACTGACCTGCCAGTCGTTCTTGCAGCTGGCGCAGCTCGGCCTGCGCGCGCTGCTCCGAGTGCATCGCCAGCTGCCGCTGCTGCTCGAGCTCGCCGCACGCGCGGTTCGCCTCCTGCAATACCATTGCAACACATTCTCACCAATACTACATCTTTTATTTTATTTGATACAGTTTCGGTACAAGCCGACGACCCACCTGATGTTAAGTGGTAACCTCGGCCCATCACAACCGATGCGATTTGAGTCCCCCCCCCCCCCCCCCTACTAGGTACGACAAGACCCAAGTCTATGCGCCCGGGCATTATGTATAATGTCCGATCACTTGCTCCATGACATAATGATACATTCGCTTTAATTTTTATTTTATTTTTTTATGTGATACAGTTACGGAACGAGCCGACGGCCCACCTGGTGTTAAGTGGTAACCTCTGCCCATAACAACCGATGCGACTTGGGTACTCCCTTACTAGATACGACAAGACCCAAGTCGCATCGTATGCGCCCGTAACTCTGAGACGTGCAGGTGGAATGTCTCGTGTGCCTGTAATTTCACCGGCAACCACACCTTTCAAACCGAAACACATATGCATTACTGCTTGGTGGCAGAAATGGGCATGCTGACAGTACTTCCCTGGACGATCTTGGCGAGAGTTCTACTGCTCTTAAAACATACATTTGACTTTGTCACTCTTACTGTGAATTCGGTTTCTTTCACGTGGACAAAGAGACGGGAAATTTGCAGCTGATTAGAAACGGTATTCTCTGGTAATGAGCAAAACAACTTGGGGATTACCTATGTACAAGAAAACCCAACTCACAATATTTTGAGACCACCATGAGACATGAAGATCGCACGTCTCACGTCTCTTGAATTGGAACCAATAACCTTCTAACTGTAACCTGGTGCTTACTGCAAACAGTAATAATAATAATAAGCATAATTATTATGCCTGTGTAATGCGAGTGCATTTATTTTACATTATTTTTTTCAACTGTATTTATATTCTATGACTTTTCCAAGTGTACATTGTATCCAATGGAATAAATTAATTTGAATTGATTTGTTTGGTAGTAGAAATAGTTAAGGTGATAGTTCTTCCCGGGCAACTAATACTATTCAAGTCACTACCTCTGTTACACCAGTGTGGTGAAAGGATTAAAATGCACCCAAAGAGGCATTCGTCCACTTTTTTGGATGTTTTAGAGTTTTTGGCTTTCAGACTTGTCGGTTTCCTCAAGATGTTTTCCTACACCGTTGCAGTGTACCTGCAACGCCACCGTCTGCTACAAATGTAGCCGTGTGTGTGTGTGTGTGTGTGTGTGTGTGTGTGTGTGTGTGTGTGTGTGTGTGTGTGTGTGTGTGTGTGTGTGTGTGTTGCGTCACCTGCAGTTGCTGCGCCATCTCGGCAGCGTGCTGCTGCGCCATTATGTTGGCGTCGCGCGACGCGGTTGCGTCCAGCGCGTGCGCCTGGCACTCTGCCTGCAGCGCCGCTATCTGCTGCACCAGCGCCGCTTCACCCTGACGAATAGACCGATACGTGACACCGCGCCAACGTACTGCAGGAGGACTACGTTTTATGATCTTAATGCGCTACCGCGTCATTTACATAATTTGGTTCGACGGCACGGTCATATTGGCCTCAATTTTGTTAATCGTTAGTATTTGTGATAATCAACTCTTTTAGAAATGATTTAAAGAAGTTTTTAGTTAAGAACTATATATATAGAAGAATCACCTCTGACAGTCTCTGGATGTGCAACTCCATTTGTACACGCTGTGCAGCCTGTGCCTCGCCTTCGGCACCAAGTTTCGACTGCAGCTGTTAACAAATAACACTTTGAGTTTGTTTTAGAATACAAAACTACTGCTACTGATACTGCTCGCCGGCGCGCGACACGCTCGCAGCGCGCCCGCGCTCCGCGTTCAACCTAGCCCTGACGCACAATGTTACTAACACGTACCATGAGCTTCTCCTGCGTGAGCGTGTGGTTGTGCTCGAGCAGGCGCTGCAGCCGCGTCTGCAGGGTGTGCATCTCGGCGCGCGCCGCCGCCGCCGCCTGCTCGCCGGCGCGCGACACGCTCGCAGCGCGCCCGCGCTCCGCGTTCAAGCTAGCCCTGACGCACAATGTTACTAACACGTACCATGAGCTTCTCCTGCGTGAGCGTGTGGTTGTCCTCGAGCAGGCGCTGCAGCCGCGTCTGCAGGGTGTGCATCTCGGCGCGCGCCGCCGCCGCCGCCTGCTCGCCGGCGCGCGACACGCTCGCAGCGCGCCCGCGCTCCGCGTTCAAGCTAGCCCTGACGCACAATACAACATTCTTATATAACACGGTTAAGTGAGAAGAGGTTAAGTCAACTCATGTTTCTTTGGGGGCGAGATGGCCCAGTGGCACTGGCACAGACCTCGAGTTTGAATACGGAAGTCGCTGGTTCAAATCCAGAAGTGATTCACTAAGTTCTTTCGCTTGAAATATTTATGTGCGCAATGACAAGT
The DNA here is from genome assembly GCA_947359385.1 of Chesias legatella. Classification (NCBI taxonomy): domain Eukaryota; kingdom Metazoa; phylum Arthropoda; class Insecta; order Lepidoptera; family Geometridae; genus Chesias; species Chesias legatella. The sequence continues at coordinate 6,408,377 of OX375775.1, forward strand.
TTCAAAACGGTAAAGCAGAAAACCGTAAGAGGTGTGTCTTGTACACGATTTTAATCTTTTCGCCACAAATGTTAGAACGAACCAGTAAGTAGTAGTACTTCAGTGTTGCCATTTCAACTAACGCATTCACGTCAATTGTAAAACACAAGAAGCTCGCACACTTCTCAACGAAGCATACTAGTCTGCCTGCGCTATTTTTGCTTCACATACGCAAATCAGCTAGGTACACGTGTGTGCACTCGTGTATACGAGGCGCGAATAGTGTATTCATTGTGGCGTAAGTAGTAAGCTTTCTGAAATAGTTGTATGTGACAAATGTCAATGTCTATGAGCAAAAATCGGGGTGTTTTTTAAATATGAAGCCAGTGGCGGATTTACCAGCAGGCTAAGTAGGCTTGAGCCTAGGGCGGCAAATTTGAGAACCGTTTTTTTTAGCCGTCTTACTTTTTTTTTAGACGGCTTGGAAGAAATGTATTCTATTAATTTAGAGACTGAATTAGTTCAAGAATGCATTCATTTTCAAAGCCACATCTCTTCGGCAACAATTTCGGTAAAACCAAATTCTGAATCATTAGAAAGTCTATCTTCGTTTCTGCGAAAACAGAATACACATAGCTGTATGTATGGCTTTATGTACTCCGGCGACAAATTGTTCGGGTGAGAGAAGCTTCTTGTCTAAAAAGGGTAAAAAAATATCTGCGATCGACGTTAAGTCAAGAAAAATTAAACGCTTTAGCTCTTTTGTGTACTTATAGAGTCTGAATTAATGAAGAAGATCACTTACGACGATATTATCGATGATTGTGACAACAAAAATCGCGCTAAAATATATTGTAGGAAAGTTTAATAAGTTTTTTTTTTATTGTTTGTAAGCGTAATAAAGATTATTTAACTACGTTTACCGAATGTACATTATTGCGTGAGTGGCATACCCCGCCTTATTAGTCGTACATCATTGAGCTTTGATTACCAAATACCTCAGATATATACCCAAAAACTATTACCTGTGCAATTTGAAACGAATTGTTGGATTTTAAAGATAATCTAGGAACTGACAATTTACAATTGTAGAGGTAAGAGCGGCAAACTTTCAATAGCCTATACTTGGGAAATATGTAAATCCGCCACTGTATGAAGCAGAAATAAATTGTGTTAAAAAATATTTCTTATAATAGAATTTACCTGAGCTCTTTCAATTTAGCATGTAAACCTTGAGATGCTTCCATTTCATCGGCGAGAGCCTTCTCCTTGTCAGCGAGCTGTTTTTTCAGTTTCTGGATAGGATCATTTGGACCCTAAAAAATTACAGAAACAATATTAGACTGTTTTCTCTAAAACTGATTCATTGAATTACACATATCAGTATTAATTTAAAGCGGCTTCACATAAAGTTACGTTCAGAAACATCGTGTGTATTCGTTGGATGATCACATAGCATCAACGCCTTTGTCAATTTTCGTCCGGCAATTGCCCGACGATGTTTCTGAAACTTGACAACACTTATCCAAGTAATAAAGTTTTCCTAGAAGGCCAAAAGCGAACAATAGTTCGCATATTCTCGCAGAATACTGCGAGAATTCTTTTTCATCATCGAAATATGGAATAACAAAGCTTTTTCCTAAATTTTGAGAAATTACAAAGTGACTTCAAAACCAACTATGTATGCCTTGACATCCACGCTATCATTACCTCATAATATTTTCCTTTACCGGAAGCTTAACCTTGTACAATTCGTACTGATGATCTGCAGATAGTAAGGAGTCGCTACCAACTGAGTCATCATCGCATCGAATGACTCCAGCATTAAGGTGTGCATGCATGAAGCAGGCAGATAATGGCGACCTAATCTCTTATAGTAACCGACCAGTGCAGGCCTGCTTCCTACCGGACTACACCCTTATATTATCTTGTTACCTCGGTCCACTCAGAGTGCTCGGGCAGAGGGTCATGGTGCTTGTTGAGCAGCGCGTCCGTAAGGATCTGGATCTCTGTGCGTGAGAGTGCTGCCTCACGAACCACTCGTACCAGCTCGCTCACGTTCACGCCACCGCTGTCGCCGGCTAGATGAAGACAAATCGACGGTTGGTTTTTACTTCTGAGTAACTTAGTTGGTATGGTCGGTACTAGATCAATTTTGTGATACTGACAACAGACAGATATAGCATTAAATTGCTTACACCCTTTACAACCTTGACCCTAAAAGCTGTAGGAATGTGAGAATCTATAGTTATAATTCACATTCGCTTGAATTACATTTCACTATCCTGACTAAAGAGAATACTGTTTGCAACATTCACTATGGGAAGAAAAATACGCATGAACCTAAAATTAGCATAAGTGTGTTGTCAACAATTTTTTTTTGATAAGGTCACTGTCAAGAGCACATAAATTTATAAGTGCAATTAGGCATAGTGCATTAGGCTCAGTGTGGGACGGGCAATTTCTTGATATTCAGTAATAAATAAATATTGATGGCCATTTCACACAGCACCAACTAGCCCCGACCTAAGCATAGCTTGTATTATGGAAACCAAACATTATTTTTTTGGTAAATACATTTAAAACCCAGACACTGAAAAAACAAACATCTATGTTCTTCAAAGAGATGTTTTTCCTTAGTGGAAATCGAACCCACGACCGCAGAAGGTAGATTTACCACCAACTGAGCTGTGTGGCCACTCATAAATGGTGGGGTGGAAGCATTCAGTGACTGACCCATGAGTGCGAGAACATTAGGCTCAGCCTTCTTCTTCTTCTTGCCGCCGGGCGGGCTCGCGGTGGCGGCGGCGGGCGCAGGAGCAGCAACCTGGGCTTGCTTCAACAGTTTCTCAGTAGTGAGTTCGCTGGGTTGGGGAGCGTTCAGCGGAGGCACCACTTCCTCGGTAAGCGCTTCATTAACTTCCTCCACAGGCTTCTCTTGTTTCTTCTCTACTTTCTTAGCTGTGAAATGTTGAAGGGTTTCAGATTCAAACTGGTGATCATAAATAATCTCATTTTAATTTTTTATACCTTGGCTAATGACAATTTATCAATCACTACTATGATCTGGCAATCTGGGGTGATACTGTGTGATGTGTGTTTACTTTACTGGTTACTACTATTTTTTTTTGTAAATGTCACTATACCAAATAATGGATGGATATGTCAAATAGTATAAAATAAACCATATGGTCTTTGAACGAAGCAAAAAGAAAATCGTACTGCGCTTTTTTCTTTCATACTGTCCTTACATTATGAAAACTTTCCTTTCCATCAGGGTGTGGCGTGTTATAGAGAAACATTGTCAGAGATCAAAAAGTAAGAACTAACATACAATGTAATTTCATTTGCCACATGTTATCTCAGTTTAATATAAACAATCCTAACTGTGACACTTTGTTATCTCAATTATTCTGATGTTTTGCTTTATGCTATTTATATTTTTATCAAATAATTAACATTCCAATGATATAATAGAATTTATACATTTACCCCATAAAGAATTAAACCGAAATATTAATCCAACACTAGCTAACTTTAAACTTGGATGTATGTGTTTGTTCATGCCACCTTGCGCAAAACCGAATCCAAGTAGATAATAGGAGCCTTAAAAACATTACTAAGCTGTGGATCAGTTAATCAATGATATGTCATTCTCTATGAGAGACAGTCTAAATTCTAACTAAATTGCTGAGTAACGGTTTTAAGTAAGTTTGTAAGAGTGTATGCGGTTTTTCTATATTATTTAATAAATAATAAATATTGGTGGGCATTTAACACGACGTCATCTAGCCCCAAACTAAGCTAAGCATGGCTTGTATCATGGGAATCAGACAACTGATATAAAGCTTAAATACTTTTTTGTAAAAATATATTAACATCCAGACAGAACAAATATCTATGCTCGTCACACAAATGTTTGTCCTGGGCGGGAATCGAACCCACAACACTACAGCTTATAAGTCAGGGTTACAAGCAACGGCTAAGTATAGGATACACAAATGGGTAGTTTAATATTGTGTACCTTTACGCTGTTCCTTGGGTGGGTGTTCGCCGCTGTTGTGCCTCTCGCGGGGGGGCTCCTCCTTGGCCGGCTCGGCGGGGGGAGGGGGAGGGGGCTGCGCGGCCGCCGGCGCGGTCTTCACGGTCGCCTTGCCCTTAACCTTAGCCGGCTTACTCTCCTTCTTCTCCACCACCTTCTCCACTACCTCTTCCACTTTCTCCTGCGGCTGTTTGTACGTTACATCGTTAATAAAGGAGCATTTAACGATTCACAGAGTTTATTGAAGTGTTTTGCATGTTACTATATTAATAACATCTAGCTTTAGTATAGTCGTTAACTCAGATGTGTGATATGTTTAGTATCTATATAGTGTTAGATAACACTCACCTAATTGGGGGGTGCTTTATTCAAATGCATGTGAATAAGTCTATCATGTAATTTAAATGTTAAAAATGCAATTGTAAACATTTGTTTATATTAATGTGACACAATAACATATGCATTCAGTAACATTCACTGAATATTTTCGATATTTTTATTCCTTATGCATCTAAGTGATAAAAACTATAGCATGAAGAATATAAAAACCCTATCACTGCAAAATAAACATCGCATAGCATAAATATACATAGAATACGAATTTAACTTAACAGAAATCCAAACAACAAACACAAAAATGCATAAATCAATTCTAACGATAAATCCATAAGAACCAAAGCTTATAGGTAGAGAAAATTAGTGAGGAAAAACCCAAACCAAAAACTAAGTGTTATTGAAAAGGCACACAGTGCTAATAGACCACAAACTACATAAAGAAGAAACCATATCAACAGTTTTTCAAGACACATATAGTGTCACTCACTTTTTCAGTGGCAAGTGTGGCTTGCATCAGTTCAAACTCGTCCTTTGGGTGCATTTCCTCAAAATGATTGGTGACATTGGAGGGTGCGGGGGCCGCTAGAACGGCCGGATCGCTAACGCAACTCGGATCCTCTTTGTTAACCAGAATCGGCTTTACTTTTGGATCCTTGCCGCGTTTGCGAATCTGCACAGACAGTACTCTATATTATAGATTTTGAAGATATATTCCAAATTACGTAGAGGTTGAAGTATATAGATAACTAGCTGTTGCCTGCGACTTCGTCCGCGTGGAATTCGGTTTTATCACGCACCCCTATTTTACCCCTCGGAAAAGTAGCCTAAGTTACTCCTTGTTACATCAGCTATATGCCAGTGAAAGTCCCGTCAAAATCGGTCCAGCCATTTCAGAGATTAGCCGGAACAAACAGACAGACAGACAAAAATTGTAAAAAATATTGTTTTGGTATATGTACTGTGTATACATCCATATGCACTTAGTAAAAAGTGGTTATTTTAATATTACAAACAGACACTCCAATTTTATTTATTTGTATACATGTATAGATTATATATTGAGATGTAAAGATTAGCAGGTACCCTCTTATCCATATATGAACCATAAAGTTTAAAAGTTGAAAACTAAATATGGAATAGTTAATCAAATGAATCATAGTTTGCAGTGAGATCATCTTGCCTGTGATAATACCTATTTAAAATCTCCATATGTGATGAAATGGAATTTTGGGTGTAAAATATACATGCTACCTTTTAAAGGTATACCTGAATCGCCATTAGACAGAACACAATTTATATATATCCAATACCCATTATAGTGGCCTATAATATGCAAGCATGAGTCAATAGTCAATAATCTTTATAAGCCAATTAATATACCAAAAATAATATTACCATATACTCAAAAAATGTTATGCACCATACAAACAGAAGAATGTGTTGAATCAATCTACTCTTCAAAATATACCTTAGATTGATCAATGAAACTCTCTCTCTATATATATATATTAGATTACTTATAAACTGCCTGGGTTGAAGCATAAGACACCTGAACCAAAATAAATGTAAATCTATGTCTAACTGAAGGCATCTGACCTACGAGAGGAAGGTTGTTTTAATACAGAGCAATATAAGTATTAGTTTTACATTATTTTATAGGCATATTTATATTTGACGTAAACATTTCACAATTAATATTATATATAGCATAATAGTGTAGGTTCTTTATTAAAGTAACGTAACGAGCAGATGACCCACCTGATATTAAGCAATACTACTGGGTCCTCCCCTACTTAGGTAAAAGTATAATAATAACCAACTAGGCATGTTATATGCTTGTAAGTTATCTGTTATGATTATTATGTACAACCATAATGTAAAAGAATGATGAAAATATTTTACTGACCCAAATTGTGTTAGCACAAGTAATCTTTTCAGTCCCTGAAGCCACAATAATCACTAAAAATAGAATCTACTGAAAGCTTAGCATTAAGGCTCTTAGATATGTTGATAAGTTACCAACAATATTTACTTAGATTCAGCAGTCTGGTTTTTAGCTATCAAATAACATTATTGTTTCGTTTAATAACTTACTAAGCAAATAGTTTTCACATTCAAGTCACCTTGCATATAGTCAAAGCATGCAGATTTGGATATCTTTCATTGAATACATATTTTGCTACCTGAGCAAGGATAGACTGAAACTTGTAAAAAGAAAATAAAATTACCTTAACATTGGGTGGTGTATCTCTTGAAACGTCAACTACAACAGGAGGGCTGAATCCCACATGGGCCTTGGCCACTTCAGGCTCGTCTTCCACACCACTTTCCGCCGGAGCTTCACTTTCTGGTTCACTGCCAGTTGACGTCACACTCTCCTTCTTCTCTTTCTTTGCTTGCTAATGATACATTATTTAGTCATCATCATGAAATTATAATATTATGTTAACATTGGCTGACTTTAAATAAGCAAAATGACAGCAATCATTAATTACTAATATCTTTTCATTATCTTGAGCAAGTTATGTATTGAGATTCAAATAAATTTTATTCCTTTGAAGGGAGGATGGGAGCAGGAGCAGTATAAAACAATTTGCAAGTTTTGAGAGAGAAAAAGCCTATATATATATATATTCCAAAAAGCACCTAATCAAATGGGAATCTTAAATCGAAATAACCTTTTTAATGGCCTTCTTGTTGTTCTTTTTAGACTTGTTTTTGCTTTCAGCCAAGGCTAGGAGTTCAGTGGTGGCTTTCCGCTGCTGAGCGATGGCTTCCTCATAGCTGGTGCCCGAGGTGGAGAACAATCCCATGAGCAGGAGTACGGCCACCCCGGCTACTCCCACACCGCATAACACTAGCAATGCCTGCAGCTCCATTGGATCGGCAGCACTCACCACCTACTGACATAACAAGCCAATAAGAATATGACATAAAACCATAATAGTTCTTAGAAAGTGTTCCTACATTAAGGATTCTGTAGCAGCTGTAACAGCACCAGCAAGAGAACCAGAACTATTTTCTCATTAGGGACAAAATTATTTGCTAAACTGTCTCTTCGTCTCCCATTTCTAGAAATATGTGCCTTTAGTATATTTTTTTTTGTTATTAACAATATATAGCGGACCTGATAGGTACATCCTGGAATCTGATCGCAGTATGACGTATCGGGTCCAATTGTGAATCAAAATGTTAAATTAAAATATATATAAAAAATACTGTTTCTACAAAAAGAATAGTACTACTATTCTATTATATATACTTATATGTATAATATATATTCTTCTTTATTTTTTCACACACATTGTCAACATGAATACATCCTTTGCTTCACACAATTATATGAAATATATCACAGTTACATGTTAGTAATATACAAAGAAAAGAAAAGAAAGTATTCCTCAATTTAAAGAGAATATTTATTTATTTAAAAATATTAATTACACTTTGCACTTGCCAGATATCTTAATATCTAGACAAAGGTTCAGTATTCAAATTCTCAACAAGCAGGTATAGTATAGCTAAGAGCAAAACCAAGAGGTAACTGAATGGTCAGTTACAATAAAGATATAGTGAAATGGAGTATAAATATCATTGCCTGGATAGGTTTATACAATACGATGATGATGGCGAGCTGACGAATACAATATTCTGTGTAAATGACCACAATTTTTCAAACTAATATGCAAAACTACTTTACAAAATGAAGGTATCGGCTGACACGTAAGCAGTGACACATGTCAAAGGTTATTGACAGTCCTTTCGCTAGAAAGTAAATTGGATAGGAGAAATTACAAGAAAATTTGCATTGACGAGTTTAGTATGATATGTGGTTGAATTATCCTTGAAAATAATAGAAGCTTAACTCACGTATACGTATTCCCAGTAATATGTTTGATTATATGAACTTGACTCTCGGACGATTTCAGGGTGTAAAATAACTCAACCACTTAAGGAATTACTTACCAGTTAAGTTAAATTAAAAAGGATTAGAAACCTTATATCTTATTACTAAAACAAATCACTTAACGACGAAAATTACAATAATTCCCAGCAAAGAACAAAACTATTCAGCTAGGGTTTTTCGGTGAATGACAGAGAGAGACCGACCGAACGATTTGATTAGAAGACCGGTGACGGCGACCGGCCGGCTTATATTATTAAATAGAGTTGCGACATGTTTGTGATCGTACCACCAACTAAGTAAGGATGGACAATAGACAAAGAAAACGTGGATTTAAATTTTCGAGTTCTTTCTCGCCGTCGGGAAACGTATAGTTTAGCCCGGGTTATATAATTGAAATATGGTATATCAAGACATACCAGAAGAACATCGCTCGATTTCTATCAATGACACCCATGGAGGTAGTATGTACTTTGTACAACTGGAGGGCTGACTGAGGCCTAAAAAGCGGTCTCGAAAGAGACAACTTCTAGGTCAAGGTGTCCTTGTCTAATATGGTGTAATAAAAATATAATTGTCTATAATGGCAATATGTGCGAGAGGGAAACCTATGCCTTAGAACATGTCTCTTTCAAGACCGTTTTTCCTTACAATAATTGGTAACGCAAATTGAACTTTACGACATTTTGATAAAGTATATTTTTAGTTTTTATGTCAAACGTAGTAAGCACTCCTGTTAGATATTATCTCTATGCACTCACCACAATAACGTAACGGTAGGGCGCGGCGTAGAGCCGGAATCTTATCTTGCAGAGTGGTGTGTCATGATGAGCCAAGAGCATATTAGTTTCAATTCGAATTAGCAGTTTAAGAATGGTGGTGTGATGTGTGATGAGTAAAATATCAGTATTCTAAAAAAAATTGACTAATAATGAAAAGAAAAATTATCACATTGATATGGTATTAATAATAATAAAAAAGTTGTTATTTTGTAACTAGACACTTTAAAATTGTAAGTGTAATCCATAGATTTTATATTAAGACCGCCCATTGTCATCCATATTTAGTGTACACAAAAATGTTCTTTTTAATAAGTTTTTCTTTTTGTATTGTGGTTTACAATAAAGAGTTATTGTATTGTATTGTATTGTATAAATTCTCTACAACCTAGCAACACCGTCAAAAGGTAATTTCCTATTCCGCAATACCTATCTTTATCTCTCCATTGGGTGGGTAGGTTGTAGGATGTAGTAATAAATAATATATATTTAACTTAACATTTTCTTGAGTACTCGATCAAAGTAGGTAAAACAAGGTCTTTGTGCCATATATTATTCTCTGCCCACGCTTTGGACACATGGAGAATCTGACACATGATTAACTGACAGCCATGACAGAACAGTAAAATGTCATCTTCGTAATTACAGTTTTGGTTTCTTTCTTTCCTCACACAAAAATTTTCATTTAAAAACAGCTGGCTTGATTTTTATTGTATATTGAAGTGAGTTTCAGTGCTCCTATTATGTAGATAATGATTATTTCATAGGAATAATCTTTAATAACCAGTGAATGTTTGATAGTCTTTGGTAAACCTTGATCAGCCTCGTCGAACAGAATGTCGATTCCTCCACTAGTTTGCAGCACTCCTCCACCACCAGATCAGTGCGAAGATGATAAAGACCCTGGAGATTTCGATATTCCATATAACTGTAAGTTTCTTTTTCCATAAAATACTTCGTCGTTGCTCTATATCTTGGGATTCTAATCAGTTTTACATTTTGAAATGACATGATTAACAATATCACCTTCCTTTTGTTGTCACTTTTTTACTTTAGGATTTTTACTTTCCACAGTATCTCAGGATGATGATGAAGATGATGATGCTTACAACTATGGAAACTTTTCTTCTTACAACAACTTCCAGTCAAGCATGGACATCAAGGACAGCAGTATTTTATGTGATAATATTGAAATAAAGAATACAAGCCAAATACAAGATCCTACTGAAATTGAAACATCTGAACAGAAGTCTGATTATGAACATCACAGTACAACCAATATTAATACTGCAGGAAAGATTAGTGTAGTACATACAAATATAGAAGACTTAGAATTTGAAATCAATGAAGATGGTATAAGCACCAATGTTAAAATTGAAAATGAAGCGATAAATGGCTATAATCTTGACTCTTCTGTCAGTGAAATGAACATTGTGGATGATCTTACTGAAGACCACCTGAGAACTTTGTCCCCTAGTCCTGATGGAAATTCTATAGGATCTATAAGCATGGAAGATGAGAAACAAAATTCTAATGAAGATGTATTGGAGACACCAAAACTGGAATCTGATGAAAGTTTAAATGGGCAAGTTACTTCTAGTATTTCAAATAGTGAAGCTGTTCAAGATATCTGCATAGATCCTATAATTAAATCTAAAGTAACAAAAGTAGAAGATGATTTTGAAGATTTTGATGATTTTAAATATGCAAGTAATGAAGTCGAGCATTCGCCTGTATTTGACATCTGTGATAACCCCTGGGAAAACAATGAAACTAATAACACTGAGTTTGGTGATTTTACTGCAAACTTTGAAGCAGATCATGAGCTTAAGTCTGAAATGATTACTGAAATCATACATAATGAAGTTCAAGATAACAAAATAATCAGTAATGCATATTCTAATGCTGTTGTTGATGATGATGATGGTGACTTTGGAGATTTTGATGACTTCAAATCTTCTGCAGTTGATAATGAAACATGTTCATCAGAGTTTAAAGAAGAAGGGCCAGGAATAGACTTTCATTTGTCAGATAATGAGTCTCAGGTCATGGAGAGTATTACAAAAGTTCTCAGTACTGTTTTTACAGAAGAAGTGACAGAAGAAACAGAATTCGAAGGGAAACTAGAAACCATGCTCAGTGAGACCTGGAGGCATTTAAGGGAAACTGATGTGAGGCAACCATATATTGTGAACTGGAATAATTCATTGGGTCAGAAGACTCTGCTGCGGGCATTGTGTATTGATTCCAGAAATATAGTAAGTGTTTTTTTTACTTTCTGTTATGTTTAATTACTAGCTATCACCCTAACTTTATTTGTATGGCATACCTTAATATTTCTGGGCTAAAAGTAACCCACATTATTCACTAAATGGTCCACTTCCTGCCAATAAACATTGAGATCAGTTCACAGTTACGGAGCTTAGCCAGGACAATCTAACAAATTAAAATACCTGTGATTGGTTTTGGTCTGAATAACCATAAACGGCAGGGTGTGGTTGCACAATGCAATACGCATTTGGTATATAAGCCATAAAAAATACTTTTTACTGGGCTCCTACATAAATTGTGTACTTAATGCATTGACTGTAAATTAAATATGTTGACATTCTCATAGTTAAATTGAAAGCAGCATGTATACTATACAAGACTACTAGGCAACTAAGCAACATAAGAACTTGAATTTTGCCTCAATCACGTGATTACATCTATAAAACCTTATGCATGTTAATGAAATATTTAGCAATTTAAATTAATTTGTGATTCTCATCAGAGAAAATATAAACCTTGCAACATACAGTCTTTCTAAGTTTGACAGAGATTTTATAACAGATACATTAAATAAAAGTAACTTTAAATCTATGCCTAATTTGACCTGTTAATGTATTCATTTATACATTTAGGTTCATTTGATAATCACATGAGCATTGAATTTCAGTTATTTGGTCCTAAATGGGGATACAGCATGCCAAAGTATGCAGTAAACCTCAGCAATGCACCATTGCTACCTCAGAAACCACTCACACCTGCCGCTCAGAGTGAAACTGCATCGGAGAAGTGTATGTCTAAACCAGATGGTTGGGTAGATCCTTTTACTTCAGACGGACAAGAGTGTAAGTTAAATTATACTAACCATATTTTTACACCAAACAATGACTAAAATGTAGTAGTACGCCAGATGTAAAATGACTAAAGTGGCACATTAAGCTATGAATAAACAGAACACTGCCAAATGCACAGAGTATGTGACAGAGATTCTTCAACATTAACAGTGACATTCAAAATAATGAGCTTTCTAACATACTCACGTTGTGAAAAATTCTTTTGCATGTCTTGCACATGGATTTCACTCCCCACCTGTAAATTTACGCTTGATCCCAATCCTATAGTCACCTATGCGGAAGCCCTACTCCTAGACTTAGAACACCTCATGGCCACCTTAGACCAAATGGCTCACAACCATTCCACCCTCAAGATCTCTGAATTATTTTCACATGGTAAGTGCTATTGATAGCCTAAGTATTTACATATAACTAAATAGTTATCAAATATGGGTTTATATTTTTCAATAGTTCATCATGGTACTTGTAATTTTTATATGTGATTATGTTGTGGGACGAGAGCAGATGGCCCGATGTTAACCTCCCCATAACTAAAACAAAATATGACTTGAGCCTAGAATTGAATTGAATATCAACATGAGCATTGATAAATCTAAGTCCACCCGGACCTGAGATGTGAAGGTGCAATGTCTCAAGTGCCTGTAATTTTACCTGCAACTACAAATTTCAAACCTGAACACAGTATTTCGTACTATGCACAGTAGTACTTAGTGAAGAAAATAGAAGTACTTCTTCCCCAGACATACTTGATACTAGTTCTACTGACAATTGAAGAAATGCCATTAGTGAAGAAAACTGAGGACTTGTATAGAAATTATAAGGTAGATTAATAAATATGTACAAAGGAATTATAATTGTAAAAATGAATTTTAAATAAATTAATTAATGTATATATGTGTAACTGGGGATTTAGTTCTTAGCACAGAAATTAATTATTTCTATTAAATGTTTCAGCTTGCAACACAGAAAATGAAAGTGAAGTTGAAGTGACACCATCTGACCTTGATGTCTTTGAAGCAGCTATTTCAACAAAATCAGACAAAGTTTATTCAAATACTCTAAAAGTGCAACCACTCAGGCAAATTAATCTACCTGATACACACATATTCACACCTACTGACTCAGAAACACCCAGATCAAAAACCATTCATTATGACAGTGGACCACACATACTGTTACCTCAACCCATTGTTGAAACAAACAAATCAGTTGAAAAGTTACAAATTCAAAATATTGACAGTAATGAAAAGGTTGATGATAATGATGATGACTGGGAATTCCAGGATTTTAGAGGCAGTACTAGTAGCGCCGCAAGCGCCTCGTCGCAACCAAAAGACCCACCGTTAGAAAATAAGTCCGAGACCTTTTCAAAAGCATCTGTCAATTACCAGACTCAAGTGTTACAGCCTATCAAAATGGAACCTCTTACGCCATCGCTGAACTGGCCAGATCCTGGAGAAGTGAAAGAAACATTTGATGATTTTACAGACTTTGCATCTAAAACCTCATGGAATAGTGACCCATCACATATCACACCACCTAACTTGGAAAAAATCTGTGACAGACTTAAAAATGTTGAAATTGAATCGCTCCCTCAAGAAGTTACCGTAGAAAACACTAGCGGGACATTTGACGACGACTTTGACACATTTCAGTCTGCTCTACCACCTAAGAAACCAACCGGAGAGACAGCATTCAACAGCTTAGGCAACAATACATTTAGCAACATTCCATTTCAGGGCAGCAATCAAAGTCCCTCCCTGATGAAAGACTTGGAAAATACATTCCCCAAAATTGATAGTGATAAGTCTGAAACCATATCAGTTGATAATACGACACGACCGAATGAAGTTTTAACAAAGAGTTTAGGTTTTAATCCCACGCCAGTCGAGCTTCCTACAAATAAATATTCCCCTTCGTTAGGTAATCCAGTATCATCTAACCTACTACAGCCTTTGCCGGTTATTTCAAATACATCACAAAAGAACCAGACAACTGCTCAAATATTGCAGCCGCTGTCATTGGAAAGCTATTCACAAATAAACTGGCCTAATCCTGGAATAGACTTACAGGACTTATCGAGGTTCAACCCTGTGGAGACGTTGCAGTCTCTGAAGACAGAGCTTAGCGCAAGTGGGTCCAGCAAAGGGGCCTCACCGGCCCATGTTCCGAAGAACACTGTCAATAGCCAGGTGTCAGATGATGACATTTGGGGAGAGTTTGTGTCGAGCAAGCCTAAACAGCAAACAATGCCAAAGAAAGCGCCCGTCTTTGTCGATGATGATGAGTGGACGGACTTCGTTTCCAGTCCGAGTGTGAAGCCGCAAAACGGCCTGAATACAATAAGTCTTAATGTTCACACCAACTCGAATATACAAAAAACTAGCAATCTGAATAAATTTAATACAAAAAGTAGCAAGGCACCGCTCGATATCCCTACCTTAAACTACATCACACCTAAATCCAGTGGGTATAATTCATACAATGATAGACACTTCCAGAACTTATAACGAGAACATAGTTATTTTATGTGTACTTACATCTGTAAATATGGTGGAGGTGTAAAATAATCATATTTTAATATATATAACTTTATCATAAGTAATGTTTGTATATACAAGAGAATAATTTGAAATTGTTCTGAACTATTTGTCCTCTTGCTAGAGAGCAATGAGCACTTACACAGTGACATAAGAAGTTTATTACAACTCTATACAAGTATGAAATCAATATTTCCTAAAATGTCATAATACTAATTTATTAGTAACTGTGATCAGGGCCCGTTCCGTTTGTATTATTTTAATGTTTGTACTTATATGAAGTCATTACGTGTAGGTGGTCCCTAGAACCGTCCTTTAATAATTGAACTGTACCTAGATTAAAATTATTATTTAAATTATTTTATTATAATAATTATAATTGTAGCTCGTGAAGCTCTTGAGATTATTGTGTAAAAGCAATATATAAATACTTAATATAACTCATTGGTATTTCTGTATAATATAATGATAAATATGTAAATTGTACATTTATTAGAATTTAGATAAAAGTTATCCAACATATTAGAGAGAAGAGAATGACTTCCTTGCGTTAATATCAATATAAATGGCACCTTTATCTAATAGAGTTCTGTTTTAATAATTTTGTAAGTTTCCTCTTGTATTTTGGGGAATCGGATGGGTACTTAGCGGCCATTATAAAAACGACAGTTGTTTAAAAGGTTTTTGTGGAAAAGTCAATTTTGTCGTAAGAGTTAACATTAATCGTGTTATAGGGTAGTCAAACCAATCAGAAACGCCTAATAAACACTGCAGTCCCGAATAAAGTAACAAAATATCAGCTATCTGAGTTTGAGGCAGGGCTTCCCAAAGCGCCCGCCGTAGAGAGTAAATAGGGGCGCTAGGAGGAGATCATTTTGACCATTCTCCGGAAACTAAGGTATTCGCTGTTACAAAATAATTCAATTGCGCTCACTCGCTGATAGATACTTAAGTTGCCATTGTATTTTATTTCCAACTTCGCAATTACAATAATAATTGCATTTTCGTGTCGGCTTCATATAGCATCTCGTAACCTATTTCGACGAAGTAGGGCGCTGAGACAAAATACTAAACCTGTAAGTGCACTACTAACTAAAAAGTTAGGGAGCCCTTTAAACTTACACCGTAAGGGATTAAGGGTACCCACACCACACGCGCGAATTCGTGGACTCCTGCATCATTAGAACGGGTAGTTTGATGATCACGTGCCACTAATCTCTCATTTTTGAGTGGAATAGGATTCTATGATATTAATTTATTTTCAAATAAAAGCTTTACAAAACATTCTTACTTTATAAAATACCTATGCTTAAGAGAGAGAATCAGATTTTGGATTATTATATATTTTCACTTACTGTATTGTGTCACATGTTGTAAGCGGCCAGGCCACTATCTGTTTTTTATAACCGCAACCTGTTGACGTTTTAATCTTTCAGACATGTTTTACAACTAATTTCACAAACCTAATGGTCGTTTTCAGGTTTTGAAACGTCCAAAACATCATGTTTACATGTTTTCCTACCTAATAGCATTACGCTAATTATAGGACTTAGGCAGTTGCGAACAAAAAAGCGATAGTGCAAACGTCAACCGTAACAAGTCTATTGAGGAACCTACGATGTTTAGTTTAGTTAGTGCAACATCAAATCTTAAATCTGTCAAAGAATATAATGCAAGTAGAAAACATATAATTTTGAAATTTGTCCCAGAGTTACACTGTTTCTCGGAATGCAAAACGCAAGACGTGAGACATTTTTAGTCAGACAAGTTTGCAACATTTGCATGATAAATATATTTGGTGTTGTCCGGCAAGGATTCCATTTTAATTTTCAATAGCGGTTTTTTAACGCTTCACGTTTGGTTTACGTGGCTCGATCCCGTTATGTATTTTTAATCAGTATTTAATTATGTATGCAGTGATAATTATTTAATTTTATTAAAATTTTATGAGAACATTTTAATTTATTTATGCGTCCCTTATTTCACAGAATATATAACTGAATAGTATTATCGTTCAGAAACCTCTATTTAAGCACATTGTGAATTATCTTAACCATTAGACTTTGTGCATGGTAATATGTTCCCATATACCCCCATTATGTTATATACGTGGATGTAGCCATGTTTTACGGTCTGCCACCGCACGGGGGCTGTTTTGTTGGCGGACGATAATAATAAATTATTGACTCTGATTCTTGAATGTATTAATTTCAGTATCATTATCAAAAGCCGACCTTGTTTAAGAGCCCATACGTGTTTTGAGAAGTAAGTTTTTCATAAAACTATATTGGCATCGCTTGATTCTCATTGGTACGTTATATAAGGTGATGAGATTCTGTGCTTACCTACGTCTCATATTCTTACACAATACGAGAGATAAGATCTTGTGGTGTGCGTTGACAGTTACATACCAGATACAAATCTTATCACTAAGCCTAGGCTTATACATACCGGCCTTAGATCTTAGTCTTACTATTTTACAATGTGAACGATGAGGCACACAAGCTGACGGTGAACGATGAGGCACACAAGCTGACGGTAAGTGGCTAAAATCGCCTGCAGAACTCGAGGAATTGCCAGCGTCGTGTCTATCAGCTTTATTATAACCTTTTTCATAGAATTTATTAAACCACTTTTCAACCTTATAACTAAGCTTGTAAACTTAATAAAAGCTAATTTTTTTATCAGAAAATAATATCCGGATGTTTCGAGTGACATAACCTTGCCGATGTTTATTTATTATTGTTTGTTTTGATATTTTGTTGATAAACATGTTTATGTAAATAAAGACGCAGGGAAACATTAAAATATCCACATCGAAAATCTGGTTTATTATATCATGTTTCTGTGTCCGAGTCTGTGGTGTCCATATCCTCTATGTGGGTAACGATTCTGTCTTTGGCGTCGTCTTCTAGCGCGGTGACGAATTTCGGCAAATTGTTCTCCATCGTTATCCTAAATTGGCACTGTTCAAACTCCGGCCAAGAAATGAATCTGACAAAAACATATTGACGTTACAATCATTGACAGAGTTACATCATGACTGGCCACACAGCTCAGTTGGTAATAACCCTTCCTTCTGCGCTGTAGGTCGTGGGTTCGATTCCCACCCAGGACAGAGATTTGTGTAACGAACATCGATGTTTGTTCTGTGTCTGGTTGTTAATATGTATTATATGTTTGTATTTACAAAGGAAAAGTATATAATTGTTTGGTTCCAATGACACAAGCTATGCTTAATTTACTTTCGGGCTAGATGGTGCTGTGTGAAATGTCAAACAATATTTAGAGACAGCTGATTGTGTGACAGGGTGGGAAGGATTTCCATATTTAAGGGTTACATTATCATATTATATTCGATGTAGGTAGGGCACAGTAATATTATACACTTGGGTAAGTATAAGATAGCTACCGACGCAGTACGGTACGTACAAAATACTTGTACACTGTGAATGAATGCAGCCACATTCAGCTTAGCTTAGAAAGCTATGGTTGCCATTGAAATCACAGACACTTGAGACATCCCTTAGACTCTCTTAACCTTCACGTCCAGGAGTTACGGGTGCAGTACGATTTGGGTCTTCCCATATCTAAGTAGGGGAGGATCCAAGATGCTTGGATGGGCAGAGATTACCGCTTAACATCAGGTGCGCCATCTTCCTCATTCCGTAGTTTAGTCGCATAAAAAAACCTGGCCTTCCCATTATCTGCGACTACCGCGCAGCAAAGACCCTTACTTTTTGAATACCGTTATCTTTTGACTCAGATTCAAATCTCCAAATTCAGTGAAAATGGTCATGTGTGGTAGTTCAGCGTCATCTTTCCCCGGAGACAATTGTTTGTTGGTGTCGGGCGGATCTTGGCCAGTGATCAGCCACACTCCGCACCCTGGTATCCATTGCCTGGAAAAACAGTATAACCCGGTGAAAAGAATGACCCACTGAGGTTCTGCCTACTACTACCTACCTCTTCAGGGATAATGGCATGATTCTACGTATGTATGTAGTAAGACTGAAAATCTCCGCAAGCAGCTAAGAAAATATCTTTTCTGAGTTACTATGCTAAGGGAAAGAAAAGTTATTTTTTATAGATGCACAGAATTATGGCGTGTTATTGAAAGCTATTACTGAATTACTAGCAAGGAGCTAGTACTATCTTTGACTGGCCTCGCAGCTCAGTTGGTTAGTAACTCTGCCTTGTGAGCTGTAGGTCGTGGTTTCGATTCCCACCCAGGACAAACATTTGTGTGACGAATATAGATGTTTGTCCTGTCTCTGGGTGTTAATATGTATTATAAGTATTTATTTACAAAAAAAAAGTATATAAGTACTATATCAGTGTCTGGTTCCCATGATACAAGCTATGTTTAGCTTACTTCGGGGCTAGATGGCGCTGTGTCAAATGTCCACCAATATTATTATTATTATATTATTACTAACAATTATAATATATTACTCCTATTATTATTATTCTATTAGGATTCTGAAAAATTATATCAAGTGAAATATATTTTTAGTACTCACTCTAACATGGGGATAACCCTGGTAGTTTTCGAGAACATCTGTGGTTTGAAGAAGTACCAAAGTAACGGCAAATATTCAGAGGGACACGGCAGTGTCTCCCTCTGCGTAATGTTCACCAAGTAAAGACTGTGTTCATCCATCTGAAATCAACAATATGTATGTTAAGCCACATTAATATTATGTGCAAACACATCTATATACATAAATAAAATTGGAGTGTCTGTTTGTAATATTAAAATAACCAATTTTTACTAAGTACATGTGGATGTATACACGGTATATATACCAAAATAACATTTTTTACAATTTGTGCCATGTGCACTTTAAAAAGCGGTTTGTTATGGCTTGTTTAGTGCGGTTGCCGGTTGTATTACCATTGTAACTCTGTTGTTTGTTGGTAACGAGATCCACGGTAGGAAATGCACTTTCGGCACTGTTGTGAGCACCTTGCATCGGAACAGCAGGTGGAACAGGGCTGGGATGGATTTGTGTTTCGATTGCTGCACTGCACTGTCTGTAAGAAACTGAAATAAATTACCATAGGGAGGATTTTCTCTACTATTTCAGGTTTAATTTGAGGGTCTATATGAGTTATTCGATATTACTCGTTAATTCTCCAGGATCACATTAATTATGGTAGGCAGTTCCGGTACAACGTCACTCCACCGGATTTGGATATGTTTCCGATTTGTTAAACGCCTGATTATCTACATTTTGCCTGTGACATATTCACATGGATTTTCAGTCATATTCTTTCTTCTTCATTCCTTTCCATTCTAGTATGCTAACTTTGTTTTTTTGGGGGCCCACGTTGCTCGCGTCCTTAGCTGAATAATACCTACCCTGTGTATCCCTACACGTGTCCCCCAGGTGTGCGAATGGAGCAATCCAAATTAGCAGTAGAACTTGTGTTAAGTTTATCCGGAGAAGTACTGCTATCACACTTGGTAATCTGCCGCCAAGCAACGATGCACTCCTATTGCTATGTCCCGGTGGAAGGGAGTGGGTGTCGGTGAAATTGCAGGCGCATGAGACGTAATAACTCGTCTAGGGGTGATGGACACAACACAATGCGACTAGAGTCAATTGTTACTTCGGTGGAGAGGACTTGAGTCGTATTGCTGTTGTTTATGGGCGGCGGTTACTACTTAACATCAGATGGGCCGTCAGCTGGATCCATCACTAAAGTAATATAAAAAAAATTACCTCATAGTGATGTGCTGGCATTGTGATGAAGAGATCTGGCCTTCCTAACTGATTAGTTGTGTTGTGAAATACAATATTGTTTATTAAATGTTTCACAAAGGACAGTCCAGGCATGGAACCCACTACCTTCACAGTTCTGTCTGTAAACAAATAGAAAATAATAAGATATTACTAAACTGATAGACTAATTTTAGAGAGAATTTTTTGTATTTGAATATATATAAGATTAATTAATTGTTGAATTTGTTAAAGTTAACTTTTAAATTACAATATGATTTAGAACATGTTTTTTTGTTTTTTTTTTGGTGGTGTATTTCTTACTAAGGAGACAATGCAACCTTTATGCATGGTACTTATTATTCTTGGGAAACTTACCACTGTCATGAGTGAGGGCAAGGTCGCCAAGTAATTCTTGAATTCTGTTGCCACCATCCATCTTATCCATGAAGGCTAGTTTCCACATTCCAAAGAAGTCAGCAATTTTAGATGTTATACGATCAGGATATCGGTTTTGTAAGTCCTGCAAAGTATTGAATTACATACCTTGTAATTTAGAAAAAATAGGATGAAAACAGTATACATTACTTACACTAATATTATAAAAAGGTAAAGTATGTGAGTTTGTTTGTAGTAAGTAATCTCTGGAAATACTGAACCGCTTTCGAAAATACTTTCAGCAGTAGGAGGCTATATTATTCCTGAGTGACACAGGCTATATTTCACTAGCTGTGCCCATGACTTTTTCCATGTGGACTTAGATCTGTTCCAGCCTATTATAAATAAATAAATAAATAATAAATAAATAATGGTGGACATTTCACACAGCGCCATCTAGCCCCAAAGTAATAATAATAATAATAATAAACTTTATTTATTTGGAATAATAACAATGTACACTTTAGATACAGACACGATGACAGTAAGCTAAGCATAGCTTGTATTATGGGAACCAGACAACTAATATAATACTTATATACTTTTCTTTTGTAAATACATACATATAATACATTATAACACCCAGACACAAAACAAACATCAATGTTACAAATATCACATAAATGTTTGTCCTGAGTGGCGATCGAAACCCACGACCTACAGCGCAGAAGCTAGGGTTACTAACCAACTGAGCTATGTGGCCAGTCGCTTATATTATTATAAAACACAAGTAAAAATGTTTGAAGCCCTAAGTAGGCATTGGTCACCTGGTGTGTAATATTTGTGAATATGGGCCATATTAATATAAACCCTAAAACTCCTGGATTTTTCAGACTTTACACATTAGGTGTGCAAATGTGAAATGCATCCAAAATATCAGCATACGTTTATAAATATTTCATAAGGATGTAGGCTAATGAGAATTTTTATGTATGTATTTACAAAAAACCATATGAGTATTATATTAGTTGTCTAGTTCCCATGGTAAAAGCTTGCTTCGTATGGGGTTAGATGGTGCTGTGTAAAATGTCGACCAATATTCATTTACTGGAAATAACCTAAGAGGTTTTCCAATGTAGTGAATATCTAATTCTGGTTATATGACTTGGATTTCCAATGTCTATTCTCGAAAATAAGAGATATTATCACCTGAAGAAACTTATCCAACATTTTGCCATTGTATACAATAAGATGCATAACAGTGAACTATGTGCATTTATTTAATTATTTTAAAAGTCATGACGAGTATAAAAAGTTAAATTAATACTGATTTTACAGGCAAATTTAGAAGTTCTAGTTGTTCCTCAATCCAACAATTTATTACTCCAGGAATCCTCTATTTTAACAGAGTATGACCTCTGGAACTCACTTGTAAATATGGTGTAAAGTGGTTATTACACTCATATGTATAAATGTTGTTATTCTGGCATTGTAGTAATTCTTCAGTCAATATCCCAAGACCTGGATTTACTTCTATTACTGGAGAGCCCACGTCGAGATTGCTTTTTATGGCATTTGTGATAAGTGTTGCAGTTTTCCTGTTAATCAAATACATGCTTTCGGGATTTTTATACTTTTTCAGCAGCGTTTTAGGTAACTTATCTTTTAATTCCTTATACTCTTTAGAACTATCTAAGAACCTTACAACATCTGCAGCTACTTTTATAGGTTCTTTTTCGAGTTTCTGTGTGCCAAGTTTGTGTCGTAATCTCCAACATTGTATGAGATGGTCTTTTCTTTTCACTCCTACTGAAGAAATAATTGATCTTTTAATCATTTTGATTCCAAATCTTGCAAATCGAGGTCTATCTAATACATTTTCTATTTCTATCCGCAGTAGGTAAACAAAAACAAAGTACTGTCAATGTCAAGATAGTAAAATGTCAAGCAGATATTTGCTGTCATTGTTTATATTTTGTCAGACATTCTGTAGACTCAGTATATTTTTAAAACTCTCATGAGAAGAGTAAGCTCACAGACTGAATTTCAAACTTTTGGAGACTGTGTAAAGTTGAATGTAGGTAGGTAGGTATCGAGACGGGATTTATCGAATATAATCCGAAATGTATGCATAAAAAATTGCATTCCTTGAACTTACAAACTTAAAACTTGGTTCAAATATTCTGTAGGTGAAACAACACAAGACTAAAATTATTGGTTTGTCTAAATAAAAGGGGATCCGATGGTTAAAATATTATCAATATTCAATTGATAATTTATGTGCTTTAAATATGTACATACGATTACGTAGACGAATCATACTGATTTTCTAAATGATAGTTTTATCCCGCCTAACAAACGTTTAACATTTACCTACTGTTTACTTGTAACTGTAACTTGTGCAACTTCACAAAGAGCTTGGGATAAGTTAATCAGGTCCACTTTATTAGGATTTGGCCTTTACTGACGTGTATAAATAATTTTTGGTGTAAAAAAGGGCAAAATTTGTAAGTAGACATGAAAGACAGGAATTTTAAAACAAAAAAGGGTAAACGATGCATATGTATCATAATGAAATTTGTTATTGATAGGTAAATACCTACCTACTTGAAGTATAAAGTAATACATATTTTGGATCTAAAAAAGGAGTAAAAGATTGTGTGCATATTTTTTGGGTGCTATTTTCAACGTGTTAGGTAGGTAACCTGTAGATCTTATGCAAAATTCATCCGGGGAGTACTGCTACCATACCCATTACTGCCGCGGGCACTAATGCATTCGCGTTGCTGTGTTCCAGTTTGAAAGGTGGGTTCTGGTGAAATGAAAAGCACGTAAGACATTCCACCTTCACGTCTCAGAATTAACGGGAGCATGCGATGCGACTTGGGTCTTGTTGTACCCGTACCGAAGTATCGCTGGAGGACCCAAGTCGTATTGCTTCATATGTGCAGAGGTTACCACTTAACACCAGATGGGCTATCTGTTCGTTCCTAAAATTTATCACATAAAAAACAAAAACAATTTTCCATACAAACTTTGGCCCCATTATTTCCCAATATCTTAGCGAGAATTTACTTTCAAAAGAACACACATGCAAAAAAGACTCGAAGGCCTTTTAGCTGCAGAAATTTAGTGATGTGCCAATTGCCTATATCGTTAACACCTCATTCCCCAAAATTTCCCTGAGCCGATACAGAATGATGTTATAATCTGAGGATCCTTCCCTTATCACGACTGAAGTTGATATTTGCGACAACGTAGCGCTTGCGGTTGGTAAACTGTTTGGTCCCAGTACCTCGACCCATTATTGTAGAAACGGTTTTTAAAACTCCCCTTTTCAGGTATCCCTTGCCCTTAATAGGTAATTTTATTTACCTATAGTACCCTAGGGACCCTTGGAGATTATAATTCGATCTATCCCTACGGAGATTGTGGATACATGTTAGACCCAGATTATGTCTAAAAATATTCGAGGAAAATAATCATAAATATTTATAATTTGTTACGGCGAATTTCGCGTTTCAAACGGATATTTTGGACTCTCTAACTTTTTCAAGGTGAGCTTTCAAGTTCAGTCAGTGACACAACGTGGAATCCAAAATTTCCATTGTGTAATTCGTTCAATATTAGGTACACCTGCTTGTTTTAGGTAGATATGATAAGCTATAGCTACTTTTTTTTTTATTAATATAAGTGATTAATGACTTGTCGAATGCAACTGAAGTACAGTACCTACCTGAAGCTTGTGACTGTTATCAAAGCAGATTATCTTGGGCCTGTCCGTGCCTGATATTAATTTTGTGGCTTTACTTTCATTCAGTAATAATTTGTTTACTTATCGAATGCCATTTTGATTTTGATTTATTTATCAGTTTATAAAGATGTTAATTTTGGTGGTTTTCCAACTGAGTGTAACGTCGGTGTTGGCGAGCGTCGTTTTTGAGGACTGCGGTGAGTACCTTCATGGAGTGCTAACATAACAAGCTGTGTAAACCTAGCCCTTATTTAGTTGTACCACTGTAGTGGAAATCACGGAAATTTTAAGAAACTGAATCTTGATAACAGGACGTGTTCATCAGTCACATCAACAGTGCATCATCAGTCAAATCTTAAATAGGTATCGCAGCTATCTACAGGTACCTATTATTTGGAAACTGAATTTATTCGATTTCGCATCGATTGTTATGGGCAGAGGTTACCACTTAACACCAGGTGGGCCGTCGGCTCGTTCCGTAACTGTATCACATTAAAAAAAAAAGACCTACAGCGCAGAAGGCAGAGTTACTACCAACTGAGCTGAGGCCAGTCTGAGATTCCGAGGGACAGGAAAAATAACTTTAAGACGATCGTCGGATTATCGTCAATGATATTTGAAATGTCAAACTTATCGTGTTCATCCATTACCAAGAATAATGGCTAATGATTCGTCCGCACCGAGCACTCGCGAAAAATTTGCAGCGATATCTGGTTATCATTTTGGATATGATACTGCAACACTGCTTTATGTACCTATCGTGTTCGGTTTCAAAATAAGGAGATTAATTATCATATACTAATAAGATTTATTATCTAGTTAATTTGATGAGCAGTTAACTACAATCATTACATATATCGGTCAGTGTTCCGATCAACTCAAAATGACATAATATTAGGGGTGAATATTAAATACGACCTAGCTTTTAGACTTTTCCTTAAGGTTTGTCAAAATCCTAAACAAATGCCAAATTTCAGAGTTGAAGGATTATTGGAAGTACATAGATACCCTAGAAGTTCATCACTGGTAATTTTAGTGTGTATACATACATACTAAAATTACTAATTATACATACTACGCTATACATTCTAATTACGTAGGATAATCAGAAAAAATCGTTGCGAAAATTTGAGGACGATTATTAGTGACCGGATAATTTAAATCTAATGCAGATTTTCACAATCCGAGCTGTTTTTAGGATCATTGCAAAAACATCAGCCTTGCCTGTTTGCCGGGTATTTAAAATAAAATATTATATATACTATTTTGACTGAAAGCCACTTGTAACATTTTCATCACTTTATGTACCTACCGAGGTATCTACGCATAATCAATGTATTCATTAGAAAGGGT
The DNA here is from genome assembly GCA_947359385.1 of Chesias legatella. NCBI lineage: Eukaryota > Metazoa > Arthropoda > Insecta > Lepidoptera > Geometridae > Chesias > Chesias legatella. The sequence continues at coordinate 6,434,290 of OX375775.1, forward strand.
TCAGTGTACCCAATATATCAAATTACATATATACACACATGACGTAGTTAATAAATCTGTACGTAGGTTGTAATTTATATCGTCAAATCATTTTATCAGAAGACGTATACCACCTAAATCAAATCCAAGCAAATCAAATCAATAATTGACGGCTATCGGAAGGCATCAGCCATAAATAACCCATTATCACTACATCGCCAGTAGAGAGATAGTGGCACTTTTATCATCGATTTAATGAGCAGATAAAAGAGCCAGGTATTTATAGATCTAAAACGTACAAGATGTAGATAATAATGAAGGAATTTGTATGAATATCTGGTATATGGTAATGCCATGGAAATATATGTTGAATAGACGGAACTTGTTTTGTATGATATCACGAATAAAACGAAATTTAAATTGGGATTGATAATCAAACCATTTATGTTTTTTTTTAAATCACGTATTATATATTACAATTCAATAATCTTACAACTTACAAAGACATTAAATATGTAGATAATAGTTACAGAATACAATGAAATCACTTGAGCCATCTAAATTCAATTCGCTAACCAGAAAAGTGCTAGCTTTCGGGCCACGCGTAACTTCAATTCATATTACATCATCCACACTTAGGTACTTAGGTTTTTTCCACATAGTTTGTTTTGTAGCTTAGGTACTGTAACGTGAACTCCGTATTGATATCGCGCATCCACTGCTCAAAGCAAAGCGTCATGGTCCAAAGCCCGACTTGGCCGTAGAAAATAATTGGATTGGAAGGTTTCATTTTATTTCAGTGTTCACATTCTGACCCTAAACAGTGTTACATATTAATAGCTTTTTCTATTGTGTTCTGTATTTATCGTTTCAAGAAGAGGCGTAGTTTAATGAAATTCTCGTTTCAGGTTCGGCTTATGATCTGTACGAGGTGAACATCGATGGTTGCGGGTGGAGTCTGCCGTGCTACGTCACTTTGGGAGAAGATGTGCCAGTCAACTTAGAGTTCCGGGCAGGTACGTTTTTTTGTAAGTGATTTGTGTCGCGGAACTGACGACCCACCTGATGTTAAGTGGTAACCGCTACCCATATACAACAGCAATACAACTCAAATCCTCCCCAACGAAATATGAGATGTCCTAACTCGCATTGCGTTGCATCCATCACCCGAGACGAGGATGTTACGTCTCATGCGCCTGCAATGTCACCGACACCTTTCCACCGGAAAACACCGAAATAATGGAAATAAAATAAGAATCTTTAAAGAAAACCAAATAGGTACAATGGAGCAGGTGCTGTCACACATTACCACTGAACACCAGTGCACTAGCAGTTTTAGTAGCAGTAGAACGTATGCCAAGTTCTGTCTGGAAGTACTGTCACCGTACCCATTTCTGCTGCCAGCAGCTATTGCATTCCGGATTTGCTTTACTGTGTTCCGGTTTGAAAGGTGTGGTTTATTAAAGGTACATGAGACATTCCACCTTAAAGTGTCAGGTTGGAGCATGATGCAAACTGAGTTTTCCCATTTCTATGAACCCCTACTTGCAACTCTAAGTAGTTGCTGATTTGTTTTCTAAATATGTGTGACACGAAAAAACATTTTCTATTTTGTTCTGAAATATGGATGAATGTAAGTTTCTATTTGTTTTATGGTTCAAACCATGCTTAGTTTTGGGGGCGATGGCTCGGTGTGTATTGTCCGACAATATTTTTACATCTTGATTTGATATTGAAACCTTTTTTTACAGATTTTGAATCAAGAAAATTGGACCAGAATGTAGTCTTCAACATAAACCATGTCAACCTCAAAACCAATGTAACGCCAGGTAGGAAGTTGCGTCTAATTCTTCTATACTTCATCGCCTCATGTAGCGTCAATATCATAAAGTTCTGTTTCATCGTTTGATTCTTGAGAATCGTCACAGGCAGGACAAAACCTTAACTCCAAATCAAATCAAATATCTTTACTTACCAAAAAAAAACATATTATAATACAGATTACTTGTGGTCCCCGCACTAAAGCAAGCCTGTGACGCGGGAGACAGGATTACAAAAACAAGACTACCATTTTTTAATACTGTATACAGGATAAATACTACGAGCAATAATGTGATATAATTATTTATGATTAAATTTGAACAATAATTAAATTAGATACATCTAGGAAAATTAGACAAAAAAAAATCTAATTAGTAAACCAGAAACCCAATTAAATTATTGTTCACAGCGCCCTAATTCTTACTAGGACCGTCTACGAATTACCGCCCTGTCTCGAAAGAAAAAAAAAGATTTTGACTGGCCGCACAGCTCAGGTGGTAGTAACCCTGCTTTCTACGCTGTAGATCGTGGGCTCAATTCCCACCCAGGGCAAACATTTGTGTGACGAACATAGATGTTTGTTCTGTGTGTGTTGTGGGTGTTGATAAGTATTATAAGCATTTACAAAAACGTATATAAGCATGATATCAGTTGTATGGTTCACACGATACAAGCTATGCTTAGCTTACTTTGGGGCTAGATGGCGCTGTTAAATGCCAAAAAAAAATTATCTTGCGTAATAACATTTTTCTATTAATAATAATATTAGTGGACAAGTCACACAGCGCCATAGATTAGATTAATATAAAATATATACATTAGATCGTTGCATTAACATATGATAACGAACCCGCCGGACTGCATGCGTTTGGTTATTTAAAATTTTTATTCATACATTATGGAGATTGATCATGAGAAGTAACATCCCCGTCTCGAGGTGATGGACGCAACGCAATGCGACTTGAGTCATCTCGTACTATGGAGAGGACTTGAGTCGTATTGCTGTTGTCTATGGGCGGCGCGGCGGTTGCCACTTAACATCAGGTGGGCCGTCCGCTCTTTCCGTCACTAATATGACATAAAAAAAGACTAGTTTCAATAGAATGTGCCTCGTGAGGATGAACCAGTATTCTCATACATTTGCCTTTCAAACGAATCAAACCGGTTTTATAATTTACTCTCTCGGGTTCTTTCCGGGTGCATGACACCTATTGGATTTTCGAACGTCATTCTGCCGTCATGTGGTGAATTGAATTAGTAGATTGATTACAAATGCAAGCGTGTTAAAACTTTACATACCTGCCTTAATTAACCTTTATCCTTTTTACATTTCCAATGTCTAATGACTTCACAAAATCTCCGATAATTATTTTAATTTATATATAAATATAATCTTAGTCCCTACTAATTACTACGTAATTACTATAAATAAATATAAATATTGGTGGACATTTCACAGCGCCATCTAGCCCCAAAGTAAGCTAAGCATAGCTTGTATCAAGGGGACCAGACAACTGATATACATACTTATATACTTTTCTTTTGTAAATACATACATATCAAAACCCAGACACAGAACAAACATCAATGTTACAAATGTTTGTCCTAGGTGGGAATCGAAACCACGACCTACAGCGCAGAAGGCAGGGTTACTACCAAATGAGCTATGAGGCCAGTCGACATATACTATACCTACTAGTTTCTGTAGGAACAAGTTCAGCGACATATTTAGGAAAAAAACATAATCTAAACGTGTCGAACCAAATTACCATTTATTTATTACCACCAAGGCTTGCTCTGTTATGTCTCTATAATTTTTTGATATCACATACATACATACTGGTTGCAGAGTTGTGCGACAGCGTCTCGTGCCCGGTTCGAACTGACGGCCTGACTTCGTTCTTCAGTGTGATGACGGTCCCCGACAGAATGGCACTGGTAAGAAAGTCCTAGCTGAACCTAGCTTGCCTACAAAAATGTTCACGACTTCATGATGCATCATACCAACATCTACATAGAAGCGCACCAGATCTGCATAATATTATCGTATGCTCTTTAGGTCATAAGAATTATGGCTTCACCTAATCTATTCTGATAGAGCATCTAAAGAGTATATTATTTACTAACTGCGCCCCGCAGTGAATAGTTCATCCCGCAAGAACGCACTTTGCACGTTTCAAGCACGTTATCAAAAGTAGCCTATGTTATAGGTAATATCCAGGGTATAGGTAAGCTGTATATATATTTTTATGTATGTTCCGGCATAACTCCGTCGTTTAAAAGAACGATTTGTAAATTATTTTCTTATTTGAAAGGATTTATTATACTTCGAAATAGGAATTTTATCAAAATCGACCAAGTAGTTTGGTTTTGACATCGAAATAACGGGAAAGAATAGTCATTCAAGTATGAGATAACGAGAAATCATTCTCGTCCATTGTCTATGTCGGTTTTTTCGTTTTGCTGAGCAAAGTAACAATTATTCTAAAACCAGTTATATTTCATTATATCTACATGTAGATACGTAAAATAGAAGACAAAGACAATTAAAAATATGAATAACTTAAACCAGTTTATATACAACAAACTTTACTTCGGTAGTAGGTAATTAGAAGTTAAAAACAAGAAACATGTCCAAGCGCGGAACTGACATCTTAGTTCCGTGCCAAACAATATTCAGTTGACATCATTCGCCAACGCGCAACGTCTGCCAGATAACACGTAGCGAAATATAGTATAACTCGTTTTGTTGTTAGATTGACAACTACCTAGCTACCTACAGTTTCGGGAAATCAAATCCTAACTAATATTATAAATGTGCGAAAGTGAGTTTGTTTGTTTGTTACGCTTTCATGCCTAAACCACTGAATCGATTATGAATAATTTTGTTCTATTCTTCTTCTATTCTATTTGAGTCACTGGTTCCCTCGAACCAGTGTGGTGAAAGGGTTTTAAGTGCGCCTCAAAGAGGCTCCTTTCGTGCACTTGACACATGTCTTCGAATTTTTAATTCTAGAACATGTCGGTTTCCTCACGATGTTTTCCTTCACCGTTTTGAGGACGTGGTATTGCGCACATAAATCTTTCAAGCGAATAACTCAATGGAGCACGTCGGGATTTGAACCGGTGACCTCCGGATTGAAACTCGGGTTCAGTACCACTAGACCACCACGCTCTCGATTGATTTTGTTATAAATATAGACGGGAACCAGCAAACGGTTTCAGGCTACTTAAAGGTTACTTTTTCTCGCTAAAAACTTATAGGGGTTAGGGAGAGGGGAGGGGTAAACTTTGTATGAATTTATTGGTTGACAAAATCAACATTAACGCGAGCGAAGACGTTGGCAAAAGCAAGTACTAAATAAATACGCAAGTGAATAAAATGTCAAGTATCATTATAACACGTTGTTAATATTTTAAACGACTTCATACATAATGAGGTTCTCATTTTGGTTGATCGGCATGTTTTAACATGATTCCTTTGATGATTATTTTTACTATAATGTAGGATATTTTATTATATTATGTAGGGTATAATTCCAGAATGGTATCATAAGTTTGAAATCTGATGATGGGGTACACGACAGAAAACGTAACTCCACAACAGACGAAATTCAGGAATGAAATTGCAGGCGCATGAGACATAACGTACCCGTCTCGGGGTGATGGACGCAACGCAATGCGAATGCAACTTGAGTCATCTCGTACTATGGATAGGACTTGAGTGGTTTTGCTGTCTATGGGCGGCGGTTACCACTTAACATCAGTTGGGCCGTCAGCTCGTTCTGTCACCTACATAGCATAAAAAAAGATGATAACAAACGCAACGCGATAATTTTGCCAAAATCATTCAGATTTGGAAAATGTACAGTCACCAAGAAAATATGCGATCTACATAGGCTTACTTAACTCCTATCTATATCTATAATAATGATGTATACAATTCGTTGGCAGAACCATCGAGGCTACTTGTAATCTATCTATAATAATGATGTGTATATATCGTTGGCAGAACCAACGGGGCTACTTGCGTTGGCGGATCTACAACGAGAGCGGGGTGCAGGTGCTGTGCTACTCGGTAACGGTGCAGACGCAGAGCTACCTGCAGAAACTGATGCGGTCACAACACGAACACATCAAATAACGAGCTCACTAGTTTATTTTAAATCGATCAATATATCAAACTACTGTTAAAACAAACTGACCTGGACCGAACTTTGAATTATATTAATTTTTTTTACACTGTATTTTATATTTTTTTTATTTGTGAAAAACAGTTTTACTTATTGTCTTACTAAGGTAATGATAAGATAAAATAATAAAAGGTAATGTGTGGGTTAATTTAAGCTAATATTATTTAATAACTTTAAATGACAGACCTCACAGCTCAGTTGGTAGTAACTCTACCTTCTGCGCTATAGGTCGTGGGTTCGATTCCCACTCAGGACAAACATTTATGTGACGAATATAGATGTTTGTTCTGTGTCTGGGTGTTAATAAGTATTATATGTATATATTTACAAAAAACTATATAAGTATTCTATCAGCTATCTGGTTCCCATAGTACAAGCTACGCTTAGTTTGGGGCTAGATGGCGCTGTGTGAATTGTCCACCAGTATTATTGTTATTATTATAAATACATCTTTATTCGTTAATATATAGTTTTATTCCACTACTCTAGGTAGTCCATCCCAGAAAAACGTGTTTTGAGCAAGTTCTCTTTCACATTCTGTCCATTTTTGGTGGTGACAGTACTACACATGTTACTACATGGTATCTAAGCCACTTGTCTACTTTCTTATCTCTTCGCTTCATTCAACATATAAATCCTGGATGAATGACTGATTGACAGGCAACACATATTCTTAGGGAGTAAACTTTGAGGCTGTGTTCTCCTGTAGAAGGAGAACACAAATTTTAGAATTTTTACCGCTAAGATTGGCCAGACAAGTTTTAGTTATTATGAATCGAAAAATGCTGCATTTTTTAACCTATTGGGAGTAAATCCAATACAATTTCTGCTTAGATCCTAAAACAGAATAAACTGAAACGTATTGTATCGTTTTTGAAATTTTCTCCACAAATTTATCAGATACATACAACTGCCCATTAATTACATAAAAATGAGACAATTGGTTTATTTTTAAATGTTCTTCGGCAAGCAAGGTTTTGTAATGGCCTAAAAAAATAAAACTTAATAAAAGTTCTGATATATCAAGAGGCCTTTAAAGATTAAAGGTTAAAAATGTAGCAGGAGATAAAATATATGAGTCGGAAGTGTTTAGTTTCCGGGGTCTACTAATGACCACGATTGAAACTTACAGAAGAAGAAAGTAGTTAAGTCCACTGCGTGTACTTATTCCACGCGGGCAAAACCGCGCTGGTATAATTAAACTTGTATCATTTAGGAAAGCGACGTAGACATAAACTATTACGGTATCTGCACTGAGGATCATGGGAATTCTCCCTACAATACGTGTTTTGTAGTATGTTATCGCTTATAGTGATTTCTACCAGGCAATCCCAAGATGTAGGATAAGATAATCCTAAAATAAAATCCTAGGATAATCCTAAGATGTATTCATAAACGTTTAGTTATTTTTTAGAGATTTAGGGATATGTGTACTACACACGGGATAAAAATGGGGTGTCACAGTTAGTATGGCAATTTCATGGGCGCTGTAACTAAATTCCAGCCAAGCGGACAGAGTCGCGGGCAGATCCACTGTGTTACCAACATGAGAATGCAGGCAGAAGCGTTATACGGAGCTTGACACTCGTGAGTATTCATATATCTCCTAAAATCAGCCGGTAGTAATCGTGTGTGTATATGTCGATAAAATAAGCAGATACCACAGCAATAACAGAATGGTCTATAGTATAAATAAGAATAAAGAACAAATAAATAAATAATAAATATTGGTGGACACTTCACACAGCGCCATCTAGCCCCACAATAAGCATAGCTTGCATTATGGGAACCAGACAACTGATACAATAAATATATACTTTTTTGTAAATACATACATTTAATACAAACATTTATATTTGTCACACAAATGTTCATCTTGGGTGGGAATCGAACCCACGACCTACAGCGCAGAAGGCACAGTTACTACCAACTGAGCTGTGAGGCCTGTCAAATTAATAATTAATTGATACTACACGACGCACATAGGCTGAAATTTTACACCTAAGTTATGTATACCTTATACATAACTTAGGTGTAAAATTTCAGCTTAATTGCACTTTGTCCAGTGAGATAATATTGACTTGCATGATTTGCACTGTAATCGTACATCTTCGCACTATACTAACAACCGGATACTAACGCTGCAAATTAATAACGAATTGATATTTTCGTTTAGTACTTTAAACTGACTTAACATTGTCTGAATAGGTTACCCACGCAAAGCAAAGCAGGAACACTAGATGGTAATTACAATATCCACGCCACACCTACCTGATTAATTGCGAGTTAAACTAAGACTATCCTTCTGGTTATTCATTTAAGGATGGATCCTCATCGTTAAATTATTTTTTCTATTCGCGTACAACCCGTTTCATATTTAACCGCTCATATTCTAGTGGCTAACAAAGGCTTTTATTGGCCAAAAATTAAATAATTCGTCTCTACCGAGCGTATTAATTAACCAAAACCTGATAGAGTGTTTCACCTTAAATCAGGTATTGAAAAAACTTCCAAACAACAAATCCGATCCTATATATTTGCGAATTCGTAGCATTGCCGTTGTATTTTGCAGTTTGCCACGAGCACGCAAGGCAGTCCGCCGTGTGGGTGACGCATCAACGAGCAGTATTTAAAATCAGTCGAGAGACGCTGTCGGGAGTAAACTACTGTTTGTGTAGTGTCAAGTCCGATAGCGAACAGACGTCATGATGTCATTACGGAGTTCGGTTGCGTTAGCCCTGGTGTGCGCCTTCGCGGCAGCCACAGACGTGGAGCAATGTCCAGGTGAGCTTTACATAAGTCCGTCACGGCCCGCGACCCGGTTACCTGTCGACTCGCGTACACGAAAACATTGCGTTATTTACACGTGTGTTTGTAAATAGATACTTGCCCGATTGCTCTACTTTATTCAAAACTAGCTTTTGCCCGCGACTTCGTCCGCGTGGAATTCGGTTTTATCACGCACCCCTCGGAAAAGTAGCCTAAGTTACTCCTTGTTGCATCAGCTATCTGCCAGTGAAAGTCCCGTCAAAATCGGTCCAGCCGTTTCAGAGATTAGCCGGAACAAAAGGACATACAAAAATTTAAAAAAAATGTTGTTTTGGTATATGTACCGTGTATACATCCATATGCACTCAGTAAAAAGCGGTTATTTTAATATTACAAACAGACAATCCAATTTTATTTATTTGTATAGTCTAGCTGCGCGCCGCGGTGGTACTCGCGTGAATAAGTCATCCTACGGGAACCGTTTATTTTCCGGGATGAGAAGTAGCCTATGTGCTATTCCAGACTATAATCTATCTCTGTGTGAAATTTCATCCAGTTCCGTTCAGCCGTTCTGGCGTGATTGAGTAACAAACATCCATCCAAACGTCGCATTTATATTAGTAAGATCATGCCGGTCACGTAAGACGCTCTAGCTGTCCAGAGTAGAAGGTATTAGTAATTTACCTACTTTCTGTTTTAAGTACTTTTATGAACCCTTTGGGATGTTAGAACAGCAGATGTTCATCTCACGTCCTTTTTTGCAATATCCAAGTTGCAGCTGCAATAAGAACGAACCTCAAGTCAAGGTTGGTAAAGACCTTTGTTGCGAAAATTCGCTATTTAAGTGTTGTGCATGTACTCACTCAAGAGATACAGAAATATTTGTTTTGAGTAGATGCGCTGGGATCTCTACGGTGCGGTGGGGCATAGTCCTCAGTTCCGTAAACTTGTTTAAATATGTTAATATGATAAGACAAACGGGATGAAAAATTTGTTTTTAAGAAACCATGTTAGTACCGTTCATAATTGTCATTGTCAGTAGACGTAGAGCCAACCGTATGTGCAGTGTCGTAGGAAGTACTGTCACCTAACCCACTTCTGCCGCGTTGTAGAGCATTCCCATTGCTGTTTCGGTTTGGGAGCCGGTGAAATTACAGACGTTCTATATCTGAGTCTCTAACGGAAGCAATGCGAAGAGAGTTAAGTTCTATATACGTCGCGTCGGTACGGCACCCACACTGAATTGTTGTTGTTATGGAAAAAGTATTCCGCTTAACATCATATGGGCCATCAGCTCGCTCCGCCACTTACCTACTACACTACATACACCTACTGATACTTTAGATGTTATTACGTAACGTGCATAAAACAGGTATAATTATTCAGATACTTAAAATTAATGGTTGTCACTGTAGTTCTAATTGCAAGTATCATTTGAATATCTTAACAATTATTACCAGTTTTTTGTAAGTTAGTCTTAGTTTTAGAGTTAATTTGTAACGAAATATATTTTTTTAACCAGTTTATATGCAAAAAAATGCGTATGTACGAAAAAATATCAATCAAATATGCTTTTGAGTAAGACGTCACATTAGACGTGTCAGGAAGTAGCGCTCACATCACGTACAAATGCGACCAACGTACCGGGAGCTTAGATGTCATCTGTCTACTAACCTTGAGACCCAACTAGGTAGTCTTTCAGGTTTGAATTAGTACTTAGCTTCTGAGATTCGCCATCCACAGATAAATTATAACTTTATTGTATACCATTGTAAAGTACAATGAATCACATATTTATTTATTTCGATTAAGTGGTACAATGTCGCTAACAGCGATCTCTTCACAAAAGATTTCAACGCGCTTCATTACAGAGAATAGAGATCTAAATAATTAAACTCCTAAAATTATTAAAAATAATAATTACTCCCATCAAAGACTATTTTACGACTATAAGTAAACTCCTCTTTGCTGTTACCAAGACTTATTGTACTGCTCCTATATGCAGCGCGTAGTAGCTACCAGCGAATAGCAACAGCTAGCTAGCTCCGTGCATGTAGGGAGCAATTACCACTGCGGCAGTTAAGAGTACACAAAAGGAGCCTCTTTGAGGCGCATTTAAAATCCTTTCACCACACTAGTTCGATAGATCCAGTGACTCGATTAGTAGTAGACGAGTATAATCAGGTACCACCTAGTGGGCCTAAGGTATTAGACTGCCGGTAGAACATAAAACCATGCAGTCACATATTTTTGAATGTATATGTACCTCTGGTAAGTAACATTCAAGATTCAGTCGTTATGTATAGGTAAATAATTTTGACAGAACTCTACGCAGGTACTAAAAATTAAATAAATAAATATTGGTGGATATGTCACACAGCGGCATTTAACACCAAACTAGGTTAGCTTGTACTATGGAAAGCAGACAACCGATAGAGTACCTACTTATATACTTTTTTACAAATGCATACAAGTCATACGTTTTAATATCCAGACACAGTACAAACAAATGTTCGTCCGTGCCATCGATGTGCCCACGACCAGAAGCAGAAGGCAGAGTTGCAACTGAGCTGAGAGGCCTGTCAATTTATTTCTTTTGTTGTTTCCAAAACATGAACGAAGCGGAAACGAAGTTAGCTCGTAAAAATGATTAAATGGCACGATTAGATGACAGGTTTTTGTGTAAATACGCTTAATGTAAAAACCGCTTGTCTTTCCGTCTAAATTCGTGTAGTTACCATCAAAACGTGACTTTTCAAAGTCAAAGTCAAAAACTTTATTTCCATAGAATTCATAAAGAAATGGCTTGGAAACGTCAATAATATTCAAAACATAAGGTCACGCGTACTTATCGATAAGTTTGATGCCTGTTCAAACCCTATCATTTTAGCATTTACCTTTTAATTTTAGTATCGACGACGTTAACAATACATGGATTCTACTTTCATGCTCTTCACCTATCTTATCCCGTTAAACAAATTGTCACGAAACGCGATAGCAGATACAAATAATTGTATCCAAAAAAAAAACGCGCAGGGAAGGAAGTATGGACTTGAATACCGTCATTTATTCTCTGGTGCAAATCCATTGTCGTCAATGTTCCGCGATTACACAGGAAAATGAATAACGTTCGTGAATATTTTATTTATTCATTTTATTTTATTCATAAACATGTACATATAATAGAATAGAAAATACAATAGGGGGAACACAAGCGGGAAAAGTCAATTGTGAAAAAAAGGAAGCTCTCCATTAGGGGTTTCTTGCTGTTCTTCCCCATGGAGGGTCGGATAGCGTTTGAACAGGCGTCATACTTAGCGATAAGTAGCATGATCTTATGTTTTGAATATTATTGACGTTTTCAAGCCATTTCTTCGTGAATTGTATGAAATAAAAATGTTGACTTTGACTATGTTGCGTCAAGTCAACCAATGTGACGTGCTCGTTGAAGTACAGTTTCGTTTAATAATAATGCTATTAATCGTCCAAGTTAAAACTAGTCAAGTGATACCTGTGGCGTCGCTTTTCACGGTAGTCGTCAAGCATACATAATACGTCATCCGACGCCTTAGTCTGAGCTAATGTTAATTGCAGTCACCTTCAATGCACATTTGAACCAGAAAATAATCAGTTGTAAATATAACTTACTCGTGGCATGTTTTTTTCTAGCCTGCAATCTCAATTGATTCATTTTGAATCGACGTTTAACTACCTAGTGCTCAGAAAACTAGAATGCATTAGACTACATTTATTGTCTGTTTAGATAATCTACTTTCGTTCTCAACATTCAACGTAGAAGGTTGACTAAAGGTCCTCTTATGTCGTTATTCAGTATCAGTCTTCTTTGTAATGTTTTTCTAGGTAAGTGGTAGGTACTGATAGATGACCTACATAGAGTGATGCACATTGCAAGTCGTTTGGAATGTCGATGTTGCCGGTGCTGTGACGGTCACGGCTAACCAGACCGCTTAGCTCTGTAGAGGTTACCAAGGGCTGCGTATAACTGGTATATCTTACTAATATTACATGCTACTCATATCTTTAAACTAACCAACAATTATTAGCCAAAATATTGTTGTGTTAGCGAGAAATGAAGCCAAAAGAATACAAATGATGGAAGGTTAACTATTATTTTTAAGTATATTGTTTTGGCAGTTCAAAGATATATTATTAGAACATGCATAGTAAATTGTACAACAAATAACTCTTATGTATTTTGTACCAGTAACAATCAGATGGGATGGAGCTGCAATCTTAATTTTAGTAATTAAAAACAGAATGACAGATAGACAAAACCTAGCAATCGAAGTATCTTCGGGAATAGCTTTGCTAAAAAACTTATGTAGGTACAGTTTTTTGTTTTACTCCTTTGCTATATATATATATACAGATTTATATTTATATCGGAGTGTAACACAAGGACCTAAAATCATAAAACATAATGAAGGCATAATCCATGTAAGTGGAGCTTGGTAGCCGTTTAGTACCCGAGACTTCTTAAGTTCAGTCGTAAACAAATGGTATTATAAATTCATATCACATTTCTGCAGTTTTATTCAATACACGCGTCAATTCCGTGCTTCATCTTCGCACACCATTTTTATGACTCACTAGTTATTCTAGCGCGGCTTTGCTCGCGTGAACTGAGTGAGAATAGAATTCAATGCAGGTATATTGGCAGCACCCAGAGACTAAACAAATCTAAGCCCAGTTTTTAAATCTCCCGCAACAGTTTCGTTACCTTTAAATTGGACAGAATTTTTTAGACTTTCTTATCTGTCTCTTAATTGTTCAGGCACTCTGAATTCGCAATTTCATTACAAACGTTACCCCACTCTAGTTTCAAATACTAAACTCAAAATTTTCAAATTTTATTAAAGGACTAACTATAGTCAATTTGATTTTAAACAACCAAATTGACTTTTTAAGCCCTTTCAAAACAACATTTCATAAGATTTTTCAGTTCCATTTCTAACTTTCAAGACCTCAAAATATTTTATACCTACCCCGCATCAAAACTATTGCAATTAAAACTTGGGGCAATTCACCCTAATAAGTTTTCCCGTATGTTGTCTGTCAGTCAGTCAGTCAAGACATCTTTTATATGTTGATTTTTATAAACATACAGTTTTTCTTTTAAGATATGATACCAGAATACTAATATTGACGTACGTTAACACGAAACAAAGCAAGTTATATTTATATTTTTGCTTATGTTCGTTGATGCGAATACAAACGTTCAATAAACAACGTAAAAAAAACTGAAGGAAATATCTAGAGCTACTAGGGTATTATAACCAGTAGGTACTAAGGAACTGAACAATGCACAATTCTATCAGCAATTAAACTTTAATTCTATTTCTGAGGGAAAATCGTTCGATTATCAAGTTGTACATAAAACATTATTGCATATCTGTCACAGTTAATGGCCGTGTCTATAATATTAACGAAGATCTATTATTAAGTACAATTAGGTATTTAAATCGTTGCCATCAGATATTGCATAATTACTAATTTGTATTATAGAGACGAAAGTTTGTATTAATGTGCGTGTATGTTTTTTATCTTGAATACACATAGGGTACTTTTGATCCTCGAAAAGTGCAGTGTTCCCGTGGGATGATCAAATAGTCATACAAATAGATTCGCCGCGGGGCGCAGCTAGTACTATATGAAGGAGCGTAAAAATGGATAAAAAATACTCTATTAACCATTATTGAGAGAGATATAAGAAATAAATGATCAAATATGTATGCATTTAGTGTACACATAAAATTGTTTTATTTTATAAGTATTCATTTGTGGTTTGGCAATAAAGAGTTTTTGTATTGTATTGTATTGTAAATATGATAATAATGGTTACAGCTAAACAACAGGAATTCAAGACGTCATTGCCTAATATGTAATTAATATTATTTATATCCAAAAACGAAATCAAACCCTCTATATAGATAGTTCTCTTCACATAAACCAAGATCAAAGAACAAAAGATCCAATATGAATGTAATATTTATCATAATCTTGAAAATCTAATATTTTTCTAAAAACTTTAAACTCGTAGATATCACTAGGTCTGCCTAATATTTATGGCAGAACTGAAATAGCCGGCTACGTAGCTGACCTCCCTACCAGCACAGCAAGGCGTACCAATACGACCGCGACCCCTGGTCCAGGAAACCGTTTGTGTGATGTAATACACTATCTGATCCTGGATGTTTGTTTGTTTTATATCCCTGCCACTTACCACACCGGATATCCCAGTAAGGGCCATTAAAATCAATCGTAATAGGTAAACTTGTTCTACGTTACGACGACAAAATAAGGAAACAGAGAGCATGATCCGCAGGAAAATAACATTATACTATTAGTGTCTTGATCTTGTTTACAGCGCAGTCATATTCTCCTTAAAATGGTATTATAATAATAATTATATTGGTGGACATTTCACACAGCGCCATCTAGCCCCAAAGTAAGCTAAGCATGGCTTGTGTCATGGGAACCAGACAACTGATATAATACTTAAATACTTTTTTGTAAATACATACATATAATACATATTAACACCCAGACACAACAAACATCAATGTTCGTCACACAAATGTTTGTCCTGGGTGGGAATCGAACCCACGACCTACAGCGCAGAAGGCGGCATTACTACCAAATGAGCTATGAGGCCAGTCAATATTTAAAGGTATAATAAGCTATAAATAACACGCTAACACGCTATAAGTACACGCTATAAGCAACACGCTAAGTATAAATAATACGCTAAGGTTGTTTTAATCACTTGCAATTAATTACAGGCAGATCACTGGAAGGTCTAAGCAGCAGGGTTCAGCTGAACCCTTGCAAGCGAGTACCCTGCAAACTGAAGAAAGGCACAGATCAACGCATCACCATCGATTTTACACCGGGTAAGAGTCATGACTGGGTTCAGGTGGCAAGTGGGGTCAGAAACGAACCCGCGACCAACTGAGCCAAGAGCCCAATAATGTGACACTAGTTGCTGCTCGTGCCTTCGCCCATGTGGTATCGAGAATTTTAATCAAATAATTTCATTATTTTTGGCGTAGAGTTAGATTGAAACATCCGAACTAACTTTTGCATTTATAATGTTAGTGGTATTCCACGCGAAGTTGCAGCCGAGTCCATGTATTACTAGTCGGACGCACAATGCCATTTATGATGTTTTTATAAATTAAGGAATATATCTGATACGGAAAATAATATTTTGACCATTTGCAGAGGAAGACATAGCAAACTTGAAAAATCGCGTAACAGCTAACGTGCTCGGAGCCGATGTGCCGTTCATTGGAGTCGACGGCAACTCCATATGCGACAAAATATACACAGAGTCCGGGGACAAAGCGTCGTGCCCCCTCAAGGCAGGCACTAAGTACACATACAAAGATTCCTTTCCGATCCTGCCGTTTTACCCCAACTTATCCACCAAAGTCAAGTGGTCACTGGAACTAAAGAAAAACGTTGACATTGTTTGTTTCCAAGTAGCCGCTAGGATCGTTAATTAGATTTTAAGCTTACTTTATGTACCTATGAGTATTGTGGAAAAATTCCTAGACGTCCAAATTTCCCTATCATATATTGATTGAGCTGTTTTATAATTTGTGAGTTAAAAATTAAAATAAATACGCATTAAAGAATGATATTGTAAAAAAATCATAAAGATTAATTGATAAACACAAAACTGGATCTTAAAAAAAATAAATATATTGGTACGTCTAGGATAGTAGCTACGAGCTACGACTGGTATTATTGAATAGTTAGTAAATTTTATGTATTTAGATAGTGAAACTTAGTTTTTGCCGTCTGAAGGCAAAAATTCTGTTTGCTTGTTGGCCTGATTGCGCAAGGCTATGGGTTTGTTAAATTATTATGTAGTTAAAATTATTCAATGAATGTTTTTTACCACATTTCTAGCAAACGTGGCACATTTAAAATCATTATTTTATTATGCAGAACAAAATAACTTCGGACTTCTAAATCCGGGTTAACCGGTTAAGAATAATTATACTTAATGTTATTCCATTTACACAAATTAAATTGTCGTAAATTATTACACTGTTTTTTAACTGTGACTTGATCACCACCATTTTTTACCCCATATAACGACCCACAAAATAATAAAAATGACTCTTACGAAATAGAGGTGAAGTCCTGCTCATAACCTTAATACTGTACCTACCTACTATCATTAGCTGTAGGCACCGATTATCAGTTCGATACCCGATTACCCGATGGACCCACCGGAAGAGGGCTCTCTCCGTAGACCAAGACATGTATTGGTGACCCATGATGAAATAACAGCAGTGTATCCGGAGTTATTCGTATCGTCATGCACTCACAGAGAAAACACTGCACCTTCGCATCGACCCCGCCGCGCCGGCGCGGGGTGGAAGTAACCCTCGTATCCGCCCTGCTGCCCTCCATTCCTCCTGATTCGGAGCAACCCAAGCCGAGCATGTCTAACTTAATAGGTAACAACTAACCTATTCATACAATCTTTTTCGCTTTTTATTACCTACCACGTTTTTATTAGCTCGCTTTTCTTGTCTGTTTGTTCAGTATAAGTTTTGTAATTAATTTCACTATTGATGAATGATGAACTTCCTGATGAGCCAGACTTCAAATTTCATACATAGCTCAGAACTGGATGACAGTGCAATATAAACTCGCATAATTAAATTGGTTTTCTTGTCTGTCTGTTCGGTGCAAATATTGATTGATTTTAAGTTTAAACCATCTCAAAATTGATAGATGTTCAAAAAAGATGATAATTCAATATAAACCCGTTTTTTGTCTGTCTGTTCATTAGGGGTCCGTACAGAATATAATTTACAATTTTTTGTTCGTTTTATAATCGTGAAAATTAAAATAAATGAATACGATTTTTTTATTTAGATTTAACTCGAAACTGCCTGGCATAAAAAACATACATCAGGCGAGGGTATTCTTTCGCAAGCTGCTATAGACGGTGTTCAAAACAAAATATTTTTTTTACATAATGAAAGTCGAAAACCTTCCGCTATCTCTCTCATATGGCTTCGCTTGAGAGCCAATTCCCAATCCAGGCGGTGCGTGCCGCCTAGACTGAGCATCAGGTGATATGTAGTAAAATGAAGTCATGTAAGTAGTAAAAAATGAGGATAAAACTGTTTTGCTTTCATAGGTACACACAGTAAAAATTAAAATGTCGTTTAGCTTAATATCATATCTAGCTCTAATCTCACAACAGGTTGATACATAAGGTAGGTATTATTTTTATAAACATTATTATCATTTATATACTTAGTACCTAAGACATTCAACGTTATTTCAATACCTAACACTAGTTCAAGGACTTTTAGCAAAAAAGTTTCTGCAAAAAGTTGCTGCTCAACCTTTCCGTGTGGGTGGGTGTAATTTGCTATCTGAATTAGTTTCTTATAAAAACATGATAAATAAGTATGGCTCTATTAAATATTCTCTTTAAAAATTAATAATACAAGTCTGAGGTACCTACACATAGAAAGAGCCAATTATAAAAATTATTATTTGAAATTTCATTAACAAGATTTGACGCTAACAAAACTAACAAGTGAAAACCGGCAAGCACATTCGAGGTAAACGTAAGACTTTAAAATAAAAGGAAAGTGTAAATATAAAGTTAACAATCCCATTAACATATTATTACAAGGTGCGCCCCGCGGTGAATAAGTCATCCCACTGCACTTTTCCGGGATAATATGTAGCCTATATCCGGGATACAAGCTATCCAGGTACCAAATTTCATGGAAATGCTTTCAGCTGTTTGAGCGTGAAGGAATAACAAACATACCTACAGACTTTCGCCTCTAATATATTAGTATGATATAGCATTAATTTTATTCTGGTAACATTAGTCTAACGTGAAGAGACTAAGTTGTGCCCACAAACCACTTAATAACTGTTTTAATGTTTTTTCATTGTTTCAATAATTGTTTTTTTTATGGCTGAAAACGTCTAATAAATAGTTCCAAATCCTACCAGTAAGTAATAGGTAGTCCTACCTATTACTAAAAAAATAGGTAAGATAAACATCGGTGGTCCTTTGTCCTTTTATATTATTTTTGCCTAGCATTGTAAATTAATTCGTGGTATGTACGAAAATAATGAGTTACGTAATTATTACAAAATGACTGCGCATTTTGAACTTTTTTGCTACTAACACTAAAAATACTAGAGCTAATGAAAACTGTAAATAAAAACTGTTCTAAGTATTAAGGCAGGTGCTTAATTCATATGTATTGAGTTATAAATATTAATATTTACCTCATAAATATTTTTAACTACTTCTGTCAGCGCGGCTTTGCTCACGTGGGCTAACGTGATGATTATTCCACTGCATATTATTAGAACCCAGAAATCAAAACATATCTTAGTAGCAGTAGAACTTACGCCAAGTTCGGCCGGGGAAGTACTGCCATCATACCCATTTCTGCGGCCAAGTCGTTATGCATACTGTGTTCCGGTATGAAAGGTGTAATGTCCGGTGAAATTACAGGCACATGAGACATTCCACCGTCACATCTGAGTTACGGACGCATTCGATGCGAAGTGAGTCTTGTCGTACCTAAGTAGGGGAGCACCCAAGTCGCATTGGTTGTAATGGGCCGAGGTTACCACTTAACAACCAGGTGGGCCGTCAGCTCGTTCCGTAATGGGCAGAGGTTACCACTGTACACCAGGTGGACAATCTTCCGTAACTTTATAACATTAAATAAACAGACCTTTACAAATTTATCAGAAGTTAGGAAAGAATCTCCTATTTCAAACTGATGAATAATATCAATGTGGAATTTCCCCTTTTTTTCCACATCTTTTTGACGCCAAACTCTCAAGTGTTCAAAACTTAAAAATTGAAATTTTAGTTCTTTAGGGAGCGATCTGGGATAGTAATGACATCATTGCTACTCTCTACTCTCTCTAATTAAAGATAACTCTTTATAATTTTCCTCTACCTCTTCCATCTTGTCCAAATCCCCTAACCCTCAGCTTGGTTGTCATGCGTTAAATTTCATAGAATGCGAGTCGCGCGATTACTTCCTCTTATACAAAATTGACGATATTGCGCTGCCGCGATCAGTGCTATACGGAATATTAGTTGGTATAAATTACATACATTTTTCCTCAAAACGGTGAAGGAAAACATCGTACCATGTTCCAAGTGCACGAAAAGAGCCTCCTTGAGGTGCGCTTTAATACTTTCACCACACTGGTTCGAAGACCCGGTGACAAGATAAGCACCATTAGTAGTTATTGCGAATAGAAATAAGGTTTACAAACTTTACTGCGGGTACCCGCATAGTGTGTATGCACCATTATAACTCAAAAACTGATTACTAAGTGTAACCAAATTAAAACGTGTATTTTTGAGTTTATAACAAGTACATACACTGCAAAACCGGTAGTAACAAACTTGAAATCAAAGGTTAAGTATAAATATATAAATTTATTTAAATAAATTTAGTTTAAAGTAATTTATAATTAATACTGTAGTAACTTTCAATTTCGTCCCTAGAACGATATAACAATACAACTCTTATTAATATATATATTTATCGTTTGTCTGTGGCGGAAACCAACTAATTGATAAAAGTGATCCATCTGCCAAAAACTGTGACGGCCTTTGAAAACTACATATAGGCGCGTGTCGTAGTACGTACAAAACAAACGATTCGAACATTTGCGGACATACACACATCCAAGAAAGCGACAAGTATTGTCATATTTTCATGACAAAATATTTAATTTACTGCATGGCGTAGCAATAAGGAATTTATTTATCCACCTTGACTGGCAATGGAAAAATAATGTCGATAAGGAAAACTGATGTCGATAACCGAAACTAGCAACTATAATTCCTATGTATTCACAGTTGCCAGTTGCCAATAATACAGAACAAAAATTTCTTACCTAGAGATAATTTCCTAAAAGTGGTACCTATGAGGTAATTACTATAATAGATTGAGTATAAAAGTGCAAATACTAGTTGACGCAACTGGGAATTTGTTTAGCCACCATGTTTGGCAACCGAAAACTGATTTCTTAAACCGAAAATAGCATCTAGAATTAGCTACCTAGTATTCGCAGTTGCCAGTTGCCAATAAATCAGAACAAACAACATTTCTTACCTAGAGATTATTTCCTAAAAGTGGTACCTATGAGGTAATGAGTATAATAATTTGTGGACAAAGTGCAATTGCTAGCTGAAGCAACTGGGAATTTATTTAGCCGCCATGTTTGGCAACCGAAAACGGATTTCGTTAACCGAAACTCGGTATTCGCAGTTACAAGTTGCCAATAATTCAGAACAAACGACATTTCTTACCTAGATATTATTTCCCCGTGCTACCTATGAGGTAATGAGTACAGTAATTTGAATGTTTCCGTGGGAACCCTTAGGAATATTGATTTGAGATTACCGCAGTTGGATGTAGGAGATTCTGTTATGTATCGCTCCATGTTGGTGAGCAGCGTCTTCGATGGGTCCGTTCCAGGTTCGTGCTCGTCTATAGCTCGATAGATAGCCTGCAAATTATTCATTACGTCATAATATAACAAATAAATAAGTCTAATAAGTAATAGTTGAGATTTTGGAATTTACCCCTTACGAATAACAATAATAATATTGGTGGACATTTCACACAGCGCCATCTAGTCCCAAAGTAAGCTAAACATAGCTTGTATCATTGGAACCAGAGAACTGATATAATACTTATGTCGTTTTTTGTTGTAGATATATACATATAATACATATTAACACCCAGACACAGAACAAACATCTATGTTCGTCACACAAATGTTTGTCCTGGATGGGATTCGAATTCAGGACCTACAGCGCAGAAGGCAGGGTTACTGACTGAGCTATGCGGCATCTCAAAGAAACGATTTCATTTAAAGCACCCGATATGAAAATTTGATTACTAGTGAAATAGAGCGTTAACAAAATGAGCTATGTATTTAAAAACATAACACTTTTTGTTAACGCTCGATTCTTTAAATCTCGATTGCTTTAATTAATTCAATGGCAATTGCATTTAAAGACTAAAAACTCCTAAGTTCAGCCTTGGAAAGTAAATGAGACGCCCTACTAATCCCTACGTGCACCTATGAGTTTTTCGATTGAAAGATTTATGTGCGCAATACCTTCTCAAAAACGGTGAAGGAAAACATCGTGAGGGAACCGACATGTCCTAGAATAAAAATTCGAAGACATTCTTTATTCTTTATTGTACACAAAAAAGAGATACATAAATTATATATATATATATATATATAAAATATGTACAAAGGTGAGCTTAACCCTAAAAAGAGTTTTCTTCTAGCAAACCTATGAGGCTAGAAAACGTTAAGATGTAAGCTATAAGTTAAGAAAAAAATGTTAAGACATGTGTCAAGTACACGAAAGGAGCCTCACTGAGGCGCATTGATTCGAGAGAAGCAGGTGACTGGAACAGAAGCAGATTGTATGGCGTATACCTGGAAGGCGGGTTGCTTGTCGTTGTGGAAGGCGCGCCGGCTGGCGTGCAGCAAGTGCACGCCGTGCGCGGCCGCGTCGCCGCACGCCGCGCCGTACATGCACTGGTCGGGCCGGTAGTTGTACCGGCACGACAGCACGTGCACGCCGGACCCGTGGTAGTGGAATATTATGTTTATTATGTCCTGGAACATTATAAATGGGAACGTTTGGGTGGATAATCTATACAAATAAATAAAATTGGAGTGCTCTGTTTGTAATATTAAAATGACCGCTTTTTACTAAGTGCACATCGATGTATACACGGTACATATACCACAACATTTTTTTTTAATAATTTTTGTCTGTCTATCTGTTTGTTTGTTCCGGCCAATCTCTGAAACGACTGGACCGATTTTGTCGGGACTTTCACTGCCAGATAGCTGATGTAACAAGGTACTCCTTGTTACATCAGCTATCTGAAAAGTAGCCTAAGTTACTACTTAGGCTACTTTTCCGACGGGTAAAATAGGAGTGCGTGATAAAACCGAATTCCACGCGGACGAAGTCGCGGGCAACAGTTAGTAATGTAATAAATATTGGTGGACATTTCACTCAGCGCCATTAAGCCGCAAAGTAAGCTAAGCATAGCTTGTAACATGGGAACCAGACATGTATATACTTTTCCTTTGTAGGCGTAATTTTATGTATGTATGTACTAAAAGGAAATTAAAGTTGTAACATATTTGATTAACACTTACTTGATCCCCCCACGGAATGTACAGTTTCCATTTCAGCATAATTGGAGTTACATAGTCAACCCATCCAAAGTCCCTCATCCTTGTAAGGTTCATCAACATCACACCTGAATTCAGACCTGAAACAATGTTTTTATTGTAGAGTACCCCTATTATATAAATTTAAATAATTGCAAAATACCATGCAAATCTCATGAAACTCTCATATCTATATAGTTATTTTTATAATATATCAATATTTTATGAATAATAACTTATATTAATGCTTTGCATGCAACTTTACATGCAAGCTTCTATTTTGTACCATCATTGAATTAATAACTGGCATATTTTTGTATTACGAAATGTAGAAGCATTTTTTAGGCTAGACAAGTATTTTGTTGGACTACAATGAATTATATACTTTTCAAAATTACTGTAATAGAATAAAAAATAAACTCGCCATTAAAAATGTAAAAGAGCTTTCTAGTTATTATATATTTATTGGATGATACTTTTTCAGAGCAGCCAAGCAACTTCTTACAACTTGTATATAAATTCTGACATCAATAAGATGCACTATGAGAACCAAAAAATCAGTGAGTTACTAGAAATAACTATTGTTTAAAATAATTATTAATTTATTAAAATTTATAAAAATCATTATTGTATTGTTAGTTAAATTACACTCCTATTTTTTTAAACTAAATGCGACTAAATATATCCAAGTACATAATCACAACTGTCTATATGCTCCAAACTGACCACACGTGTGCTCTGTCACACATACCATATTTTCCATAGAATGGATGCTTAGCAAATCTTGGATACCATGACACATTAGGGTTGTCATCTTCTAGTGCCATTGCAGATATCTGTGACGAATTGAACTTTGAGAAGTAATACCATAAATCTTCAACTGGCCCCAAGAACAGCGTGTCAGTATCCACATATATCATAGCATCTATATGAGGTAGTAATTTCTGAAATTAAATAAATTAATTTTTAAATAAATATTGGTGGCATTTCACACAGCACCATCTAGCCCCAAAGTAAGCTAAGGATAGCTTGTTTTATTGAAATCAGATAACTGATATAATACTTAATAACTTTTTTTTTATTTCATTTAATACATATTTACACCCAAACACAGAATAAACATTTGTACAACATTTGTAACATTTGTAGTACATTTGTCACACAAATGTATGTCCTGGGTGGGAATCAAACCCACAACCTACTGCCCAGAAGGCAGGTTACTTCCAAATGAGCTCTGAGCTAGTCAATTTACAAATGATGTTTATATAATGCAGTACTAGTTTCACTAAATCAAGGTATGTAACTGAAAGAATAATTTTATGCTTAACTATAAAAAAAAAAAAAAAAAAATATTATTTCAGGCTGTGATCCACAAAATAAATAGTAGGTATGTGGCAATCATGACAGATACTTACTGGAATGAACAGACGTTGAGCAGCACATTTACTGAACAAGTTCAACCAGTCGTCCTTATTGGGTTCTGGGAAAGTTATTCTGTGTAATTCAAATCCCAGCTGATTATTCATCACAGCCTTTAATTTTGTGAGTGTTTCATTGTACTTTAGCCAAAGAACAGTATCCGTAAATATCACAAAGTGAACCTGTACTCTAGTGAACAGGAGTATGGATTTGACAACGTTAACTGATTCATTAAATCGGGAATCACAAACAACAAACGATACCACAATCCTGGTGTTACTGAGAGAATTTTCAATGGCTGTCAGTTTCCTGTATGTCACTTGTTCACTGAAAATTCC
This sequence comes from Chesias legatella, assembly GCA_947359385.1. NCBI lineage: Eukaryota > Metazoa > Arthropoda > Insecta > Lepidoptera > Geometridae > Chesias > Chesias legatella. The sequence continues at coordinate 6,459,080 of OX375775.1, forward strand.
ATTTATCAAAATTTTTATATATATAAATAAAAATAATATTATAATATTTTTATATATATAGTAAAAATTTATATATATAAATAAGAACCAGTATATGAGTAGAAAAACAAGTAAATTATTCAGAATTTCCCGAGAATTTTATATTAAAACTAGCTGACCCGGCAAACATTGTTTTGCCATAAATTAAAGTACTAATATCACAATTAAAAAATAGAGATTGGTGGTAGAAGCATGAAAATTTAGGCTTGTATGTAATTTTATATGCAGTCATAAAAAAAGAAAAAATTATGTCCAAAAAATAAAAATATTTTTTTTCTGGTGGACCACCCTTATCACTTAGGGATATGAAAAATAGTTTACGTCCTATTCTCAGATCTACCAAATATACACAAAAAATTTCATTAAATCGGTCAAGCCTTTCGGAGGAGTTTTGTTACAAACACTGTGACACGAGAATTTTAAATATTAGATACTATAAGGAAATTTATTATTTCCACCCCATACTAATATACAGCAGGACAAATGCCTCTCCCAACAGTCTCCCTCTATAGCAACACTAATATAAATGGGTTTTCATCCATCACGGAATCTAATGTTTTTATTTTCAGAAAAACAAATGATTATGGCCGATCAACGATACCTGACGGGTTCAAAACGCTTCTGTTTCCAGTATTCTGATGAGTTATTCAACATAATAAACATATAAACAATTGTCAAACAGCTAAGAAATAATACTATTAGAAGTTTATAAGACGTTCTCCTCATTTTAGTAATTTATCAGCATAAACAAGGAATAAGACAACAAAATGATACAACGGTAACCAACCAAACCCACAGATTTGATTTATAGGTACCGAGTGCAAGTAGTATGGTATGTAATATAAACAATTCTATCCTACATGCTGAAAACCAAACAAAACAATCGCAACACCACAGACTATAAAGAGACTGGTATGACTGGGGACTGCACTTTTTTTTAATGACTGGACAATTTGCTGTTGGCCGCAGATGGCCTTGACAGCGTCTACACGGGCTTTTAAAGGGGACTGCACCACTGTGCCACAGGCTAATAAACCGAAATTTCAAAGACTAGTTAGGCGCTTATTTTTGCCGGAATTAGTAATAGTTAATCGCCTGAATTACCAGACACTGCAATTATAAAATCATACTGGTTCAGAACACTACTGTGCTGAATATTGTGCTATAAACTGACGCATGTTATAGGGCCCGATGTGTACAACAGGCTCCTGTCGCTATTAGAGATGTATCGAGTCTCTCCGCATTTAAAAACCGGTTAAAAAAATGGCTTCTTGAGCAGACTTTTTATACCTACGGTGAATTCTTAAGCTTTAAAAATAAACCACCATTAGTTTAATTTCTAATGTAATGTAATTTATGAGTATGACTGAGTTGTTTTAATTTTTTTATATCGGTAGATACATTTTTGTATGTACCAATATCAGTAGGAGTCATCAGCTCAAGAGGAGACTGAATAGGTTTCTTCTAGTCGAGCATGCTACATCGTAGACCGCATCGTCACTTAACTTCAGGTGATATTGCGGTCAAATGTAAGCCTATCGCAAATAAAAAAAAACTCTGATGACACTGACAACGAAATTAGTAGATAACTAGCTACTAGTCTACTAGTAGAATGGTTTGCACTGCACGAGTTGCTCGTTAGTTTGTGAATTTTTGTTTCTTGTTGTTTCCTTGCGACTCAGATTAATAAATACTATTGTATGTTTATGGTTACTTCCTTTCAACACGCAGGGTACAAGTTGTAAAATCACGATATGTGTGCAAATAAATCTGATGATTTGAAAGAACAAATATTAAATGTAGCTAAAAAGAACCCTAAAGGAATATCTCATAATGATATCAAAACAGCTATTCCCGAAGTATCTGCAACGGAATTGGTAACGGCTATCAATGAACTTTTACAACAAGAACATTTTGATTTATTCAACCAAGGAGGGGCTTTAATATACAGGTAATAAGAGTAAAGGTCTGTGTGGTTAAATTCATAAAAAAATGATTACTTTTCTTATATACAAATAACCCTTTTTGATAGGCTGAAAACACAAATAAGTAAGCAGGCTGTGAAGGGGGCAGATAATGAGGAAAAAGTAGTTTATAATTTAATTGAAGAGGCTAGTAATAAAGGTATATGGATCCGTGATATAAGAGTTCGCTCAAACTTAGCAAATACACAGCTTACCAAGGTATTAAAAAGTCTTGAAGGGAAGAAAGTCATCAAAGCTGTGAAATGTGTAAATGTAAGTAACCTCTCAACTACTAAATAATTACACATAGTTTTTGCTTATTATAAACACAATTTATCATTTCCAGGCATCAAAGAAAAAAGTTTACATGCTTTACAACTTAGAACCTGATAGATCCATATCTGGTGGAGCATGGTATCAAGATCAAGATTTTGAATCTGAGTTTGTAGAAATTTTGAATGTACAGTGCCTCAGATTCTTGAATCAGAGAGCCGATATGATGAAAAATAACCCCCGAGGCCCAATTATAGGCAGGACGCAATCCTATGCCACTGCTGCTGAGGTGCAGAAGTATATCACTGATTTAGGCATAAGTAAAGTGAGTCATGACATAATTAAGGTTACCTATTGCATTGTTCAGAAAATTTTCATCATATTCAAATGTGTTCAGAACAATGTTTTAGAAAATTAATATAAATATTACTTACAGATAACACTTGATGTGGAAGATGTCATCACAATTTTAAATACACTAGTTTACGATGGAAAAGCAGAGAGCAGTGTTTATCCTGACGGCAGCAAAGTGTACAGAGCGATAGAATCCCTCATTCCAGCGCCAGGCTTGGTTCAGGTGCCATGTGGAATCTGCCCTCTTATTCATAAATGCTGCTCTACAGGACTTGTCACACCTCAAAACTGCACTTACATGAAGGAATGGTTGGAATAATGAGATCTGTGGTCTTAATGGTTTATCTTTTTACCTAAAAGGCTGTTTATTTAGGGACATCATGTACAGATGACAAAAAATAAGAAAATTATTATAAAAGTAATTATGTATCACAAAGCAGCAAATATAGGGATTTTTCATATTTAAAAATATTTTCCAATTGTAATTACTGTCATACACATATAGATCATATGGAAACCACCTATAGTTGCTACACCACAAAAAATTATGAGCACAACACCACATACTCAAAATGGTGAAAGTAAACATTTAAGAGGAAATTGATACGTCTAGAACCAGAATTTCGAAAAAAGTTAAAATACATGAAAAAGTCCCTTCCAGTTGCACTTTAATCCTTTCACCACACTAGTTTTTGGGAGCTACATGTTTTGTAGTAATTCATTAGATAACTGTTCATCCAGTTATGCAGAAGGATAGCTAATATTACTAAAAAATTGTGTTTGTAAAATTGTGCTAAGTCAAGTAATACAAGGTACAAAGCCCAAGACACATAATATCCAACCATCCACCTTTTTAAGTGAGCCTTACAAGTGTCTCATTTTATATTATTACTTTAAATTTGTGATAGTTAAGATCTGTAATAAATTAAAATGGCTGAATTAATGAAACTAAAAATTAGTTACAACAGTTTAATACTCTATATCAACTACTAAGCAATAAATGATTCTCTTTTCTAGTACCGAGGTGATCTAAACAACAAAATTATTGATTAGCTTAAACAATATAAGTTACTTTTTATAATACTAAACAGCATGTACACATTTACAGTATTACACATTCAAAACAAACTTCTAAAATTATTCTCTATATCATACAGTGCTGTTGAAAGGACGGCGCGTTCTCTTTTATGAGTATTAGTTACTTTTTCTTTATTGTCTTCACAGTTTACTTGAACATTTACACTACTTTTCGGAAATAAAGAACTAAAAGCATCCATTTGTATATAATTGAGAGACTGAAGTATAATACTCTTATTTGGGTAAGGGGTGTGAGTGTGTGGTGTGAACTCTTCATAATAGGCTGGCTGAGACACTGCTTGAGGCGCTGGAGGCTGTGCAGCAGGTGGTGGGCTTCCTCCCGTGGGGCTCCCTTTGGGGGGTGACGGAGGTTGTACTGGTTTATCACCACCTGTAATACAAATTACTTTGAAATGAAAATATTCAAAAAACAAAAATATTTAATTTAAAAAATACACACAAGAACTATGAACAATGGAATCTGGTAAAGTTTAAACTGTGTTGCAGAGCCAGCACCCTCCGCCGTAAAAGAAAGAACAGTATTCCAGAATAAGAGGAACTACTCACATATTATATATTATGAATTAATAATACATTTTAAATAACAATATGAAGCTAAATTATAAACCATGTAAAAATATAAATATAATAAAAGCCCTGAGAAAATTAAGGAAGCAAGAGGTGTGTCAGGATCAAAGTAAGCAGACAGCTTTCTCTTAACACTCCTCCAGGTAACAGATGTGATTATATGTATGTATGTCAACATATCATCAAAAACAAGTTGCATATTTCTTACTGATAGAATGAACCATCCTTTCAATTTCTCTAAGTTGTGCCTGTTGCCTCTGCACAGTGAAATACAGATCAGTGATGGTGCTTGTAATGTGATTCATTTCTTCTTCTCTCTTAGCTTCCTTAGCAGACTCCTTTTTACTTTGCCTGCAAGATAATTTTTAATTTGTTACAATTGCGTTAAAGCATAAATAAAAACAGCAACAACAACAAATAGTTCAAGTACCTATTATATTCTATGATGAGCAATCCAGCACCTATAACAAAGATGACTGATTCGCCTAGAAGATTAGCTCCAAGTTCTATGGCCATTTCTTGACTTAGTACTGGGATATTGACTGGTTTCCCCAAGTTTAGGATCCACATTTTCGCCTTCACCTCACACCAGTTGTAAACTGTAATTCAAATGACACTTAACTCTATTAAAGGTTATATTAGATAATTTAACTTGAATATAATTGAATAACACTTTAACACACTGTGTATTATTTATATAGTATATTTACTTACACTGAGCTGGAGGCATACAAACATAGGTCCTGAAAAAAGGACTATTCTTAGCTCGTTCTTTACAAGCATTTGCAATAGGTTTACTTATCTGTTTAATAAGTAAAACCGATAGTTTTGCAATAGGAAATGCTCCTACCACCATTTTTAATTATTATATGTATCGCTATCGTTTTAGGTAGAAGAATTAAATCATTATATGTACTTATCGCACACAATAATCCGTTCGTTTTGGCTAAGAATCTAAGAATTCTTCCATCATCCACCACTCAAGTCAGTGTCAATGTCAAAAAATGGTAAAAGTCAAGAAAAGGAAAATGTATTTTTTTTACCCATATTGCGTGGCGCAAAATAGGGTATGGATGGAGTTACGAATCTCGTTTCACTAGGTTAACAACGACCAAGGGTTTTTGTAACTTTGGGTATCTCTCCTGATCTCTCTCATCTCAACTAGACTTTATTGGCATTTACTCATGTCTACCGTGAGAACTTCGTCCGTGTGATGTTCTTACTTGGATTGGAGTAAAAAGTAGTGTGACACTGCTTAAACTAGAGTATAAGGCTCCGACGGTGTTATAGTACACAAAGTTTGACATGTAGAGTATTTGGTTGGATACTATTTAGTTATAAAAAAGGTACTTTTGTGTGACAATTAGCGAGATATCTCCATAATCAAAAAAATAATTTACTGAAAAAAAGTTTTGTTTTTCACTTTTATTTATTGTAGATACCCTCAGAAATCAATTTTGTACTGAGTAATACTTTCTTTAGCAGGAAAACTAGATCGTAATATAAACATATTATTCACTTCTGATGTTGATTCTAAGGTTTCCAAATAGCCAAACCAGTAAATGACTAGTCCTGGGCCAAATCTGTTCCAGTAACACACAAGTTGGTCCTTCAAATATCCTGAATGATTTTCTTCATCGCCAAATAATGCTTTACTCTCAATCCAATTTACAATGAAACCATCCACTGCAATAGGAACATCTAGTTTAAAGTCCGGTGTCTTGTCATATCCTCGAGCTCTCAAAACATTTTCATCAGAAAAAGTTATGTTCATTAATCGGAGCTCTCTTTCCAGTCGTAATTCATATTCCAACCCGATGGATCTGAAATAACAAAAAAAGGTTAAGACTAGTCCACTACCTACCTGCCGAAGTAGTGAAAAACTATATCTCGGCAGGTATTTTTGCCCTCATCCCTCACAAATGCCTACACATGCACACACACACACACACACACTTAGATGTTTACTGGTTTGATTGTTTATCGAGCCTTCCAGGGCTTACATTAGACAAGCCCATGATGCCTCACTACCTGGCAGTCACATTTTAGCTTGCTACCTCAATGTAAAACAAAATGTATACAAATAGACTCATATGCATATCCTTAAGAATACTTTACTGTGATGCATTGATGGCTTCTTGGAAGTTTACCTAGATGAAATATTTTTTATTTATTTTTTGCTTTACAATACTGTTGCTGGCAAGCATCAATGTGATTGATTAAATGGAATTTCCTACTCAGTTTATTATATCTGCAGAGATGTAACTATTATTAATAGCATCCTGTATTGTTACTTACTGTTTTATAATGTCTGCATAGGGACTATATTGATTGTCATTCATAATGCCCTAAAAAAAGAAACAATCACATTAAATATTACATAATACCTAATATATACCTAATACTACATTTCATAGTATGTATGATCATTACAGGTATAAGATTTACCAAAAACACTTGATATGCTACATCCTTGTCTTCTATGAGAGTAGTGTCTTTGAAGTATTTCTTTGCAATTGATGGGTCTGAGTATACACCTTGCAATAGTGATCGGGCAAACAGAGCAGGGCTGATACCTTGGCTATCTGAAAGTCTATAGCAAAAAAATATTAAAATAAAAACCAACCCATTAATTAATAAATTTTACTGTCATTTACAATAGTAAATACTTACTCTTGTATCACATTGTTCTTCTTTTTATCTCTTATAGTCTGTTCAAATAATTCATGATATCGGCTTGATATAGAAGGAGATTTCCTATAGTTTTGTTTCATAGATCTTTGTATAAGTAAAGATAAAATACTACCTATTGTTGAAGGTGCTATGCTGAAAAATTAACACATTATTTGATTCTTCTTCAGTCTTAAATTTGCTTAGAACAGAATGGAGCCATATCCTGTACCCAGTACCAGTGTACCAGGTCCTGTGTCCTGTATCCAAACTGTTCCTGTGTTTAAGTCTATAATACTTCATCTAGGGAGATTGGTTCTGAAGTGGCCGACTTGAGGACTAAGTTGAGGTTGAGGGATTGAGCGAATGATGGCCACTCCAGCTAATACCATGGGAGATCTACAGCTGGGGTCAAAAACTTTATGGACTATGTATATTTCTCCATATATATCACAATGTTTTTATTGAATGAAAATGGTTTTGATAGTTACTTGTCACAAAATATGAAGTAAGTTTACCTATTATATTTCATTTTTAGCTCATTTTCTGCTTTCCGGCTAAAGGAACCCAACTTATGGAAATCTTCAACTATAGCCTTGTACTCTTCTAATTTCAATTGCCGTATTTCTGGTGGATTACTCATGGTCTAAACATCAACAACAACAAAAACAAATGCTATAAATTAATATTTTAGTCAATAGTATGACAAAGATAGTAAAAGATAAACTTGAGTAGAAAAGGTAAACAAAATACAGTTCGACGAATGAACGAAATTGAACACACGAGACCATGGAGGTAGTATGTTACTTCGTACAACGTTAGATATTATTATCTCTATGGGTAATACAGATACAATGAACGAAATGTGTGAACAAAATTGGGAATGAGTGATTGGGCAAGGCCTATCATTAAACAATTTTTGGAGTTTACTCTTAAAAATCGATTTCATATAAAGCTAAAGTAGGAACATTTCTTAGGTAGGAAAATCGAGCGTTAACAAAAAGCGTTACTACAAAATACGTCATCGCACTAAAAAGGGTAGATCTAGACGCGCTTCACAACTGACAAGCATATTTTTTTCTCTTGTCCCGCATTTCTTGTTCATTATTAATAACTATGACTTCTGTACCTACGTGCGTTTGACTTTTTGCTGTTGTAAAATAGAATATGGATTTTATACTGTATGTATGTAATATAATACGTCAGTTCAGTTCAGTTCTTCTTCTTTGGCTTTCGTGTCTTAGCCACACAAACTCTGCCAAATATAATACGTCACAACAGCTGGTAAAATATGACATTAACAGCTGCCAGCGTTTGACTTTGTGCAACGCCACTGTTTGATTGATTCTTATTTTTTTGTTGCCAGGTCATAATGAAAGGACAGCTTTTTTGTAGTTTACATACACATATGTCAGCTTTTTAAAAATCTAATTCCAAATGGACAAATTCAGTAAAAAACAATTACGCTAAAATTATTAATTATTCGAATTTCTTGAGTTTCCTTTCACTACATCTTTGTATTCTTATTAAACAATTAAGAAAAAGTCCTATATGATAAAAGTTGTTCTTATTAAATTACTCCCGTTTTACTTGTTTCAGAATCGATTGCCTGAAATTGTTTATCAGCGATGGCAGCACTGATTTGTTCTCTTGTGTTGCTGTTTTTTGGATATCTGTGTTTTATTGAATTACTGATTTGTGGTAATTGATAACTCATTTTCAGTCCCTCAGATCTCAAAAATTAGATGATCGAAATGATATGGCATGACTATGCTGAATAACGTTGCTGTGGAAAGGGCGAGGGCCTTTCCAAGTTGTGCGTGGTGGCATCAGTTTATCGTGTTATTGCAACACAATGAACGGTTCTAATAACATCGTAATGCATAATTCTGAAATCAAAGACTCCAGTAATGCAATTTCATATACCGGCACGACCGACAGGCCTCACACCGCAGGATCCAGTGCCCGTGAAAATGGTGAAGAGTTGGTGGACCTTAAGGGGAAGGTTGAATCGAGACTATTATCGATGTGGAATAACGTGAAATTCGGTTGGACTGTAAAACTAAAAACAAGTTTCTCCAAAGAGTCCCCAGTCTGGCTTTTGGGACGATGCTATCACCGTAAGTTGAGCCCCACTGGATCGTTGGAATCCTCCACAGAGATTGGTACTGAAGCTACAGCTCATCAACCAATGGAACAGATATATGGTGAAGGAATAGAAGGATTTAAATCAGATTTCATCAGTAGAATTTGGATGACATATAGAAGGGAATTCCCCATAATGGCTGGTTCTACATTCACTACTGATTGCGGTTGGGGATGCATGCTTAGAAGTGGACAAATGTTGCTCGCCCAAGCTCTAGTGTGTCATTTCCTTGGAAGGTCATGGAGGTGGTCACCCGAAAAACCAATTCAAAATGCAAGAGAGTATCAAGAAGACTGCATTCATCGTATGATAATAAAATGGTTCGGGGATAAGTCTTCTGTCAACAGCCCACTGTCCATTCATCAAATGGTGTGTTTGGGTGAAACATTGGGAAAGAAACCAGGTGACTGGTATGGACCAGCTTCAGTAGCTCATTGCCTGAAGTCTGTCATGGCTGCTGCATCAAAAGAAAACTATGAGTTTGATAATATTGCAGTGTATGTTGCTCAAGAATCTACAGTTTACATTCAAGATGTTTATTCATTATGTAGGTTACCACATGGAGCATGGAAATCATTAATTTTGCTGGTGCCTGTGAAGTTGGGGACAGACAAGTTCAATCCCATTTATGGACCGTGTCTAACTTCACTTCTCACTTTGGACTTCTGTATAGGCATCATAGGGGGAAGGCCTAAACATTCCTTGTATTTTGTGGGATACCAAGACGACAGGCTTATACACCTTGACCCACATTACTGCCAAGAAATGGTAGATGTTTGGCAGCCCAACTTCACGCTGCAGTCATTTCATTGTAGATCACCACGTAAGATGCCTCTGAGTAAGATGGATCCATCTTGTTGCATCGGTTTTTATCTTGCTACACAACATGAGTTTGAAACATTTATAAATGTCATCAAGACATTTTTAGTTCCACAAGGTGTATCATCAAATTGTGACTATCCTATATTTAGTTTGAACAATGGATCTCGTGCTACTGTTATGGATGTACCTAATATTAGATATTCAATATTTGAAACAGAGCAGAATTGGGTTGTCCCAAATGTTCAAGATAGTGATACAGATATTGAATCAGAAGAATTTGTATTAATTTGAATTGTTAAAGAGGTTTGTATAGTTACAACTGTTTAAATATAGCTATTAGTATAATATTTATGCTTAAAATATACATATTATAAAATAACTTATTGTGCTTCTGTTAAGTCATGTATAAATAAGATTACTTATATTTATTACATTAATTAGTTTATTTAAAACAAACTTTTAATTTTTGTCTTTCACTGGTGGTGGATGTCTAATGAAATAGTGCACAGCATTATAGACAAAGTGTGGAGCAATATTATGCAGTGGATGGACTCTGTTGAGTTCATTGAGTGGACAGCCTATGACTAGCGGGTCCCCTGTTCCTGTGCCATGCTGTGCCACAGACAGCCCACTGAGAGTGTAGCAAGTATGGTAGATGTCCCGGTGTCTAAACAGAAATAATTTATTAAAGATATTTATAAAATCAAGTCAACAAATACAATTAATGATATATAAAAATTGTAAAAATTATAAAATGGATTAGGAATTCTCATAATTAATCAAATCTCATATCAATATTTCTACTCACTTTCCAGGCTTATCAATGAGTCCACCATCACGGTGCTGACAGCAAATTATTATATACTCTTGTAGGGCACCTTGATGGAACAGAACTGATTCAATCATCTGTTTAGATTCTATAAAAAAAAAGTTTATTATAGATTAAATTACAATATCCATTCCAATTTCAAGAAAGTATTCATTATATACTATATTATTTTTCATATTCACCTTTGGATAGTATAGCACTGATTATTGGGAAGGCAGCTCCTTGCCAAAAGGAATAACAGCCATCCACAAGTTTATTAGTTCTTCCTTGAAAGCCTCCTTCAAGTCGCATCTGACGGTTAACACACCATCTCAATAAGGCATCTACATCACAAAGCTGAGTTCTGTTCAACAAAGCCAGTGATGCAATCCCACAGAATGCATAACCCCCGTGAGCTTCCATGCCAGGACATCCCCCAAAACCACCTTCGTAAGTTTGACAACTTACTACCCATTCAGCAGTTTTATCAAAGAGAGCATCAGTGTAAATATTTGTAATTTTGGCAATGCTGATAGCACAGTATACTCCTCTAATGTCCTGCTCTCCCCCTCTGTGTAGAGCAAAAGAACCATCCACTTCACGTACAGTCCAAAGAAATTTCTGTAAAGAGCTTCTGTCAATAGAATCATATGCTTCATCTGTACCGATGATGCTTAGAGCATTTACCGCAGCATATGTAGTGCCCAGGTGGGGGTACTGCAAGTACCCTCCGCCATAGCCACCTTCCTCATGCTGACATTGTTTTATGAACTGCACACAGTGAGACAATATTTCAGAGTCTGGCATGTCATTTAAGATCCACAAGGCATGTAGAATCCAGTATACCAACCATGTTCTGCTGGCATCTAAACATTCATAGTTTCTCGGTAATTCCTTCAGCCAGCTCTTCAAAGCCTTTATGTGCAGACTTTTCTTTAAAAGTGGCAGTTCTGGATCAATGGATGATTCGCTTTCAAATTGTTTGTATATTTTTTTTATTACATCTTCAACATCCATCTGCAACAAATAACAAGTGGAGTAAATCCCGTCACCGTAATGTGGGTGTTAACTTATAATATACTGCAAGATTACCTGGTCTCCTGAAGAATCAGTATGGAATTTTTCGAAGTCGAATGTTTCAATATCAATATCAGCATAACATCGCACAATGCTGTCCATTTTTGTAAATGCAGCTGATATTGAGATTTCTACCAGGTGTACAGTCTAGACGGATCTAGTCTTGAGCTTTGCCCTTTGTTTAAAAATATCTGCACTAGGTAACCTTATTTACATGTAAGTGCCGAGCCAGGACTGATCTGTTTATAGGTTGCAACTATTCCGATGGACTAATGTACAACTGTAGTACGAAACATCAAAACTGTATCGAATGCATAAAAATACACAAACATTTTAGTATTCATGTCAGTTATTATAATTCACAATTTATAATTAATTTACATTCAATAAATTATTATTATCAGCCTATGTTGTTATTTCGTATATCAGCAGTAAACGAAGTAACACCTACACCATCAACCATCAAACCATTAGCCAAGTCTAGTCTAGTCGATTCGATTCCTTCATTGTAATTTTGTGTGCTTAATTAGCACAGTTCTGCCAGTGTCCGACTAATGCGAACTCTATAGTTAATGGGCTAGTGCAGATTAATAAGCGCTTGACCGGTAACTAAATATCCTAATTTTAAATTTTTAAAATTCTAATTAATTTGTGATCACTACGTCGATTCGTCTATAACAATAAGGACAAAATATTGGATATTTTTACGCTCTCGGCTCTGCTTTGGTACTTGTATGTACTATATAATACTTATAAATCTGTACCTGCATCAGGTTACACAATTGCAATGACTTGACATTGACAGCCATGCACCTAATTTACTGTCATTGTTTTTTGTTGTCACTGATATTTTTCTTCTGCCAAGCAGTCTGTTGTTGGTTGAGGTTGACGTTGTCGTTGTTTGTAATTTACAATGCAAGGCGGTGGTGTTTTATTTTGATTTGTGCTGAAACTTCAGATGTAGAAGTGAAACTGAACAAATTTCCCGACAGTTAAAAAAAAAAATATTTCCACTAGACATCTACTCATTCTATCAAAATGATGCCGGGAAGGATCGGAAACCTACCCATAGCTAATGAAAATCCTCTAGGCCTGTCTTGGCACGATTCAGCTTGGATCCCCTTGTTAAGCCCATCGAACATTATGGATTACTTTTCCGAGCGCTCTAACCCTTTTTTCGACCGTACTTGCAATAACGAAGTAGTTAAAATGCAGCGTCTCAGTATGGATCAGCTACAGTAAGGTCAAACTTATTTATTTACCTTATTTGCAAGATTTATTTGATAGTGCTAACTATCAAATAAATAGTGGTTACAATTTATATTTTTCAGGAACATGACAGGGCTTGAGTACATTTTGCTACATGTCCAAGATCCAATATTGTATGTAATTCGGAAGCAGCACCGCCACAGTCCATCACATGTTATACCCCTCGCTGATTACTACATCATAGCTGGAATTGTGTATCAGGCCCCTGACTTAGCCAGTGTCCTGAATTCTAGGCTGGTAAGTAGGTCTTCTATGTACATGCTTATGAACATCCTGAGATTTGTCTATTGGATTAAAGGAATAATGTACTGGGAGTGATGAGAAAACTATGAGAGATTAGCTCACAATATTATTTTTATATTTCCATTGAAGATGAAAAGTCCAAAGGCCATTCTGCTCCAACACTTGTGAGGGAAAATATATGATCTATTTTAACATACTGTAATATATGAATATATTTTGTTATTTTTCTATGACTGTGCTTGTGCAATCAACCATTTTGCCTACTTATTGTCTTATGTATTTTTTGAATTTTCAGCTGTCTGCAGTTCATCACTTACAATGTTCCTTCGAAGAAACCATGTCATACTCAAGATATCATCCTAGTAAAGGATATTGGTGGGATTTCAAAGCAACTAAACCTGGTAAAACACAAACTTGAATAAACTAACCAAAATAGTCCTTTCTAGTAATATGTAGATATATATTCAGTCTTGGAATTAGAATGTATACTAGTATTTTGGTCTAAATATTGGAAAAAAAAAATTACATGAATATTATATTGCTATTTCAAATATTTCAGGAATGAGTCCATTCAACCCAGGGCAGTCAGCACAGAAAGATGTGTCCACCACACCAAAAGAGGAGCCTTCTACTTTATTTCAGCGACAGCGAGTGGACATGTTGTTAGCAGAGCTTGTCAGGCAGTTTCCATTGCCAGTCACACAAACTGCTGCTCAGGTATTGAGATCATGATAAGTTAAGCAATAAAATATTACTAAGTATTTTTAACTAGCGACCCGCCCTAGCTTCACACACATGCAATTATTTACAGATTATATAAACAAACCTATCAGTTCCAAAGTTTAGAAGTAAGCAGAGAAAAAGATAGCAACTTTGTTTTATACTATTTACACTAGAGAAGAGCCTTATGTTGACTGGCATTATTTACATTTATCTGACTGTATAATTTCAGACAAATGGAGTATCTGTAAAGACAGAAAATAATGATAAAAGTGGGGACAAGCCAGCTGAAGGAGCCGTGAATAATATTACTATAAAACAGGAGCCTGTAGACCCTAGTAGTTCCGAAATGACAAATGGAACTGTGCCACATGGAGAAATTAAAACTGAAATCAAACAGGAGAATATGAAACCTCCGCCAGAGAAGAAACCTAGAGCACTATAGAATTAATACAATAAAATAAGTAAAAGTTAAAATTTATAATAAAATATTTTTAAAAACTATATTAATATTTTTGGCTAAACCTTGTCAGATTTATAAATACATTTTGCAACAGCCCTTAATTGTTTTATTCACTCCTTATAACAAGTCCACAAACAGTTAAGATTATTATTTATTAACCAAATTTAATAGTTCATTGTTTTTCTCCTGTTGTATATTGTGCATGTTTCCCACATTTTGTTGTAATGTGAGGTTGTTTAAACAGGCTTGGCAATTGATCTTCCTGGGATCTCTAATGTTTCTGTCGAAGCTGCCAACTTGCTGATGTGTACTGAAATTATAGTAATATGATCAGAACATCAGACAATGACATCAGAATCACCCAGCTTCAGAGTAGATTATATGTACAATTATTTTATGTGCAGCTCAATAGCATGATTATTTCATTATGTGGTATCTACTTTCAGAGATACATGCCTCATAAAATCAATACAAGATATGTATTTTGACTTTAAAGATGGGCAGCAAGATGTTGATGTCATTAAAACAAATATGATATTCCATCACATGTCACAATTTAACATTGCAGTCTAATATTTATCAGACAATCCTTTCCTTCGTAAGGTTGAAAATTACTTTAACCTCTAAGAACCAGATTCACAGACAGAACAGAGCTATTCTGTTTTGTTTTTCGATTACTATATTATTTAAAATTATTGTGATGATGTACATGTAAAGAGTATATTTTTTTTTATAGATCCTATCAACTTAATATTTACCTCATTGCTTTATTCAGACCTAGTTCTAAGCCAAAATCCAAGCCCTGTTTGTAACCTAGATCGAAACTAGATTGAAATACTGCTTTTTGACCATCAGAGGCACCATCCATGTAACCAATCTGCAAAATGAAGACAAGTTCTGCATACTGATGGACTGATGTATGGATTGATAACGAGGAACACGAAGGTTCAAAAGAAACACCTTATTGACGGTTGAAATATTCCGATTCCATGTTCTACTGGATATGCTGTTAGACTCGTCCATGGGAAAAGTGAGAAACTAATATATGTTATTTTTAGTCAATATTGTTTACATAAGTTTGCTAATGTTTTCACATTTCCATTCCACCTTTTTTTAGCTAGTGTTTATATTGTATGACTAGATAAGGTACAAAACGTCAGCCGTAATTTTTTACGCATAACTTATTATTGCATTACTATGGGGCAGGTAGGCTAGGATTTCAGGGGGATTTTTGTCATTGACGAGGTAAACTAGCTGATGGTTCAATCATGATTACTAAGTGATTAACTTCAGCCCATATTACCGCAGTGCACCATTGCACCCCCCTTCCCAGCACCCATGACGTCACCTAAATAACCTAGATCAGGTTGCCAGAACCTGGCCATTATCTATATCACCATGCCTATGGTTTTTGGTTCTTAGGCTGTATCATGGAGGTAGTAGTATGTACTTCGTACAACATGGATATTAGATTATAGATATAATATATGTATAATCAATATAATAATATTGATATTAGATAAATATTATCTCTATGGGCTGTAGTACATTGCGAGCGTCAATCAGGCTATGCATTTATCTGGCATTGACAATGACATCGCATCGTTGTACTTTCTGTCTCCGTTCATTTGACATTTCATGTGTTATCTCGAGGTTGTCTCGTCGTTTAGTTTACCTTGTTTTCAATAGTAGAGGTTAGGTGGGTACTGGGTACTTGAATAAATGAAATAGTAAAATGAAGAAATCTAAAAAGTTTTTCAATAAAGGCAAAAAAGGTGGCTTTAAACCCGCAACAAAAAAGAAACAAAAAGCCACCAAGGATAAAGAAATCATAAATAAAAAAGCAATCTTTAACCGATATAAAAATGCACAGAAAATTGAAGAAGTATTAGAGAAGAAAAAACTGATGGAAACTAAGCTGAAGCAGATGCAAGTAGAGTATTCCGAGAGTGAGGAAGAGGAAGATGCTTACGGTCAGTTGGTATCGTGTTTCGGCGGGACGTCCAAACGGCCTGTGGTTGACAGCGACGAGGAATCTGATATAAGTGCCGAGAGTGGCGCTGACGACGTAGAAATGAAAAAGGAAATGGAAGGAAGTAACACAAAAGAAGACACTGATATAGATGAAAACGATGATGTTTCCGAATATGACGAGATAGAGGTACTTAGTGTATTGATTATTACTCAAACTTTTATATAAGGATTTTTATAACATTTTAAGTTTTGTAGCGCGTATTCAGATTTGTGTCTTTTTAACTCTTAAAAAAGCTTTAATTATATTGGTAAAATTCAGTTTTATGTTGAATATCTACTTAAACAGTTTTGATTGTCTACATTAAAACCTAAGTTTTTAAGATCTTGTGACAAACAATATATTTGTATTTATTTACAGTTGAAAGGCGAAAGTGACGCTGAAGCAGATGACACAGTAGATGATCCCTTCACTAAACATCTTCAGTTAGACCTCGGAGATGAACTTCTGGTGTCCCTTTCAAACTCTCCACCAAACATTGAGAGTTTAAAGAAAACCTGGCCAGCCCTCGGAAATATATCCATACACATACCAAAACCCCTGGAAACATTTACTAAAAAAGTTAAACCCAAGGTTACCTTATTAGAAGAAACTACTTATGCGTCAATAGGTTCAGTGCCTCACATTATCAAAAGCATAGATTTCAACCAATTGTGCATAAAATCCCAAATCCAAGGACATATTGTGGCAGCCAACAAAACAAATCTCATAAAAAGAGATCTTGAATTATCAGAGATCTTTACACCTTTACAAAAAGAGCTATTTGCTATTATGAACAACTACCAAGATCTTTACTATCCTGAGAGAACATTTAATAATGCTGATGAAATTCGGTATATCTACTGCCTGCATATTGTCAATCATATGTTGAAGACAAGGACAAAGATTCTGCATCATAATGCCAAGTTGTCTAAAAAGAGTGATATCTCTGATGACTATAGAGACCAGGGGCTAGTTCGGCCAAAGGTGAGTACTTCGTCTAAAGCTAAAATCTATATATATTTTTTTGCTTATACAAAGTATTCTTTTGCAAATATTACTGCTCATATGCTAATAAAACATTCAAAAGTTTCTGCTACACACTAACATAATAGCAGTAGAACTCATGCTAAGTTTGTACAGTGAAGTACTGACGCCATACCCATTTCTGCCGCCAAGCAGTAATGCATTCATATTACTATGTTTCGGTTTGAAAGGTATGGTTGCCGGTTGAAATTACAAGCACATGAGACCACCTCATATCTCAGAGTTAAAGGTGGTGCATATGCTGCAACTTGTACATAATTAATGGAAAATACAAATCCTATTGCAACAAGCAGAGGTTACCACTTTTTCACATAAAGAAATTACGTGAGAGTGATTGTATTGACCAATCTCAGAAGGCCAATCCAGTCTTGTGGATAATTTTTTTGATTTTTGGATTGATCTATGTTTTTACTAACATTAATCAGTATTTTATACTTTAGGTTTTAATCATGGTGCCATTTAAAGATGCGGCATACAGAGTAGTTAAGACACTGATAGACATCCTAGTACCCAAGGAAGCTGGCCAAGTACTCAATAAGAAAAGATTTGAAGATGACTTCACTGGCGGTGAGCTATTAATGCCTCGGAAGAACCCCAAGCCTGAAGACTATGAGCTCATGTTTAGTGGAAATACCGATGATACATTTAGACTGGGCATGACTGTTACTAAGAAGACACTCAAGGTAAATTTAGTCCTGCTACTACATACAATGAAACATTCCAACAAGAATATTGTTTACACTGTCTACAATTCATATTTTGATCGGATAATTACATTATATGTACAGAATAAAAAAAGGAATTTGATGATCCTTATTTTGATCATTGCATCATTTTTATAATATTAATGTCATGACTGTCATATTATTAAATAATTGTTTACTGTGATAGTGTTTACTGAGTTGTTGTGGGAAAACAAGGGCAAAGTGGCTCAAAACTTGGCCCCTTTTATGTTCCCACAAGTGGCTTATTGAGACTTAGCCTGTTCCCGCGGGAAGCCGGGGCGGGTCGCTAGTACATACATATCTATACATATAATAAAATTGTAGAAAAGTGGTGTCTGTACAATGGAAATATATAAAAAAAAAGTAGCAGGCGTTGTTATTATATTGATGCCGAACCCGAAATTGTAATTAATTTTTTTTTTGTCTGTTTGTCTGTTTATCTGTTTGTCTGTTTGTCTGTGTGTTTGTGCACGCTAATATCAGAAACGGCTTATTCGATTTAGATACGGTTTTCACTAATATATTGTAGTAAGCTTCACTTAACATTTAGTGTTTATTTCATGTCAATCGGTTCATAAATAAAAAAGTTATGTCAATTTAAAGAATCACGGCGAACATTTTTAACGTACAGAGTACGTACTACACGCCTCGCGCCTGAGCGTCCGTGGCTATATAAAGCGCGCTGAGAGCCGCGCCGCTGCCATAAGGATTCAGTTATAAAGAAAAGTGAAAAGTCACTATTCCACGCGAACGAAGTCGCGGGCACAGCTAGTATACACTATATTTATAATCAACTAGTGGCAACATAATTGGATATAGTATTATTTTATAGTAGTAATAGTAACATTGATTTTTCTGTATTTCCTGAATAAATAAATATATATTTCCAGCTGTACACAGATTTTTATTCATCGGACATGATAGTGTCGTCGCCGCTGGGTCTCAGGATGATAGTGGGCGCGGAGGGCGAGGCTGACAGAGATTACGACTTCCTTGCGTCCGTGGAGGTGCTGGTGCTGGATCAGGCGGACGTGTTCTACATGCAGAACTGGGAGCACGCGCTGCACGCGCTCGACCACTTCCACCTGCAGCCCAGGCGCGCGCACGGCACCGACTTCTCGAGGGTCCGCTCCTGGGCTCTCAATGGCTGCTCTAAATATTACAGGTATTAGCCATCTGCCCTCATAAAGAAGTAACAAATGAAAGTGTGCTTTTTTATTTTTTATTTGCGGTAGGCTAACATTTGACCGCAATCTCACCTGAAGTTAAGTGACTATGCGGTCTACAATGTAGCATGCTTGCCTTGAAGATACCTATTCACTTTCCTAGATATTGATTTGGTGATAAATAAAGTATTATTTATAATACTTTATTTCTCACCAAATCAAAATAATAACAATAGATTAAAATTTCAGCCAAATTCATTCAGTAGATTTAGTTTGTGGGAGTAACAAACGTTCAAATCTAATTACGCGTTTATGTTAGTGAGACATTGTAGCAGTAGAAAATGTTGGTATGTGCAGTATTCGTCCTGGTAGGTTCTGCCCCGTATCCATTTTCGCCATCAATCAGTGATTCATATCACGGTATACACAATGTTTACTTATACGAATTTTGTTTTTATACAGACAAACCCTGATTTTCTCTTCAGTGATGCTTCCTGAGATCAAGTCGGTGATAAATAAGAAATGCCACAACTACGCTGGCAAAGTGCTCGTTGAGAATCCCACCGAGGCTGGCAGCATTCAGCAGGTTCTGCTGCAAGTGCCACAGGTGTTCCACAGGTGAGCTGCTTCTGGGTTTTTTTTTATGGCATTTAGATGATAGAACGAGCTGACGGTCCACCCGATGTTAAGTGGTAACCGCCGCCCATGGACAGCAGCAATACGAATCAACTCCGCTCCACCAAAGTACGAGATGACCTAAGTCGCATTGCGTTGCGTCCATCACTCCGAGACGCGGATGTTACGTCTCATGCGGCTGCAATTTCATCGGCACCCACTCCCTTCCACCACAGCAACACCGGTGCATCACCGCTTGGCGGCAGATTACCAGGTGTGGTGGCAGTACTTCTCCGGGTGAACTTTACACAAGTTCTACTGCTACTTTGGGTTGCTCCTTTTACACCACCCGGGGGACACGTGTAAGGATTCAGAGGGTTGTCATCTACGGACGCGAGCAAAGTGGCCCCCCCCCGTGTTCTGATATTGGTAATTTTATGATACAAGCTTTTACACATTCAGTCCTTGGATACCACAGAGGGCTATAGCACTTTCCGAGATAAATGTAACGAGCCAAACACAATATGGTGGTCAGCTACTGAAGAGTTAGCTGGTCTGCAGTTGATCCTTGCAGCAGCATTAGCTCCAACTCACCATAATATTGCTTAATATTGCTTGGTTTATGCATGAATACCAAATTTCACCCTATTCGGGTTACGAGAACTGGTCCAAAGTTCACTGGCAAATTCTGACCTAACTTTTGAATTGTTTCGTTGTTTGCAGGTTCAATGCGAGCAACCCGCTGGCTGCAGTGGACGCTCGGTTCGAGTACTTCGTAAAGGAAATTCTACCGAAACAGCGCGACACTCTCATGAGCCACACGCTCATATACGTGCCGAGCTATTTCGACTACGTACGCTTACGGAATTACTTCAAGAAGGAGGACATTGGATTTGTACAGATATGTGAATATTCTAAGGTACTTAAGTCGTTTTCTTTAAGTGATAAGCAATCAGAGATTAGGACCACCTGATGGAAAGTGGACACCGTCACTCATGGACATATGGTTTTATCATGCACCCTTATTTTACCCCTCGGAAAAGTAGTCTTAAGTTACTCCTTGTTACATCAGCTATCTGCCAGGGAAAGTCCCGTCAAAATCGGTCAAGCTATTTCACAAATTAGCCGGAACAAAGAGACAGACAAACAAAAATTGTAAAAAAATATTGTTTTGGTATATGTACCGTGTATACATCCATATGCACGTACTAAAAAGCGGTTATTTTAATATTACAAACAGACACTCCAATTTTATTTATTTGTTAGATAAAACACGAATACTTGTCAAGAACGTCTCATGTGCCTGTAATTTCTCCGGACCCTCCACCCTTCATACTCGCAAAGTCACAACATAAGTTCTCCCATACTTACTGCTAAATTTGATTCATATTATTGGAAAAACTTATCTTAAAAGTGAATTACTTTTTCAGGATGCCAAAATAGCAAGAGCCAGAGATATGTTTTTCCACACTGAAGCCCACTTTTTGTTGTACTCGGAAAGAGTTCACTTCTTCAGGAGATTCAGGATAAAAGGGATACGACACATCATCTTCTACCAGCCGCCTACCTACCCGCATTTCTTCTCGGAGATGTGTAACCTGATGCAGGTCAGTAAAAACTACTTCACCACTACTTTTGCCATAGTATAATGCTCATAAAAAGTTTTTGACTTTGACTTAAGTATGTTGGGGTACTAGTTTTTTTTTTGTAAAAGTTACTCCGAGCCGTGCAGATGATCCACCCAGATGGTGTTAAGGAGTGACCAATTTTTTTTTTTGTAATACTGTTACTGAACGAACCGGCGGCCCACCTGGTGTTAAGTGGTAACCTCGGCCCATAACAACCGACTTGGGTCCTCCCCTACTAGGTACGACAAGACCCAAGTCGCATTGTATGCGCCCGTAACTATGAGACGTGCAGATGGAATGTCTCTTGTGCCTGTAATTTCACCGGCAACCACACCTCTCAAACCGGAACATAATAATATATGGATAATTATTTATTCTGTTCATCTGTTTGTAGGAAGTGAATCAGAACAAGTACGGCGGTAGCGAACACAACATGAGTGTGAGCGTGCTGTTCTGCAGGTAAGAAAACAAGAAAGAAAGAAAAACATTTATTTTGGCTACTCACAAATACACAATGATAAGGGGGAACAAAATACATAAACAAAAAAGATAGAACACAAATTATACAAGTAGGTACATCATACTAATATTATAAACGTGAAAGTTTGTATAGATGTTTGTTACTCTTTCACGCTCAAACGGCTGAATGGATTTGGATGAAATTTGGTACCAAGATAGCTTATATCCTGGATTAACACATAGGCTACTTTGATCTAGGAAAAGTGCAGTGTTCCCGTGAGATTACTTATTCACCGCGGGGCGCAGCTAGTATTGTTATAAACTTAGTATTTAGTGGGGTCAAAATAGGTCCTGGTCTCAGCTTAATAAAGCTTAAATAAGCTTATAAAAATAATGCGACGCTGGTATTCTGACCGGACCTAAGAATGGTGACATGGACAAAAAACAAACATGGAATACTAAAACAAATAACAATAATAATAATATTAACAACAATAATAATAATATCAATAATAATAATAACAGGTACGACCTGCCGCGCGTGAGCTCGCTGGTCGGGGCCGCGCGCCTCGCCCGCCTCGCGGCCTCCGACAAGGCTGTGCACATGTTCCTCACAGGGGACAAATGACTCGACAATATACACCAACTTTACAAACTGTATCTTTGTATTTTATTCTCAGTACCTGCTTACTACTACTAGTCGAGTTACAGGAAAAAACAGGTGGTGAAAGGATTTTAAGTGCGCCTCAAAGAGGCTCCTTTCTTGTACTCGACACATGTAATGATGTAATGATAGATGTATCGAATAAATAAATAAAATGTCTCCGAATATTTTGTGTCTAGAGCATGTCGGTTTCCTCACTAAATTTTCTGTCACCGTTTTAGAATACGTGGTATTGTGCATATTATTTTTTCAAGCGAAGCAACTCATTGGTGCACGTCGGGATTCGAACCAGCGGCCTTCGGTTTGAAAGTCCGGGCCACCACGCTATAGCGGTCTAACATACGCGTAAATAATACGCATTGGCACGTATATAATGGCGAAATATGACGTGATTCTTCCTCCCTCATCGCTCAGCTGCCTTTTCACTGAAAGCCGCTGACTACACTTAAGTCTTACTCCGCGACAGTAACTTCCTATCCTACATCAAAATATATGTTTATAAAGTGAACTAAGTTACGTTATACCTCTAAATTGCAATCAGGTCTTCTGTAATCATATTGGCCAGGGATAAAAGTCAATGTTAACGCTGTCAAGGCCATCTGCGGCCAAAAGCATCATAGTCATATTAATAAAAAAATGCCAGGAACATTTCTTATTATTCGCCATTCCTTGAAGATGTATAGAATATTACTTTTGGGGTGGTGTAAAAGAAAAAGTTACCAAAGTCAAGTAACAAAATAGTATATTACTCAATACAATACGTAATAATTTCTACTACAACAAATAACTACAGCGTAGAATTGAGCTCAGAACATGATTATCCGAAAGATCGTCTGAATTCAGAACTGTTTTGTTAATTCATTTCTGTCTATCGTTCTGTTTTAGCCCAATTTTACATCCGTTAATTTAAGTATGTTAATATAATCGGCATCTGGTACATTAAATACACTGAGATTCGCATCCTCAAAATATTCGCTTCTGGTTAAAATGTCACGATTTCGTATTCACTTGATGACGCCCAGAACTTATATATAAACTAGTAATTTCATTTGGACGGACTCGCATGAAATTTTTTGCTCTTACAATTCCACGCAGTCGGTAGAACACAGTTAATAGATACTTTACTCTGCCTTTGGTAGATAGTATACATAAATATACATAAATAGTACCTAAAAAGTATAAATTTAAGTACTATAAATAAATATTGATTAAGTACAGCATTCACTAAAATCTAACACAGTATGTATTAGGCCTATGATTAAACAATTAAGCATGTCATAAATTAGATGAGATCAGAGTAGAATATCGTGTGATTTGTGAAAGTTGTGATTATGTGTTACCTAATGGAAATAGAGTTATGCAATTATACCTAGGTACATATTATTTAAGGTTAACGCAAAAATTTACGACATACTGAACTGACTTTCATGTAAGTTTACGAATTTCACAGCTTTTCCGTATTGTAGCAACGAAATCTGAGGCATGTTAAATTATATACCTGTGTTTTATCAATAAAAATAGAAAATTATTTAACTTGATATTTGATTCTAGATTAAATCATATTTTAATGATCTTGAAAAAAATCGTCTAGTGGGTTTTGCGTTTTCTTGAACAGATTTTCGTCTTTGGCTGGGTTCAAACAATGTAATTTTTACCTAAAAAAAATGCAAATTGCTAAAACGAATTCAATATTTCGGATATTAAACCAACTATATTGTTAGACGACTGTTATCAAAGTCATGCTTCATCATATATACCTGCTTGTTTCTAATATCTATTTTTAGTAGTGTTGTAGCTCTGTAATTCTTCTTCTTCGAGTCACCGGTTCTGTCGAACCAGTGTGGTGAAAGGATTGTAAGTGCGCCTCAAAGAGGCTACTTTCGTGCACTCGACACATGTCTTCGAATTTTTACTAGGACATGTCGGTTTCCTCACGATGTTTTCCTTCACCGTTTTGAGAACGTGGTATCTAATCTGTGGCTATGTAATTAATCGCGTCATATGTTATATAATAAATTTTGATTAACTGTGAGAAGTATGTGAAATTAGGTATAGAATTAGGTACCTAATTGTTCACATAATGAAATTTGATCAACTAATTACCTATTTAAAATACACATTTATATAATTGTATAATGAATGGAATGGATCAGTGACAAAAAATAGGTGTTAGGTATTCATGATCATGAGATTCTGTTACCTAAATGATAAGTAGTACCTACGTATACATCATGGATTAATACTAACTTTAAATAAATACTGTCCAAACTTCTCGTCCCTTTGCAAGACTCGATTTTCATTACAGTTTTTCAGCCACTTCGCATTATTTGGACAACATTTGATGTTAACTCTTTAGACCTGGTTTACCGCATACATACATTTAGACCATAAAGCAATACCAACACTAAAAATATTACTGAGGCATTTGGAAAAATTGGTTGCCGCCTATCTACGAGGATTTAGCTTTACTAGAGTACAAAAATGCAAAATATTTGTGTAACTAGCGTTGCCAGGCGTCCGGATAAAGCCGGACACATTCACGCTTTTTGGTTGCGTGTCGGGCCAAAATAGATTTTGGCTTTTGTTAGGCTTTTAAAATTTGGCCAGTTTCTTTACATTTCTCATATGTTGGTATTAAGAAAACTTATTCATTCGATTTTATTGCTTTTACATTCGAATTTAAGAAGATTATAAAGTAAAATAATTATAGTTTGATATGTGATGAAAAAGTCAAGTTTTCATTAAAAAAAAAACTGTCGTATCGTCATTTTTACTAAAATGTCCGGCTAAACTAGCCGGTCTGTCCGGCTTTCGCTTTTGCGACCTGGCAACCCTATACGAGTATTTAGCTTTACTAGAGTACAAAAATGCAAAATATTTGTGTAAGTACTATATTTTAGTTGGCGAGGGTCATGTGATGCTGGTGTCGTTGTCGCCGCTGTAATCCTCGATTGTGGTGCTCGGGAAGGCAGTCGTGGCGTCCGAAGAGTTGGATGTGAAGTCTGTTGGAAGGTCAACCCTGGAGCTCTCGGTTTCTGTATTACTTTCTGTGTTGACTGTAGTAGGGGCTACCAGGGTAGTCACTGAGCTATCGCCTCCTCCTGAAGAGTAGAAATAAGTGAATTTGATTTCGATTTATTATTGGCTAATCAAATTCCGGGTTAGATCTGATGCTTATTAGGTTTGAGATTATAAATAAATATTGGTGGACATTTCACGCAGCGCCATCTAGCCCCAAAGTAAGCTAAGCACAGCTTGTATCATGGGAACTAGACAACTGATATAATACTGTTATACTTTTTTTTGTAAATACATACATGTAATACATATCAACACGCAGGCACAGATCAAACATCTATGTTCGTCACACACATGTTTGTCCTGGGTGGGAATCGAATTCACGACCTGCAGCGCAGAAGGGTTACTACCCAATTGAGCTGTCAGGCCAGTCTAACTTTTGCATAAGAATGTTTCTCTTGTAAGATTTTGTTCTAATTATCTAACTCCACTGATTCTTTTCATCATTCATTATATAAGAAAGATGTTAAAAAAATAATAATAATCGGGGAATATAAAAAAATATATATAAATGAAACGTGTTTATGCCTTTTGTTGTTGATACAGCAAAAATAAAAAATATTTCGTCTAGCTCGTACAAAGACGCCTTTATATGGAGCCTCTCTGAGGTGCACTTAAAATCCTTTCACCACTATTATAGAATAGAATAGAATGAAAGTACAAAGAGACACTCATGCCGTTCTCGGCCAGCTGCGAACTTGAGTTTATCATTCCCGAGATGTACGGCTTGGCTCGGGTCACGGAATCAGGTCAACAAAATGTATTTCTCCAACGTGGAAAAATATTTATCGTGAAATATATCTTTATTGCCGGCAGCTAGGTAATGTAAGCTAGCCAGCGTGAATGATTACAAATATCTGTAAGCATCCGCGTTGAAGTAACTCGTATGCAAAGCAGTTAAAATTCATTTACTGTAGCTCGACGTTTAATGGCGCCTGTGATGTTGTACAGACACGTTTACATATTTATTTATATTTGTACTCGACCCAGCTGCATTACATGAATTATACTTGCGAGCTTTTTTGTATGTTAATATGTTAGCTTTACATTTTACAGTGCCAAGTTTAGAAGTCAATTCATAAACACTTCAGATATAACAACATTGGTGGACATTTCCCACAACGCCATCTAGCCCAAAGTAAGCTAATTATAGCTTGTATTATGGGAACCAGACAACTGATATAATACTTGTATAATTATTTTGTAAATGTATACATATAATACATGAACACCCAGACACATAACAAACATCTATATTCGTCACACAAATGTTTGTCCTGGGTGAGAATCGAACCCACGACCTACAGCGCAGAAGGCAGAATTACCACCAACTGAGCTATAAGGCCAGTCTATCTATACTAATATTATAAAGAGATAATGTTGGTAAGGTGTATGTTGTATGTATGTCCGAAGTAAACTCAGAAACTACTGAACCGATTTCAAAAATTCTTTCACCAATAGAAAGCTACATTATCGAGGAGTAACATAGGCTATAATTTATTTTCAAAAAATTAGGGATCCGTAAGAAAATACGGAACTTCCGCGGGAGAAACCGCGGGGCGCAGCTATCTAGTAGTAGTATAAACACCTCAGATGAGAGTTAAAATAAACACGTTTGGTGATCAATGATGTTATTTATGATAATTGATGTTGTTTTCAATAAATTATTCTATTTAATACCGGTAACGAAAATCATATCCTGTTCTTTCCTGATCTCAGTTACACTAGTTAATATTCCTGGTTACGCAAGGTTTAGAAATAAATACAGCCTGTCACATACATTTTGATTTTGCACATGACGAATAAAAATGTTCCATACAGGAATCAAAGTCTCAACCATTGCCTCCCCGGTGACTCAAACCATTACATTACTGAGTTTACTGGTACAATATTGGTGTAAGTAGGTACATTACACACCACGGCACCTAGCCCCAAACTAAGCATAGCTCGTAGGTACCTTAGAAACTACATAACTAATTTTAACTAGATAGTATACTTTTATATTGATTAGTAATACATATTAACACCCAGACATAGAACAAACCTCTATATTCATCACACAATTGTTTATCCTGGGTGGGAATCGAACCCACAACCTACAGCGCAGAAAGCAGTTACCACGAACAGAGCTGAGAGACCACTGATAAACTAAGTTCTCTATATTTCGAGATTGTAATCCAAAATGAATATGTAATATTGAGCTTTACGACCGAAGTCTGGTGTATGCAATGATGAATGCATCTGCAGTGTTCTCCGAATTGCTTACAGCGCCAGCTCTACCCAGCTGCTTCGATATAGCGCATTGCGCCATTCTGAGTGCCTTTGTTGGTAGAGTTGCAAGATGTATATTCTCATGTTCCTAACTGAAAATATCCTATATCTGACTTTCTGTGACTTTTCTTGAATCTGAGCTGATCTTGTTCGTGACAAGTATAGTTCATGTAGTATATAACATATTCATATAAATATTACTTTATATATTACACATATAACATGGCCCAATGATTTGAAATATATTGAATAGGTTTACGATTTGTATGGCTGAGCACTAACTCCTAACTACCCTCTGTTTAGGAGACCAGGTTCCTCCGAAGTGACGAAGTGTCATCCATTAGTAGTGTGGATATCAGATACTTAAGAAATAGTAGGTATACCTAATATTATGTACAATAAGAATACAATGCTACTCATACTACTACTGGCATACACACTGGCTTATGAATAGATTTTGCGTGTTGGTGGCTTACAAAAATATACCACGTATGGAAGCTTTATTCTACCTAATAGTTACATAAAGTTATTGTTCAGTGAAAACATGAAATGCCAATGGCTTGTTTAGCAGGAATTTAAAAGCACTTTGTGCTGGATTACTTTCATGTAAATTCTAATAACTTTATGAACTGACAACCCTGAAACAGCTGCGATAGTCCAGCGCGTTCGAAGTCAACCATGTTGAAAACGTGGCTGAAAATGGTGTTCTTATAATATGCTAAAGGAAATAGCAGCGTGTACCTACTTGGGTGATTCGTGTTGACCTCTTTCGGACTTTCCCACTGGACTTCAGTTACTCATGGACACGAAACGATAAATTTTGTACAAAAATACATCTATAAATGTCTTATCAATCCAGTTGATCATACTATTAAACTCGTGTGAAGAGTTACGCTCATTCAGAGTTATATTTAGAGATTTGTTGTAATACCGCAGCGTTCTGGAACTCCGTTCAGACGTCGATGTTTGGTTAAAAAAATAATCGTAACACTCAATTTTATACGCTACTTAGGAAACCTCTAATTTATTGGTTGTTAGCAACTAGGTATTTTACGAATCTCTGCTTCCCGTATTTTATAGCCAATTTAATGTTTTCTCTTTAGTCAGGTAAACAATTTGTTATTTTTATAGTTAACATCGCGTTTGAAACTTTACAGCTAACGCAGAACTGAAAATTTACTGATGTATTTTGCTACTGTTTAAATATCTGTTTCTCAGAAGTTCAAATACCTTAATATAAGAAGAAAAAATATATCTTTTAGAATCTTCTATACTATTTCAGATCTTTCTGGTTGCATTAAGTTATAAAAATAAATATTCTACGGTTAAATATGTACCTGTATCAAGAAATGATTGCTTTGCATAAACATATACCTAAAAAACAGCTGTAAGCGAAGAAATAGAATAGTTTAAGTATGGATGGCCGTATCTAATACGACAGGAAATTTGTGCAAAGTGGTTCTGGTAAAATCTGGTCTGTAGTAAAGATTGTTACCTCGTTGATTCAATCTTAAAGCACGCTAGTTCTATCAGTGGAATCACTAATGTTGCAGTCGGTAGGTTTCGTGATATAATTTATGCGGGATTTAACTTATCAACAGCTGCACGGTCAACGTTTGCAGCTGTAAATGACGTACTCTGGATATGAATAAGCGTGTCGGTCTGGTGACCTACCGGTGTGGGGCATAAAGCATGTGGGCGGTGGCGGTGGCGGTGGTGCGGTGCCGGATTGCCTCTCTACTGTGTGCAACACCTTGCGCTGCGCGTACTGCGCGTCCTTGGGCTCCCAGAAGAACACGTAGTACAGGGAGAGCATGATGGCGGCGAGCGACACGCAGAACACGTAAACGATGACGGTGAGCACGCGCACCGTCTTCTTGTCGCGCTTGCGGTCGTACAGCGCGTCGAGCACCACCTCGTGCCCGTGCCCGTGCCCGTGGCCCTCGCCGGCGGACGCGCCCAGCCGCACCGAGCCCGCGCCCGACGCGTACGACTTGCCGGACATCGCTCGAGCCCCGAATGCACCGCGCTACACCTGCCCCGGCGTCAATTCAGGTAACTGGGCCACGCTTATTGATATGCCCCAGTTGCGGGGGATGCGCCGCGCGCCGCGGGTCACGCCGACCGTGTCTGCCGCTCCACACCACCTGACGTGGACTGCTGTTTCATTGTGATGGCGCCCGCTTCCAAGTTCATTTGTTTATCCTGTAATTCTTAACTCGGAACGCGATTCTATTCCAGTGAGCGTGACGCGGCCGCCGATCGCGCCTCGCCCGCCGGGGACCGGCCCCCGAACTTACATTGTTCCAATTCACGAGCGATTACACTCATGATCGAAGCTAAAATTGACGAAAAAATCTGTTTTTTTTTTGTATAAGTATAACGCTGGTTACTAGAACACTTAGGCCCGTGTTTGTATCAGATTTTGGTTTAACCCCCCCGTTTATTATGACACCGATTCCTTATTGTCGATCGTGGAGTATTTTCACTGCGTTACAACGTGTCCCCTGAGGTCGAGAGATTGTAAACAATAAGTAAACGAAGTTAATTCGGCGAAAGTGTGTCACGTTATTATGTTTGTGCAAATTGACAGGCGGGATGTAGGAAACTGGCGGAGGGCGGGCGGCGCGGCGCCGTCGCCTGCTGCGCCGACCGATCCTCGAGGATCAATAACTTTCTGATTCCTATTCGCGAAATATATTGTTCTGCCATAATATTATCATGGCAATTGTAAGAGGTAGTAAATATTGGTTGGAATAATCACTATTATTTACGACGCCTTTCAGAGCCATTTATATTAGTATCAAACTAATAAAAATTCCAAACGAGAACCGCTTTCGGTCATGTCTGTTCTATAAAAATGTAAGCGCCATTTCGCCGTCAATACGCTTTATTTAAGCGTTTATTTGTTATTGTATGTAGTTTTTAGGTAGGTATTTATATATTTACTAGCTGTTTCCCGCGACTTCGTCCGCGTGGAATTCGGTTTTATCACGCACCCCTATTTTACCCCTCGGAAAAGTAGTCTAAGTTACTCCTTGTTACATCAGCTATCTGCCAGTAAAAGTCCCGACAAAATCGGTCCAGCCATTTCAGAGATTAGCCGGAACAAACAGACAGCCAGACATACAAAAATTTAAAAAAAATGTTGTTTTGGTATATGTACCATGTATACATCCGTATGTACCTACTTAGTAAAAATCGGTTATTTTAATATTACAAACAGACACTCCAATTTTATTTATTTGTATAGATGTATAGATTTGTATAGATATGGATCCTATGTGCATATTATAATATTACTATTATGTTGCCAGATTGAAATTATTAAATTAAAAAAATACACGTTTATTGTTTTTTTTATGTGATAAAGTTACGGAACGAGTTGACGGCCCACCTGGTGTCAAGTGGTAACCTCTGCCCATAACAACCGATGCATCTTGGATCCTCCCCTCCTAGGTACGACAAGACCCAAGCCGCATCGTTGCACCCGTAAATCTGAGACGTGTAGGTGGGATGTCATGTGCCGCGTCATGTGCCTGTAATTTCACCGGCAACCACACCTTTCAAACTGGAATACAGGAACGCGAATGCGTTACTGCTTGGCGGCAGAAATGGGCATGGTGGCAGTACTTCCCCTGACAAACTTGGCGTGAGTTCTACTGCCCTTAATAACAAAGATGTATATTATATATTTCTAAAAACAAATACATGTTTTTGTGTAGAGAACTGCAGCTGTGATGAAAATATAAGTATTATATCAGTTGTCTGGTTCCAATGACACAAGAGCTATGCTTAGCTTACTTTGGGGCTAGATGGCGCTGTGTGAAATGTCCACCAATATTATTATTAAAATTATTATATACATAATACGTATCGCCCAGGATATACTTTTGTCTGTCGAACATACATGATTGTTCTGTGTCTGGGTGTTAATATCTACCTATACATTGTACTATTTTTTTAATACATTGTATACACAATACAATGTATTAAAAAAACATGCATCAATTCAGATGTCAAGACAGAAAATGCTGCAGGGCTTGCATAAAAATTTTAATTATCGCTTGTGGCAACCTATCTCGTCTAATTGGATGCCATCACGTGCAAGCATATATTTTCTCAACGATGACCTCTCTGTTTCTTCAAAAGAGGGAATTAAGTTGTGAAACATAATTTCATATAATTTGGAAAAGATATTTTGAAGCTTAATGTTGTGCCAAATGCTCAGTTTCATTATTTATTTATGAAGTGTATAAATATAGCTATAGTACCTATGTATGCTATAAGTTTTTTTATTCATTTTGCAGAAGGCAATTGATGACTGCTTTAGTAGAGTTTCGGTTAATACCTAAACTGGACTAATTTTTCGGTAAAAACAAGTGAAAACGTACCGAATTCATGAGCCTATAAAAAAATACGATTTTCTGGATATCAGACGACCTAACTCTATTAAGGAAAATCCAAATTCATTTATCATAATCTATTTTTAGAATTAAAACGGGCGATTTTGATTTCTCCCTTATCAGTCATTGGCGGCATCCTTTCTTGGGTCAAATATTAAATTAAGTTTAAACATTTATTTACAATTGCTGTATAAGGCAACCAAGACACAAGAATCAGAGTATCTGTGGAGTTTGTACACTTGGCTAACCATAATTTTTTATGTCAAAATACTTCAGTGGTAATAATTGAATTACAATCGAAAAATACTGATATTGCTTCGCGTTTTTGTAATCATACTAAATAAATATTTTTATAATGAAATAAACGATTTGCCTTACGTTCCGGCCTCCTGTTTGGCAACATCGTGGCAGAAGAAATCTTGTAAGCATTTCCCAGCAAATAATTATGAAATAAAGACCGCTCGAATTTTACCAGTCGATAAAATATTCACAAATATACTTGTTTGATGTAGCTAATTGATGTTCATTTTGGACACAATTGGGTTAAGCTAATTGGATTACAGGAAACCCCTCGAGTCAAACCCAATATGAATTAAGTTCGAGTTTCCTTTTGGGGATAAATGAATGTAGTTTACATTACACAACCAACTTACATCATACATTCATATTAAAATGGCTTTTTTAAATATATTTCAAGGGATAACTATGTATGACGTAGCTGTTCAAAACCTCCATATGGGTTACTTTAATTCGTTTTTTTTTTGTATGAATTTATTTCAATTATATTCCTTATTTTAGAAGTATCAATATTATCAGATAAAAAAATAAAAATATAAAAAGTAACACAATATAACATAGAATAAGATAGAACCCGTGCCTTAAGTTAGACGCGTTGAACTATTTTAAAAATTTCAATCCTTAGCCATTATACAAATCGAGAATGAGCTCCTATGGTAGGTTAAACTTATTCTCGCTTGCCTGTAGTGGGAACGCTAGAAGCTAGCACGGTAAATAGAGAAAATCTTCTTTCGAACCATAACCGGTATTTAATATTTCATACGAACACTAGCTGGAACGTAAACTCACATCTGATCTTAGGAAAGATAGGACTGAATCTAGGGCCAATGTCTGGCTACAATCAGGAATGATCTTCCTGATAATCTGCATAAACATTAACATGTGTTCACTACGGATGTCCAACATGTTTTTGAAAATATAAAAACGTGACAACAAATAGAATTACTGGTAATATCTACTTATTTATAGCCTTGCTGTAGATACTCACAATTTTTTTTATAGTAAAGGGAATTGATTCTTATTGTCTATCCTAGTCAGGTCCTAGTAACTAGTTCATTACATCATCACAGTTTGACTGGCCTCACAGCTCAGTTGGTACTACCAACTGAGCTGCTCAGTTGGTACTACCAACTGAGCTGCCTTCTGCGCTGCAGGCCATGGGTTCGGTTCCCACCCAGAACAAACATTTGTGTGACGAACATAGATTTTGATTCTGTGTCTGGATGAATATGTATTTATACGTATTTACCAAAAAAAGTATTTAAGTAATCTCTTAAGTCCCATAGCTAGGTACCTATGCTTAATTTGGGGCTAGATGGCGTTGTATGAAATGTCTAGCAGTACCTATTTATTTAGGTCACAAATAAGCTCTTATTAGATACACCTTCGAATGAAATCGTACAGGTTATGTAAACGTATGGCCCGTAAATCCGCTGTTGAACTATTTACTTCCACACAATTGGCTGGAAGATCTTGTTGGATCGTTCGTTTATTTCCAGGCGCACTTGATTCATAATAATGGCCATACGGACTTCGATTTCATTATACATTTAATCTATGTAAACTGTGTATCGATATTATCTATACAAATAAATAAAATTGGAGTGTCTTTTTGTAATATTAAAATAACCGCTTTTTATTAAGTGCATATGGATGTATACACGGTACATATATCAAATCAACATTTTTTTTTTCAATTTTTGTCTGTCTGTCTGTCTGTTTGTTCCGGCTAATCTCTGAAATGGTTGGACCGATTTTGACGGGACTTTCACTGGCAGATAGCTGATGTAACACGGAGTAACTTAGGCTACTTTTCCGAGGGGTAAAATAGGGGCGCGTGATAAAACCGAATTCCACACGGACGAAGTCGCGGGCAACAGCTAGTAATAAAGTATAATCGAAACGTCAGCTCTTGGCACACTATTATCTCGTATATTACAGCGTACGTTTTTTGTTCTTTTTTCTAGATTATTGCTATTTGAACAACTTTAATAATTAATCTGTTGAAGCTTTTTAATGGCTTGTTATAGATATCTTACGTAATAGGGCTACTTAACTACGTATTTTTGGGGTCGTAACACTTGGACAGTGAAAATTGGATGCGCATAATATACCAATAATTTTGTAAATCTCTTCAAAATGTATGTATACCTTGTATATCTTCGTTAATTCGAAGATACAGAAGCTAAAATAAACCTATACCTAAAGTATACCAATATAAAAAGCTGATTGGGGCAATACGTGACTGAAATAGGTACTACCCTAACTAGGTATTCCTACTTACAACAGTAAGTAATGCCATGAAACATTATCATTCAGCGCAGACAACGTGTTCTATTCTACTCGAGTCACTGGTTCTCTGGAACCAGTGTGGTGAAAGGATTTTAAGTGCGCCTCAAAGAGGCTCCTTTCGTGCACTTGACACATGTCTTCGAATTTTTTGTTCTAGGACATGTCGGTTTCCTCACGATGTTTTCCTTCACCGTTATGAATCAATGAAAAGTAAGCGAGAATGTAAGCGTAGTAAAATAGTCACTGTTACCTATGTCTAGTATAACTTAACATCTCAGTTCAATTAAGTTTGTAGGAGTATTGTTATTTAAATAATCATGCCACATGCCACTCCCTAAACACCTGCTTAGTATTATTTCAGGGAAGAAATATTGATAAGCAATAATAATATAAATACTTATATAGATATTTTTCGATTCAGCTTAAATCTTTGAACTCGAATCATGTTAGGATACGCTTTTAGAAAGTTTTCAATATTAGTCATGAAGCCTTAAAACAGCAGAAGCTAAAAAAATTTTACATCAAAATATGATGAAAAGGTAACTTCGGTTCCAAAGCCTTTGGCCAAGATCGATTAGATTAGAAAGGTTAAAGGTTTTTTTCTCTACTTTCGGACCCTTTTTATAACATTTTTCAATATTTTGATGCCAAGATACGGCTGTCTTAAAGAGTCTAGAAAATTAACCTTTTTAAAAACTGCTAGTTTTTTAGCTAAGTTTTTAAGAACTTGCGTTGGCGAACGAGCGTAGTCTCGCTTTTTTGGCTAGATAGCGCTTACTAAGTTTCCTTACGAGTGCCTAAGTCCATTATAAGATAATTCAACAAATACGGAATTAAATTAAGTAGATCTACCAAAACTAAAAAAATCTTTTAAAATTACATTCGACGGCGACGCGGATTTCCGTGAACATTTAAAACAATTGCTTAATTGTTTTTCTCTATAAATAATATAATCTAAATTTCATATGATATATAGCGTGTGTGAACCTTTGTTATTTTCATAATAACAAAGGTTCACACACGCATGTGGGCTAAAATAATCATTATTACATTAGATTTACATAGAATATGGAATTTTGAATGAAATATAATATGGATAATTATTATAATAATTTAAATAGATATTTTTATTTAAATTAAACCTATTGATAACTCAAATTATAGCTTTCCCGTGTGCTAAAGCTTATTAAATGATTACAGTTTTAATTTCTATGAGATAGCTTCATGAGAAACATTAAATATATTATTTGACAAAAGTAAATTCTACGGCATTCGATGTCTTAAGAGATGTATAGATGCAGCTGCTGTGTAGTTTTGTATATAAAACCATAATACAGACCTGTTTTAGAGATAATTTTGAGTGACTACCCTCAAAAGAAAACATTACGAAGCAAAGGGTTTCCGGTATGAAAGGGCAATTAATGTCAAGACCACAGATGCAAGGCTCTGTTTTAAGCAGGAATTCAAGCAGGACTTAAACTTTTTCGTGAGTTTTTTTAAATAACAACTTTCGAGCAATATTTTGAAATGATAAAAATTACTAATAAAAATATTACCTTATTTCAGGAAATCCGGTTATTAACCCAAAGCGTCCTAATAGGTATGAATGACGGAAAATAAATTGATCATTGGCATAATCAAATCTTACCCGTGGAATTATGCACGTCTCTACCATATCCATAGAGGTTGGGGCTGCCGCGTCGCGCGCTGTGCTGGCTGAGGGCCGGCTCGGGCGGCAGCTCCGGCGACTTCCACACGCACACGTAGTACACGGAGAGCAGGATGGCCGCCAGCGACACCGACAGCAAGTACGCGAGCACCGTCAGCACGCGCACCACCTTGCTGACCGGCTTCGTCTTGTACAGGTCGCGTACGACCGACGGCGACGCCGGCGCTGCGGCCTCCTCCGACACGCTGTCGTCCTCCGGCGGACCGGTGTGACCGCAGGCCGACATGCTGCCGCTACATACTCTCGCTTATGTAACGGTCTTAATAAACCAGCGAGGTCCGCGTGAGGCGTGTAACATCTGCGAGTGGATGGAGCGAGTGTGGCGCCCGCCCGCCCGATCGGTTCCCGCGAGCCCGCTAAACCGATCAACTGCACACGTCACAGATTTACTAAAGCCAACAGTTTGCCACTGGCGAGCACCTATTAATTTTATACCTATCGCAAGATGATCCTTACGCTATTTGTTTTATGGCATCAACTCATTTATCGAAAATTTATCTGCGGGATTAGGTATGTCGTTTCACATTCGTCCTGTTTGCGTATGAATACCGATACTTGCACTTATAATCTATCTATTATTATAGAGTGATTACTACAGATGGCCCAGCTGATGTTTAGCGGTAACTTATGCGTATAACAAAAGCAGTACGAGTTAGGTCCTCCCCTACTTAGGTATTAGAAGACCAAAGTCGAATCGTATTGCGCCCGTAACGTCTGAGACGGGAAGCTGGAATAACAAATTATTTTTTCGAGCAATGATTGAATGGCTTGAGATTTTGACCGTTTATTACCTAATTCTTGAAATGATAACCGATTGTGAACCAATTAAGTGATCTGGTTAGAACAGTGTGGGCGAAAATGACCACAAATCCATTGAATATCAAGCTTTATCTACTTTTGTATAAACATTATTATGGTAATTTCAGGCATTAGAACTTGTGTCAAGTATGTCCGGGGAAGCAGTGCCGCCATGCAGAAGCGTGGTTGCCGGTGAAATTACAGGCACATAAACTGTTCTACTATCTTGAAATCTCTGAGCATTGAAAGCAATATAATGCGGACTTGATCTTCATACTTTGGTACAGAAGTAGTATTGCTATGGGCACCGTATACCACCCCTGATGGCCCACCACTAACACACAAGTAACAATTTCAAATAAACAACAATTCAATATTAGTGGTCATTTCAAACAGTGTCATCCCCCAAACTAAGCATAGCTTGTAATAAGGTAAATAGATAATTGATAGAATACATAATATAGGTACATAATTTTTGAATATTTAGGTACCTACTGCTCAATAATGTATTCACACATAATACATAAATTATGCTATATATATATATATTATATACCGCTTGTATATTTAAAGTGTAATTGGACCTTTATGAGAACAAAAATATATTTTTGAATTTTTTAGTACCAATTGTAATTTATATAATTTATACATTAAGTTCTTAGATAATTTGCATATCAGTACTTTACTCGCATAATGGAAATTATATTTTATTCTACCACTGAGAACGAACTATGTATAACAATAGCCTATTTTTTAAACAATTAACGTTGAGATTCATAGTATACTTGACGTGAAATATAAGCAAGTAGATACCTACGTATTGTACCCTCCCAGAACAACGGGAGTCTATCCATTAAAGATAATTGGATCGTTACACGCTGTACGGGCTATCACTTGTCCGCAGGCAGCAGGCAGTGATCAATCATGTCAGTGCTGGTATACAAACACACGATCAGAGATGTCACTTATCTAAGATACAAGTATCTGAAATACAGATACAAGATACAATACTTATTACAAAAACTGAAAAACAAAAATCGGAGGCTTCAGAAAATATTGAAAGTGACATAAAAAAGCAATAAAAAAAAAGTCAAAATATGAATGTTTTAGAAAGTAAAGTTTGATTAAAAAAAAACGTGTTTTTTACGAAAGTATTTTATCTATAAAAAGGATTCAGAAGATACGTTTCTTATATCTAGTATTTCAGATACCATTCCAGAAAGTTATTTGTATCTGGTATCTGAAATCCTTAATTTAAAGGATTTTGTATTTTAGATATTTAAGGTATCTTGTACATCACTGGTAACGATAGACGTTGTCGAGGGAATTCCTCGCAATTTTTGTAATACGGTAGCCCGCATGCAATGAACTAAAGTACGCATGATCATGCCGAAGCAATGAAAAGGTAATTTTGTTAATATGTAACATTATCAAGGTAAAATACAATACATACCTACATACAAAAGACAAAATTTAAATCATGTGTTTTTCAATTAATTTCCGCCTTTAATGAAATAAAAATTTATTACAATTAATACTTAGAGATAACATATCCAAATGACTGCATCATTAATAGAATATTTTAGTTTGTGTTAAACAATAAAATATATTAGCAAGCTTGTGTAATAAAAATAATTAAAGTACAACACACAACAGTTTTAAGAGCAGTAGAACTCGCCAAGTTCGTCCGGGGAATTACTGCCACCACGTCCATTTCTGCCGCCAGTTTGAAAGGTGTGGTTGCCGGTGAAATTACAGGCACATGAGACATTCCACCTACAAGTCTCATAGTTACGGGCGCATACGATGCAACTTGGGTATTGTCGTACCTAGTAGGGGAGGACCCAAGTCGCATCGGTTGTTATGGTCCGAGGTTACCACTTACCACCAGGTGGGCCGTCGGCTCGTTCCATAACTGCATAACATAAAAAAAAAAGCTATAAACCGAATAATATAAAACAGTGAAGAAACTTACGTTTCTAGTACAAGTAGAAAATGATGCTATAAGGTGACTTTTAAAAAAATGTATTGGCGACCTACCTATAACTTTTAGTAGCAGTAGAACTTGTGCTAAGTTCGCCCGGACAAGTACTACCACCACACCTGGTAATCCGCCAAGCAGTAATGCACTCGAATTGCTGTGTTCCGTTGAAATTGCAGGCGCATGAGACGTAATACCCCCGTTTCGGGGTGATGGACGCAACGCAATACAACTTGAGTCATCTCGTACGGAAGGAGTACGAGGAGAGAAGAGGACTTGAGTCATATTGCTGTTGTCTATGAGCGGCGCGGCGGTTACCACAACATCACGTGGGGCGCTTGTTCACACACATAAAAAATATTACTAAATAAATAGCTACCCACAGAAGAGCTTTATCTCCCCTTTTATTTTCTGTATACGTTTCTAATGAGAAAATTTATTTATAAACTCGTTAATTAACGATCATGAAGAAATACCAATTACTTATACTCTGCGTTCCTAACCAAGGCACATGATATGAATGAAATTATGTGATTGAGTCAAAATATTTATTAATCAATGAACATCATATTATAAAAGAGGGTTACAGGTCCTGACTGACATTTATCGTAAATCCTTAACCTCAACAAACAGCATCACATAAGAAGCATTTTTCTGAGTTCGCGTCGTAAAATTTTTCCGGTACCGTTTTTAGGAATTTCAGATATAAATATAACTCCTCCGCGTAGACGGTTCGTCGGTGATAACTGAAAACCGATGATTACTTTAATACAAAGCATCCAACCCAGTAGCCCAGCTTACCTTAGAAGGGTCCTGTATCTAAATTTGTTAAGGGGCCCCAAATGAATTTTTCACAAAAGAAATAACTTCACAGACATGGCCAAAAGTCGCGTATGGTCTTGTTGATAATGTATGAGGATGAATCCATGAATAACATAATATATAATATAATAAATAAATAAAAATGTAGGATTAGATATGATTTCTTTTTCCCGGGAAGTACGTGAGATTGTGGATAACATTATTATTATTATTATTAATCATTTTATTTCGAACATTACATTCATATTACACTAAAATTAAATCAAAATTACATTATTATTATTACAAAACAAAAATAAAATCAAAATATAAAAATCTTAAATTAAAAACTTAAACTAGGTGTACCTCACATGGAGCTGGATCCAGTGAGTCCAAATTGGACCAGTCCAGACCAGATTATACCTACGTATTTTTGCTTACACAAGTTCGGGGCCCCTGTCGCCCGAGGGCCCCGTATCATTGATACGGCGTCAGCTACGCCCATTCTTCCCATTTATTTCTTCGGAGCCCACAGATTAATCGTTACCGTTGTAACGTTCTATTTGACATATTGCATTTAAAAACATATTCATTTTGTATGCGTTAATAATCATTTAACAAACAGAAGAAAAAGTATTATAAAAATGTAACTCGAAACATGAAATATATCAATATTTTAAATTATTATTCCGTTTATTCCTGGTATGTTAAAGCTTACTGATAAAAATGTGGAAATGGACCTTTTGCGTCCTCTACGGGCAAAACCAGTGATATTAATGGTTTTGATTCTAATATTTCAATTTACTTCAGTAACTAACTAATCACTAACGAAAAATATAAAAATCGTAACCCGTACCAAACTTAATTATGAATCATAAATTCTAGCGTACCCGCTATGCGCTAGTCTCCCCTAAGTTTCAATTAAAAGATACTAACTTTGGCGGAAGTGAAGTGAAGAAGTTCATTTTCGGTCAGTGTGGCTCCTTCCTTCAGTACCACGAAGGCGGTAGGCAACTCCCCTGCCAGCTCGTCTGGAGTTCCAACAACTCCGCATTCTGCTATATCTGGATGTTCTAAGATCACGGTTTCCACAGCCGCTGGCGCCACCTTTCGGAACAGAACTTGCTTACACTATTTTTTTCATGCAGAAGGACTTATACCAAGTTCGTCCGGGGAAGTACTGCCACCGTTCTGCTGCCAAGCAGTAATACATTCGAGTAACTGTGTTCCGGGTTGAAAGGTGTGATTGCCAGTGAAATTACAGGCACATGAGACATTCCACCTTCACGTCTCAGTTACGGGCGCATACTTGCGTCTTGTTGTACCTTGTTGTAAGTAAGTAGTGTAGGTATCTATTTACAAAAAAAAAAAAAGTATTATATCAGATGTCTGGTTCCCATGATACAAGCTGTGCTTAGCTTACTTTGGGGCTAGATGGCGCTGCGTGAAATGTCTACCAATATTTATTGAAAAGAACTCACCTGCTGCCCTTTATATTTGATGATTTCCTTAATTCGATCAACAATGTAGAACCAACCATCGGAGTCGTAGTAGCCGATGTCTCCAGTTTTAATAAATCCATCTCCATCGAACATATCTCTAGTTCCTTCTTCGTTGTCCACGTAATGTTTCATTATTGTTGGACCTCTCAAGCAAACCTCGCCTTGCAGGTTGGCTCCTAATTTCACTCCTGTGTTTATGTCAACCACCTGTAAATATGAATTATTTTATCAGCATGCACTTCCACCATATTTATCTATGAGCCCAACGAATGCATATATGGTCGGACAGATATTTAGTCCTAACGCGATGTAGTCATATCGAGATTTAGTCATAAAGCAATCTAGTCATACCAGCTATCTAGTCAAATCTAGATGTAGTCAGAAAGCTTCTAACCCGAATCATATGATTCGTGCGTTCGTGATCGCAAAAGGTTTCTACGGTTGTTTGGTTCGTTGCAAATGTTTTATTGAATTAAATTATGTTCCCAATGGATCGCGATTGCTTGTAGTATAACTAAGTGATAATAAGTTCTTGCCGCACTATTACTGTCTACCAAGTTTTTTTTTATGTTAAACAGTTACGGAACGAGCAGATGGCCCACCTGGTGTTAAGTGGTAACCTCTGCCCATTACAAGCAATACGACTTGGGTCCTTCCGAATTAGTTACGACAAGACCCAAGTCGCATCGTATGCCCCCGTTACCCTGATATATGAAGGTGGAATATCTCAAATGCTTGTCAAATCCCCGGCAACCATAGCTTACAAATTAGGATAGAGAAGTGGGAATTACTGCTTGGCGGAGGGAAAAGGCATGGTGGCAGTGCTTCCCCGGAATTATTTGGCTCAGTTCTACTTCTCTTGGTTTTGTTAGGTAAATAAGCATGAAAAATCTTGGGATAAAACTTGTCTAAAAGGAATATGAAGGTATATTTTTTTTTAATGAGTTCTTATATCGTTTTAAATTTACCTTTGCATCGATACCTGGCAAAGGTGTTCCACAGGTGCCAGATTTTCCGCTTACTATTTCAGGTTCTTTAAGCATCGCCAGTGAGGTTTCTGTCATGCCGTAAGCTTGAAATATACCTTTACAGCGCGGCATACTGAAATTACATAGCAAGAAATGATAAAGAGCTGTTTTTTTATATTTTTAGCTTGGTTTTTGTTGCGTTCAGGCGAAGTTTAATATATTTTAGTCGCTGATAAAAAATATATTGTTGTTTCTAGAATTTGGTTTTCTTGGTTATGTAGATAAGTACACAATTACTTCACCATTTAGTTAAAAAGCACAGCAATCTGATCCAAAAAAATACTTTGAATTTAACTTGTTGTGGACTATATAGACACATAATATACACCAGTAGATACCATGCGGCCCGACCCGGCTCCCCACGGATAACGTTAAGATCTACCTCTATACCATATTATTATAACCTATATAAATAAAAATGAATCACCGAAA
Source organism: Chesias legatella (assembly GCA_947359385.1). NCBI lineage: Eukaryota > Metazoa > Arthropoda > Insecta > Lepidoptera > Geometridae > Chesias > Chesias legatella. The sequence goes on from OX375775.1 coordinate 6,502,523, forward strand.
TGTTTGTACGCGCATAACTTCCAAACGACTGCACCAAATTGGATAAATCTTTCTTTTATGTGTTCGTTATTGTCAGGAAAAGGTTTGTATGATTTTTTTTTTATTAAAAAAACAATTAGCAAGTATTTAAAAATCTACGAAAAGTGAGTGTGCGAATGAGACAGAAACCTGTGAGACATCTTCAATATATTGACAAAACTCTGAGAGAGTGACGTTAAGTTGTTCAGCCAGCAAAAGCAAAAGAATATGGCGGTACGAAGTTCGCCGGGTGAGCTAGTAAGCTTTAATGACGCTTTTACCTTAACGTGGCATTGCAACGGATGCCGGGTACAGCTAGTAATACTATTATATTATAGGTAACCATACAAACTTTTTTAAAACTTGTTTCTTTGTGTGTTCTCCCAGTGGCGCGGCGGCACACCAAACCACATCTACCGAGGACAGATCATACTTGTCGACTATTGGGGATTTCGCGACCATCACCAACACTGTTGGCACTGTAACAAGTTCAGTGATCTGTAAGAGATAAATCATTTACATAATCAAGATAATTAAATAGCTAAAACTTATTTTTTACCTACATACTGCGAACTGCTTGAGAGCATTAGAACTCTCGCCAAGTTCATCCGGGGAAGTACTGCCACCATGCCCGTTTCTGCCGCCAAGCAGCAACGCATTCGTGTGTTCCGGTTTGAAAGGCGTGGTTGCCGGTGAAATTACATGCACATGAGCACTACACGTCTCGGGGTTACGGGCGCATACGATGCGACTTGAGTTTTGTCGTACCTAGTAGGGGAAGACCTAAGTCGCATCGGTTGTTGTGGGCCGAGGTTACCACTTAACACCAGGTGGGCCGTCGGCTCGTTCCATAACTATATCAATAAAAAAAGACTTTAATAAGCCTATGAGGAAAAAAGCAATTGATAAACACGCTTGCCTTAAACTTCTCTATAGATTTCAAATATATCTCGGGCTTCAGATCTTTGAGGTAAACGACCACATTGCCGGTGCATATGTACTGAATAGTCGTCAGCAATCCATAGACGTGATACCATCGCGTGACGGACAGCACTCGAGAAGTCTCCGTGCTCGCGTAACTGTACAAATTTAAATAATAATTGGAGGATATTTCACACAGCGCCATCTAGCCCCAAAGTACGCTAAGCATAGGGAACCAAACAACTGATATACATACTTATATACTAACTAGCTGCACCCCGCGGTGAGTAAGTCAACCCACGGGAACACTGCACTTTTCCGGGATCAAAGTAGCTTATGTGTTAAGCCAGGATATAAGCTATCTTGATACCAAATTCATCCAAATCCATTCAGCCGTTTGAGCGTGAAAGAGTAACAAACATCCATACATACAAACTTTCACCTTTATAATATTAGTAGGATACATATTAAAACCCAGACACAGAACAAACATCTATGTTCGTCACAGAAATATTTGTCCTGGGTGGGTATCGAACCCACGCCTACAGCGCAGGAGGCAGCTACTACCAACTGAGCTGTGAGGCCAGTCAGAAAGAGAAACAAAAAAAAAACAATGATTGCATGCTGAGCCTTATCCTAATTCGTAGCTGTAGCCTAGAGTGTACCTATACTCAGGTTATTTAACTATGTTGTTTTATATCAATTGTACGTCTTAGTTTTAGTTATAAATATTTTACTTTTTTCATTTCGTTTATGTAAATTATGTATCAATTGTTCGCATCAAATTCAGAGATTACTTCCAAATTGAACACCCGTACTGCAGGCCCCAGTGTGTTAACGCTACGCCCTTTGGCAGCCCGCCGGTCCCTGACGAGTACTGTATGACAGCTGTGTCGCTGATATCCTCCAAGTGCACACAGGTGAATGTATTCACATCTCCAACCACTTCTAAACTGCTAAGCATGATCACTTCGCTAGATATCTGCTCGCCGCTCATCTGTACTACGTGTTTTACGTAAGGCATTCCTTTGAAAATCGTCAGCCAACTCCTCAAGGCTGTCTCTGAGCAGAACATCAGTTTCGGTTTTGACATACTGATCGTGTGTAACATTTCGTCTGAAATTACACAATAAAGTTAATTTAAAACCGTTTCTGATTAGAGTTCGTTATAAAACTGTGCTGAAAATTTGTGATGGCCAATGATGTTGCCCAAAAAGGAGTGTCATTTTCAAGATTCATGTATGTATGTAGTTTTAGATTTATTATTTGACTAGCGAATATTTTACAACGCAAATTAAATGTCATTTTATTATTATTTATTATTTGTGACTAGCGCCTCTTTACAGCGACAAAATGTACTTATATTTTATATATATATTAAAATGTATATATTAAAATGTATGTATTAAAATGTATATTTTAATAAATTAAACATAGAATATAAGAAAATACAAAAAAAAAAAAAAAAAAAATACACTGATGACGAGACATAGTGGTGCACCTAATTTATTATAATTTAATGACAGCGTCGAGTGGTACTGATCCCGAGTTTCAATGCGGAGGTCACCGGTTCGAATCCCGACGTGCAGTTTTTCGTTTGAAAGATTTATGTGCTCAATGCCCCGTTCTCAAAACTGTGAAGGAAAACATCGTGAGGAAACCGACATGCCCTAGAATTAAAAATTCGAAGACATGTGTCAAGTGCACGAAAGGAGCCTCTTTGAGGCGCACTTAAAATCCTTTCACCACACTGGTTCGAATATAATAATTATAATTTAATTTGTTATGTGTTTCATCTATGACAATAAATGTATTCTATTCTATTTATTTTGCTATAACATAATTGCCTGAACAGGTTTGGATGTCTAGGTATATTCGGATTATCATTGGAATCCTTACATCGTTTCGAGTGACACAGGCGATAATTAAATATAATTATGGCTCCATTTGCAAATGTAAAAAACTATATTTATTTACAATATGGCGCAAGGCAGTCGTGTTTCTCATCTTCTTAATTAGACAAACTTGTTTAATTTTGAGAATAAAACCTACTGGCTATTTTGACCCCACAGTTAAGTTCTTTAAAACTGTAATAAACTGAAACTACCTTTAGCCGTATTAATATTATAAGCTTACTGGCTGACCCGGAAAACGTTGTTTCGCCTTAAAAAGTAATCGACCACAGGGTTGAAAATTATTAAAATACTAATATCGCAATTCAAAAATAGGGGTTGGTGGTAGCATTGTGAAAATTTAGGGTTGTATGTATTTTTTAATGATGAATCATAAAAAAAAATTTTGGGGTGGACCACTCTTATCACTGAGGGGTATGAAAAACAATTTACGTCCTATTCTCAGACCTACCGATTATGCACAAAAAAAAACATAAAAATCGGTCAAGCCGTTTCGGAGGAGTTTGGTTACAAGTACCTACTGTGAATTTTACACGAGAATTTTATATATTAGATTTTAATACCGTAAGTATATTTAAAATTGAGACATGTGATGGTAGCTCCAGAACAGCTAGCGGCTACGGTGGCTGTCAGGTATTCTATGCGGTTCTCACTGCACAGCGCCACCACATCGCCATTCCGTATCCCTATTTTCGTCAGGCCAGTCGATATATTCACTATCCTCTGTAACATTTCTTTGTAACTAATTTGCTCTTCGGTTTCACCATTAATCTGGAAACAGCATTCAGGTAAGAAAATTCCACATAAATTGGTTATCACTACGAGGAAATTTCCAAAAAGTTACATTTTATTCAAGATCAGCAAAGGTTTTTTAAGCTATTGCATAGCTTCTATCGCGGGCCTTGAGCGTGGAGACCGAATCCAGAAATTCCGTAACGAAAAAAACCTAACACCCCCCACTCCGACCGGCACAGCGGTACTTTTTAGTTCCATCTATCGATAAATACCAGAACTTTTAATGACTTTTTGAAATATCACGCGCAATAGCTTTACCGCGGCAGTCTCCGAGTGCCACACGTCTTTTTTTATTCCATTTTCCTTTCCAACCAAAGGTTGTCTGGAAGAGATAGCTTCTTAGCGATAAGACCGCCCACCGTACATGTATCTTAAGTAGTTTTAAACGTTTATACTGTATATAATGGTGTACAATAAAGAATTTTCATTCATTCATTCAGCGCACCTAAAATCGTAAAATTTAATTAAGTATATGTATCACTTACCACTGCAACTTTATCGCCATTAACGCAAATCTGCCTCAATTTTTCTATCACATTCTGTCCAAAGGATAAGTTTGAAGGGATCTGTATTTGTGGACCACCGCTCACTATCCCGTTTGATATCATTTTAAATTAACCTTTGCTTGCACTTCACAAATTTATAAATTAAGATTTTTAAAATCAAACACACCCAAACAATTCAGTGTGTGTTGAAAGAACCTCGAATCAAATACAAATAAAACTAAAACATTGAAGTAATAAAACAAAAAAAAACAAATGGATATTATACAGGGTGACTCAGCTAACTTTTAACATTTGAATCATTAATAAATTTGCGAGCAGCGGGGCTAGCGGGGGGCGAGGTGTGGTGTTCGAAAGCTGACCGTTTGGGAATTTTTAGCCGATGCCATGTCGTGGTCGTGGCCCACTGTGCGTACGTAGTGGATGCCTATTTCAGCAACGGACTTTCGTACACACGAGCACGGCGCATATTTTGCAGTCATTACAAAATACGGTATTTGCGTGATGCACCAAGTGTCCAGTTAATATAGACGTAGGTGGAAAGATTTTGGCTAACGGGCTCAGTAGTAAACAAAACAATTCGCCGTCGAAATCGACCTGTACGGTCCGCGGAAAACATTAACCGCTTCGCCGCTGCCGTCGAAGCCAAGCCACGACGCTCGATAAGAAAACATGCAGTGTCATTAAATATTCACCGCTCTAGTCTTCAACGCATATTGGCACTAGACCTAAAGCTACATCCATTCAAGATCCAAATAATTCAAAAGATCAAGCCTGAAGATGAATCATAATAACTCAATGAATACAGTTAGATAATTTTTTTCTGAAAAAATCATCATCCTATTTGCAAACATACCCTGGCCTCCAAGATCGCCCGATCTTACCCCATGCGATTTATTTTTATGGGGATATCTTAAAAGCAACGTTTTTACCGACCCAATTGCCAATCTTGAAGACTAGTAGGCAAAGATAACTGAAGGAGTCAACTCTATCCCAAGTGATTTATTGCAGCGAGTGATAGGGAATACACGCGCCTGACTCGAAGAGTGTGTCCGACGAGAAGGAAAGCATCTTCACGATGTTATTTTCCATAAATAAAATCCCAATTTATACACTTTCTTTTAGTACTATTAAAATTACTATAAGTACAACCACTGTTTTTTAATTATTTTTTAAAGTTTAGAATCTGGAATGAGACATCCTGTATTAGCGATCCTGCTGGGAGCTCTGAGGTGTGACCACCTTTCTACACAGTATAAAACCAAGTCGCTATCCATCTGTACGCTTACATCTTATAAACTACTCAACGGATTCAAATGCGGTTTTTATTAATAGATAGATACAATAGGAAGGTTTATAGAGTGATTGTTGATATGTATTATATGTATGTACAAAAAGTATATAAGTATTATATCAGTTGTCAGACTTGTCATGTACCCATAATACAAGCTATGCTTAGCTTACTTTAGGGCTAATGGCGCTGCGTGAAATGTCTATCAATATTTATTTATTACTAGCCCGCGACTTCGTCCGCGTGGAATTCGGTTTTATCACGCACCCCTATGTTACCCCTCGGAAAAGTAGCCTAAGTTACTTCTTGTTACATCATCTATCTGCCAGTGAAAGTCCCGTCAAAATCGGTCCAGCCATTTCAGAGATTAAGCCGGAACAAACAGACAGACAGACAAAAACGGAAAAAAAAATTGTTTTGGTATATGTACACATCCATATCATATGCACTTAGTAAAAAGCGGTTATTTTAGTATTGCAAACAGACACTCCAATTTTATTTATTTGTATAGATTTTATTTTATTTACGTATAGTTTAATATTGTTTTATATTAATTTCTTGAAATATGAAAATAATTGTTCAAGATATCGGAATAAATCAAGCCGACTGAGAGATTTAATTGAAAATGCTGTCTTATTCTTTTGAAGTATAACAAAATAATGTACGATGGAATTATTCCTCTTTATTATATCGGTCGACCAGTCGGTCGATCAGTCGGTCGACCAGTCGGCTGGTCAGTCGGACGTCGGTCAGTCGATCGGTCATTAAGTCGATCAGTCGGTCAATCAGTCGGTCGATCGGTCGATCAGTCAGTTGATCGATCGTTCGGGCGAACGGTCGGTCGATCAGTCAGTCAATCAGTCAGCTGGTCAGTCTTACATACACAACATGGCTGGTCGGTCAGTAAGTCGATCGGTCGGTCGACCATTAGGTCGATCGGTCGATCAGTCATACATACATATTATATCAAAAAGGATATAAGTATTCTATCAGTCATCTTATTACCATATACAAGCTGTGCTTAGCTTAGTTTTGGGCTAGAGGCTAGATGGAAAAAAATTACAAGTAAACGTCACACAAATGTATTAAATTAATGACTGAAATGAAATGAAATGTATTAATTAATTGACTTTACCGTGACTTTACAAAAACAAGTATGACAGTACAACAACAAATAAAAAATATAAGTTTAGTGTCTTTTAATTGTAAATCAATTAAAAGGTCCGTAGAACATGTGAGAGATTTATGTAAATACGCTGATATTATCGCTTTGCAAGAAACGTGGCTATTGTCTCACGACTTGAGTTTTATGAATGAAATAGATAAGGAGTTCGCTTGCTACGCCAAGTCGTCTGTGGACTCGTCTGCTGGAGTTCTGCGTGGGCGTCCGTACGTGTGTGGTGGAGTAGCGCTCATGTGGAGGTCCTCTTTATTTACGAACGCTAGTGTTGTTCAGTGCGACAGTAACCGAATAGCGGCCGTGCATTTAGAGACAGGGGGTAAGAGCATTCTTGTTTTTAGTGTCTACATGCCGACTAACTGTGAGGACAATTTGCCTGAATATACCGAGTGTCTTGCGCAAGTAAGTGCTGTCATTGAAAATTTAGAAATAGAAAGTGTAATAGTGTTGGGCGATTTTAATGCACACCCAGGTACTCTTTTTGGGAAAGAGCTGGTAAATTATTGTGCCGAGCATTCATTGCAATGTTTGGACCTGGAGGTGATGCCATCAAATACCTACACTTATATAAGTGATGCGCACGGTACGAGTCGGTGGCTCGATCACTGTATCACAAGTGCGGCGGCCGCGGCGCTGGTCACTGATATATATGTACAGTATGACACATACTGGTCAGACCACTTCCCAATAATTGTGAATTGTAACTTTAATCTAATAAGAACTAAGTCAGTTTTAAACATTGATTCTCAAATCCAAAAGCACGTCTGGGGAGTGAGAGATCAGGCGCAGATAGACGCGTACTTTAAATTATGTACAGAAAAGTTTTCTAGTCTTTTAAATAATTTACATGTTATCAATTTTGAATGTTTTGACGTAGTTAGTTGTAAGAACTGTGATCATCATAAACAGATTGTCATTTTTTATACTGAAATTATACGAATATTGCAATTGTCGGCTGTGTATAGCGCTCGAATAAAAAGAGTTCAAAAAAAGCTAGTAGGCTGGAATTTTCACGTACGCGAATTACATATAAGAGCTCGCAATGATTTTCTAGCTTGGGTCACGTATGGTAGGCCATGCTCAGGTGCGTCCTATGAGGCTATGTCGTCGTCACGGAGAAAATTTAAGACTGCCGTAAAATACGTGCAAAACAACCAGGAAAAAATAAAAATGGACATACTGGCTAGACAACATTCATCGGGTAATTTTGTGCAATTTTGGAAAGAAACAAAGAAGCTGGATAGAAAAATTAGTATGCCAATTAATATTGAAGGTGAGGAAAATAAGAAAAATATAGCAAATTTATTTAGAAAACACTTTAACGTCGATACAGAATTAAATTCATCTAACAATAAATCTACCTACATAAATTACAGTGCCGGGCGTCATGACCCGGTGACTCACCATATCATAGTTACACAAAAAAATGTTGAAAATATTCTTAAAAACATAAAGCGTGGTAAGTCCCCGGGTCATGATGGCCTCAGTATAGGACACTTATTATACGCGGGACAGAATATATGCGAGATACTCGCGCGGTTATTTAACCTCTGCCTGCGTCACTGTTACATGCCAGCGGATATGATTCGTACACTTGTCGTACCAATCACAAAAAATAGAACCGGTGACGTCTCGAGCATAGGTAACTATAGGCCAATTTCACTTGCTACGATATTGGCCAAGATACTTGAACGAGTCCTACAACAAAGTATAACACCTTCATTATCGATCAATGACGGACAGTTCGGTTTTAGACCCCAAGTCTCTACGGATATGGCAATATTTTCTCTGAAACAGGTAGTTAAATATTATAGGAGTAGAAAGACAAGCGTATATGCGTGCTTTTTAGATTTAAGTCGGGCATTTGACACCCTTAGTCACAACTTGTTATGGGAAAAGTTATATCGCACTAATGTCCCGCGTGATGCCGTCGGTTTGCTTACGTATTGGTATCGCAACCAAACCAATAACATCAGGTGGGGTACTGAGCTATCAGATGAGTACAGGCTGTCCTGCGGTGTGAGGCAGGGGGGGCTCACCTCTCCGGATCTATTTAATACCTATGTGAATGATTTGATCGTGGAGCTGAGCAGCACCCCGGTTGGACTCAAATTAGATGACAGATATGTTAATAATTTGAGTTATGCCGACGATATGGTGTTGATTAGCCCCACGATTAAAGGAATGAGACGTTTGATAAAGATATGCGAGACATATGCAAGCCGACACAATCTGACGTACAACGTAAAAAAGACTGAAATGGTGGTATTTAGATCCGGCAAAGGGCCTGATAACGTGCCCTCTGTTCTACTCAATGGACAGCCTGTTAAAAGTGTGGAAAGTTTTAAGTATCTTGGCCATATCATGACGGCAAACCTTAAGGACGACGAAGATATTGAACGACAGAGAAGAGCGCTATACACAGTTGGCAATATGATTATTAGAAAATTTTGTAAATCATCCAGAGAGGTTAAGATAACTTTATTTAAATCCTTCTGCCAGACGTTTTACACTTGTCAACTTTGGACAAATTACACTAAAAAAGCACACGATGGCATACGGGTTGCCTATAATAATATTTTTAGGCAGCTGCTAGGTTTGGAACGTTTCTGCAGCGCCTCTGGAATGTACTTTGAGGCGCGTGTAGATTCGTTTCAGGCAATTCAGAGGAACCGAATTGCTAAGTTTATGTCCAGAATTGACAAGTGTAAAAACTCCATTATTATAAGTCTGGCAGAGAGAATCTACCTGACAGACACATATAGACACTGGGCGCAAGTAGCGTCTGGTGTCATATGTGTGTGAGATATATGTACCTACTTAGTTAGGTAGGTACTCTTTGTGGTTGTGTCCTCTTTTTTTATTATTATTATTTTATTTTTTGTATTGACTATGTTATATTAATGTAAAAAAAAAACTATGGATCTCGTGTCCGAAATAAAGATATATTATTATTATTATATTATTATTAATTATGCGTTTAGTCAATGTGAACGTAGCCAACAAAACAAACTTGATATCTGGATTTACCCTGTTCCGTGGAGTGAGAACGTGAGAAGTGATAAAACAAATTGTAAAATATTTTCCGTACGACAAGTATAGTAACATTTATACGTTTAAGTTTTTGGTGCTGACTTATGTGCTTAGCTGCAAAACATTGTTCCGCAATATAAAATAATATGGTGCGTTTCAAACGCGCGCCAAATGTTGTTGCGTTCAGAAACGCCACATACATATACTCTAATAGCTTTGTCCTCTTCAGATAAAAAGTATAACTACATATGTACTTATAGATAGTCTGCCTGCTTATGCACTTATCAGTCGTTATTGAATTGCTAGACGGCATAGAGCTCTATGGTTTGTTAGATACCTAAATTATTATGACAATGGGCAAACTGATGGTAAACAATGTGGTAGACGGTGGCCCAGCCCTCAGGATTCCTGCACATTTATCACTCGGACAGCATTTAATTGATTGCTTGAGGAAAATATGTGAAAACGACGACTCTGTCGCTTTGGTAAGTCATGTTTACAATTACGAGTGAATCCCGTTTAGCTTGAACTTCGCTCTAACCGGTGATGTCCTTGGACTCGACAACTGTTAATTATCGTTTTATCATCGCTGTCGTTTGTCAGAAATTTTACCAATATTAACAGTTTGTTCATTGTTGTAGCATTTACTGTTTATCTGGATGTATTCGTTGACCTACTTCAAATTAGGACGAGTTAGACGAAAACAAAACAGACCAAGTACTTCTTCCATAAATATGACTAGGTACGTGTCTTAATTTTATACAGACTAAAAAAATAACTGGTGTGCGGTTTCCCGGTTTATTTATCATTCGATTTCAGGTTAATTAGGTAATTGTATAGGAAAGTATTAAAATTCAGTACCACCATTAGATTAGATCAATGATAGAATCATTATGATTTTCGATAACAAACCTGGAATTAACAATGCAAATACATTTGTCCCGCCGCGGAATTTGAACCCGCAAAGACATCAGTGGCTCAGTCGGAATGTTATCGTTGATTCCAAAAGTCCTAGCCCAAAGTTGTTGGTTGGTTTATAACACAATTACCCTCACCTCAGTAAAACTCCATAGCAGGCAGTTCCAATAAAAAAAAATGGTTGTCTGTAAAGTCGGTTTACTGACGATAGTTGAACATGACAACGTCTTAAGAAAATACTGATGGAATGGTAGCATTTTTCAAAAGAAAATTTTAATTTCATTTGTTTAATAGATTTGTATATATATAGAGAAGGAGGTAATTGGAAATCACAATGAAATTGATCAAGTTAGATTTATTTGTACGCATAAATACAATTATGTCAATTTTTTTTTTACAATTTAATAGTTTTACACTGCACTTGATACTCGATCAAAACATGTAAATGTAAGTATTAGCAGCTGTCCACGCAGACGCATCGCTCACTCAAGTAGGAGAGAGACGGATGTCGAACGCTGCCGAACGCAAAGGCCGATTGTGCTTCTTTGTCGCTCGTTCCGCGCTCTCGCTTGCACTTGCACAAGCCTTACATGGAACGCCTCAGAGCGAGGTAACGACGCATGAGTCATGTTTTTTCGTGCGTGCAGCCGGCTCTATCGAATTATAAGACATTGTCATGTCAAAAAAACCAAGAATATTAGTAAAATATGGTCATATTGTCTATAGGTAAACATCTATTTTAAGCGAATTATTTCGAATGTGACAATTGCGATGGTTGGTGAAAGGTCGATCATAAGCGGTTGTGCTACAGTTACCTACTATACCGATAGGTAATAACTTTTTGTATAATTTTTTACTAGCTGTTGCCTGCGACTTCATCCGCGTGGAATTCGGTTTTATCATGCACCCCTATTTTACCCCTCGGAAAAGTAGCCTAAATTACTCCTTGTTACATCAGCTATCTGCCAGTGAAAGTCCCGTCAAAATCGGTCCAGCCATTTCAGAGATTAGCCGGAACAAACAGACAGACAGACGGAAAGTCAACAATTTTAAAAAATGATTTTCTGCACTTTACCGACAGTTGCAGACCGTTGTTCATTGAGCACAAGATTCTAACGCTTACGTCGTTATATATATTTGAAATGGCACTATATGTAAGAAAACATCCCCATTTTTCCCTCACAAGTCTGAGTTTGTAGTGCGGAATAGACGTGATAGCAGTAAACTCCAAATGCCTAACAGTAAAACAGCTTTCCTACAACAAAGTGTAGTTTGTATGTCACGTAAAATCTATAATAAAATACCTAAATCATTAAAAGATCTTAATGACAATATATTTAGGACCAAATTGAAACAATTATTAATTAACAAGCGCTATTATAATACTAACGATTTTATGACAGATAAATTTTTACATAATCTTATTAGTATTACTTTTATTTTTCTATTTCTTATTTTTATTAATATTATATTTTAATTATTTTGTCATTTTTTAAATTACAATATAGGTTAAAGTTAGAATACGTAAAATATTAACTGAGTTAGAACTCACCGTAACATTTGCATGCTAATCTTAGTAGAAAATAATTTAAACCAGAATATTATTACCATCTGTGTAATCTACATTGTGTTCAAGCAAATAAACTATTTTTGTCTTTGTCTTTGTTATATGTACCGTGTATACATCACCGTGTATGCACTTAGTATAAAGCGGTTATTTTAATATTACAAACTCCAATTTTATTTATTTGTATAGATATATAACTAATTCTAACTAGGCACTAGGAATCCCTGTGTTGTATGGTGGCTTTTCTCTTCATACAACTAGATATTATGTTTGGTTTTAATAAATTGCAGATAAATGGAGACACTGGTGAGAAGACGACGTTCAGAGCCATCCTCCAGGGGACTGTCGACGCAGCCACTGGCCTGAAACGCCTCGGGGTGAAGCGCGGAGATGTGGTCGCTCTATGTGGCGAAAACAAGCCAGAATATCTTATCGCGGCTTTAGCAGCTTTGTGTTGTGGGGCCACTATCACCACACTCAATCTTATGTACACGCAAGGTAAATATATGATACCAAGTCTTAGAGTATGTGCAATGCTTCTAGTAGGTACACAAACAGCTGTAAACTAAAGTTAAATTACTATTAATCGAGATAACAACGGGACCATTACAGAATTTCTAAAATATATAATATATGGATTTAATCTATATAAATAAAAATGAATCACCGTAATGTTTGTACGCGCATAACTTCCAAACGACTGCATCAAATTGGATAAATCTTTCTTTTATGTGTTCGTCATTGTCAGGAGAAGGTTAGTATGAAAAAAATATTAAAAAATAATAGCATATATTTCAAATTAAAATCTGAAACTTTTGACAGTATTGAGTATTGAAAAAAATATGGCGGTAGGTACGAAGTTCGCCGGGACAGCTAGTTTTGATATATACCTACTGTCTGAAATATAAATTCATGACCCTACAGTTCTCTGAACTGAAATTAATAGGAGCTAATCTCTCAGCTACTGTAAAATAATTACAGGCCTCTCTTCTGTTTTAGAGGAAATCATTCATGCCCTGAAAATTTCAAAACCGAAGTTCATGTTCGGCTCGGAGTCAGCGTTAAAGGAACATCTGTCCATTCTAAAAAAAGTATCAAGTTTGAAGAAGATAGTGCAACTGGACGGATCCCCAGTGGAGCCAAGAGTTTTGCTGTTCAGCAGTTTGCCTGTGGCCGGCTGTGACGTCATAGGTTTCGAACCCACTCAAGTAGCTGGGTCAGATGGCGCTTTCATCCTGTACTCATCGGGCACTACAGGCCTGCCCAAAGGCGTCTTGCTCTCTAATCTCAATGTGCTGTATTCTATAGCATTGTTTGAGTAAGTATTATAGGGAAAAGAAGATAGAATTTGGTACGTTTTGGCCAACTAACAACCTTAAAAATACCTAAAAATACATAAATTCCATTGCAGGATTTGGCCTTGACATGTTAAAACAGGTTGATTGAATTGCCACCTTTTCATTTGAATGATGTCGCCATAATTATTTATCATATTTGTCTTTCGTCTATTGTACAATCTTGCAGTTATTTACTTATAAAAAATATACTTCAAAATACATAAATTGCATTACCGGATTTGGCATTGACATGTTAAAACAGATTCATTGACTTGCCACCTTATTTTTTTTATTATGCACACATGTAGAACTTATTAATTAAATTAAGAAGAACATCACATGTACCCTGCAAGGATTTGAATGGTGTTGTCATAATAATTGACCATGTTTGTCTTTCGTCTATTGTACAATCTAGCAGTTATTTACCTCACTATACAGCTTGTTCAATTAACAGATTACCAGATGAGTTGAAGGAACCGACGTCTCTTATCTCGGTGGTGCCCTGGTATCACGCTTATGGCCTGATGTCAACGATCAATAACATTATGGTGAAAAGCCTGATAGTATACTTTTCCGAAGGTTTTAATCCTTTGACGTACTTAAAGGCGATACAAGAATACAAAGTGAGCAACTACCTTTTTTATGTAGTACAGTTACGGAACGAGGCGATGGCCCTGGTGTTTTTTCGGTCCATAACAACCGGTGCGACATGGGTCTCCCCTACTAGGTACAAGACTCAAGTTGCATCGTATGCGCCCGTAACTCTGATACGTGTAGTTGGAATGTCTCATGAGCCTGTAATTTCACGGCAACCACACCTTTAAAACCGGAACACAGTAACGCGAATACATTACTGCTTAGCGGCAGAAATGGGCATGGTGGCAGTACTTCCCCGGACGAATTTGGCGAGAGTTCTACTGCTCTTACCGAGATATTCACTTTAGTTTAGTAATTCTCGAACAATACTTTATTTGACCAATCAGTAGATTTATTGAGGAAATATAACAATTACAGGTTAATACTATTAATGTTTTTATAGATTCGTACGCTGTTGATGGTTCCACCTCTAGTGGTATTTCTGGCGAAAGTGCCATTCGTAGAAGAATTTGATCTTTCATCTGTCGAATATGTATGGTGTGGCGCTGCTCCCCTCAGTGCCAGCATTATAGCTGCTGCAATGAAACGGTAAGTAAATCACATGAAACAATCGGAGATGTTATTCCTCGCTTCATTAACAACTTTCCTACAGATATTTGTAATAGTTTGAAGACTATAAATTTCAAGTTCAAATTGAAAATGGTTTTTATGAGTGGTGTATAAGTTGAGTACTTACATGAGTCCTAGCTCCTGTATCCTATACCTACCTTCATAAGTTTTGTTTTAGTTTTTTCGAACAGCACTTACCTAATGTTCATTTTCTTGATATTGTATAATATAATATAAATAGACTCGCGCAGCAACGATACAAACCTTAGTGGTTTTTGATACTAAGTCCATCAAATTTTGTAAAAATTGTATAATAGATAAATAAATTAAAAAAAATTACCTAGTAAAAATTGTATAATAGATAAATAAATAAATAAAAATTACCTGGAACTAGATTAAAATATAATTAAACAACTTGTTTTTATGTTTAGCTTGCCCAATTGTGTTGGGATATTCCAAGCCTACGGTATGACAGAAACTTCTTTGGCTGCGACAAAGGATAACGCAGAAGACGGCGTAGAACGTAAGCCAGGCAGCGGCGGCTACCCTATTCCTGGAGTCAAAGTAAAGGTATGTCAGACATAGTGACTGAACTGAACATAAATGATGTTATGTTTTTCCAGAAGGTGATTCTTCGAAATTGTATAGGATTTGAGCGGTTGATATCTAGTGCAATAATTGATGGACATTTCCGAATGATTTCGAAAGAAGCCGTCAAATTGCTGTATCTACTTTGCGGCCTTGTATAAAAGTAATAATTGAAAAAAAAATATATACTAATAAGTATGATCTTTTAATACAATTATTTGAGGTTTGAGCAAAATATTTTTTTATTTTTATAAATGCAGCACATATTTTTCTTACCGTATTTATTTATATGTATTTTAGTATAATTGCGGTGCCCAGGACAGCACCATCAGCTTTCCACTATAATTTACATTCCAGTGAAAGTATTTTGTCTGGATCCCCTGATTGAACATAAGACTAAGTACCTCGATGGCCGAGCTTTGCTCGGTATTTTTTTTTTTTTGATAAATTGTGTGTTTTAGAAATTATATTTAAGTACGAATTACCTACATACCTACTGATAAAATGATGAAATATGAATAATATTTTTCGATCTTACGGACAGAATAAACGCCACCTTATTGTTATTTAATTAAAAAAAAATATATATGTTTAAGTTAATTTTCTGAAAATGAATCCTAGCTAGATCGATTTATCGCCCCCGAAATCCCCTGTATACTAAATTTTATGAAAATCGTAGAGCCGTTTCCGAGATTCAGATTATACAGGGTGTGGCGTAATGAGTGGATAATAGGGTACCTGCGGGTAGGGGCCATTGTGGCGGTTCAGAAAAATATTTGTTATGCTCAGTAAAAGTGCCTCGGTTTTCGAGATATTCGACATTTTCGAAATTTAAGAAATATTTCACCCTTCGTCACTATTTTTGGCGCCCAGACTGCAAATGAAATTTTTTTTTCTATCTGTTTTTTGGATAGTATTCTTGGATAGATGTGCTATCGAATGGAAACTATTATTTTTATAACACAAGCACAGTTATGTTTTTAAAATAAGATTTCACTAAAATTTTACTTGCTTTCGTTTGTTTTCCTGACCTTTACCCTTCTGTGGTGTAAAAAAAATGTATGGTCACTTGAATGCCAACGTTTAAAAAAATTTGCCTTTTTCATCGAAATTCCGAAATGGTATATTACATGGTATTTCCACAAGTTGATTCAAAATTAATTCCTACCAAACTTATCAAGGCGTAATTTAAAGAAATATTTTTAACTATTATTAGCAATAATTGTCTACTGTTCGCAGAACTACTAGTAATTCTTGGAACAGATTGGTTCCACTTTTATTAGAAGATGTTTCATTAGAAGATAGAAGAAGAATGTGGCTGCAGCACGATGGTTGCCCCGCTCATTACGCCCGAAATGTTCGACAATACCTCGATGAAACATATCGTCGACGATGGATCGGTCGTTTGGGGACAATTTTGTGGCCACCTCGTTCACCAGACCTCAACCCATTGGACTTTTTTTACTGGGGATGTCTTAAAGAAAAGGTTTATAAAGACCCAATTAATACAGTGGACCAGCTACGGGAGCGTGTGCGATTAGCTGCTCAGAAAATCACAGAGCAAAGATTTGCGAACAGGATTAAAAGATCTTTTATCAAAAGGTGCAGAGCATGCATCAGAGCACGTGGTGGACTTTTCGAACACCTTTTGTGATAGTAAATTTAATAAATGAAATGCATTTAAAATTTATTGTTTCGTTTTATTTCATTACCGAATTTTAAACTAATGTTTTTAGGTGATTTTAAGTAATGAAGTAAATTATATTTATTATTAGTACTATTTGTAATTTTATAATAATTAGCTCTACCCATTTTAATAGGAATTAATTTTGAATCAACTTGTGGAAATACCATGTAATATACCATTTCGGAATCTCGATGAAAAAGGCTAATTTTTTTAAACGTTGGCATTCAAGTGACCATATATTTTTTTTACACCACAGAAGGGTAAAGGTCAGGAAAACAAACGAAAGCAAGTAAAATTTTAGTGAAATCTTATTTTAAAAACATAACTGTGCTTGTGTTATAAAAATAATAGTTTCCATTCGATAGCACATCTATCCAAGAATACTATCCAAAAAACAGATAGAAAAAAAAATTTCATTTGCAGTCTGGGCGCCAAAAATAGTGACGAAGGGTGAAATATTTCTTAAATTTCGAAAATGTCGAATATCTCGAAAACCGAGGCACTTTTACTGAGCATAACAAATATTTTTCTGAACCGCCACAATGGCCCCTACCCGCAGGTACCCTATTATCCACTCATTACGCCACACCCTGTATATATACAAGAATTGCTCGTTTAAATATAGTAAAGTAGTAAAATGCTTTACTAATACGAATTATTGTATCACACAGGTAGTGGACATTGAAAAACGAGTGAAACTCGGTCCGAACCAGGAAGGTGAAATTTGCATCAAAGGCCCCATCATCATGAAGTGCTATTTGGGTGACGAGAAAGCCTCACGCGATGTCATAGACGAGGAGGGCTACCTCAAGACCGGCGACATCGGCTACTACGACAAAGAGGGGGCGTTCTTCATTGTCGATCGGCTGAAAGAGCTTATCAAATATAAAGGTTATCAGGTATGCGATATTTTATCACAATTATATATCATGTACGATTATAACTCATAAATAGAGCTCTTATCCAATTATATCTATTTTTTTGCATAACAACAAAAGCGAGCAACGTGGGCCCTACTAAAATGTATATCTATAAAAGTTGGAATAGTTTTTCACAGATCCAAACACAAGGATTGATTCCAGGTGGCTCCAGCAGCAGTCGAAAGTGTGATCTTGCAGCACAACGGCGTAGAAGAGTGTGGGGTCGTGGGCGCGCCAGATGAGAAGGCGGGCGAGCTGCCCACCGCCTTTGTAGTCGCCAAGCCGGGAGTCGAACTCACTGAGCGCGATCTGCTGGACTTCACAGCCGCTAGGGTAAGAGAGTTACTGTCACCCTTGGCGTGACCGAGTAGGTTCTTTTTGTTTTATATATAGATCACACCATAGAGAAGGGAACGAGGACCAAAATTGAAATCTTAAATCGTTGACTGGCATGGGAACCACAACATTGGTTAGCGCAGGCTTTGTCTGGCTTGCGAAATTTTAAGGCTTATGTCTCATAGACTTAGTCGTTTCTGAGATTTGGTTACGATTTGGTACTTAGTAGGTATGTAGGTAGGTATTGTCTATCCTATCCAACTGTCCACTCCTGGAAGACTTCAAGAGAGAGAGAGATACCTATGAATGAATTTGAAGTTTGATGAAGTTTCCTGATGAAGTTTGAAATGACTTTTGATTAGGTATTGAATTTATATACCAAAATTTTTTATTTTCAGTTGTCTCCAACATCCCGACTTCATGGCGGTGTTATAATCGTCGACGAAATTCCGAAGAATCCTTCGGGAAAGATCCTGCGTCGCGTACTCAAACAGAGACTTCTGAAGAAAGGGAGGAGTAAATTATAATGGAGACGGAGTAGTTTTTCCTGATTTAACACATGGTCTAAACTTTTGTAGATAAAATCGTTAAACTGAATACCTACACCTACCTCTTGGAGTAGGTACCTATCCATAAAACACTACCAGTTATTCATACAAATTAATGCAAATCACTCAGCATGCAATAAGAAGTTTTAAATACATTTATTGAATTTACATCTAAGATACTAGATTTATATATATTAAACCGAAAGTTGTATTATTTCAGGTCTTATGATCAATTTACTTGCATGTATTGGTCACTTCAAAAAGGTCGTTCACACTCGCATGTTATTTTCAGAAATTTTTCATGAATACTTTATGTGTTCGTCCAGTTTAGACAGTTTAACCAAAGAAAAACATAAAAAGTGCTTGTTTTGGCGTGACGGTGTTAGGTATACCTACATGAACAACAAAATAAATGTTTGTTGTCAGACGGTACATTCAAATTTATTTTTATTTTTTTACCTACTTCTTGAAAAATGTTTAATATCTATCCCTATTTTTAAAGAACGGTTTGTTGGTACGCATCTGAAATTTGTCAATTTCAAAAAGAACAAATATTGGTAAATATTTTTAGCTCAGACTAAATATTTCTTACACACTGCAATTGGGTTTGTAATGTATATAATTACATTGGTCTCAATAAACTGCACTGAATAAGACATCTTCGTAAGTATTTTTCATCTCTTGCTAGTTTTTATTTAAAACCGACATTATTAAAGGTATAAAAACATTAAAAAAACATTATATCGGGTATCTGCCAATATGATGTGTCACACAGAAAAATAAAATATCATAAATTTAATCTATACAGCAGTGGTACGGACCAGAGGATGGTACGCTCATTCGTAGCCGTTGTCCGTGCATTATTTTGGTTGTCAAGTCGCGATTAGTAGAGATGCAGAATCCGGGTACACAAATCCGACGAGGTCAGATAATTAAGTTATCTATATTAAAATATCAAAGATAATTTACATAGTACTCTGTTAATGTCAGTGTCACTGCCAGATGCCAGATTAAAAATGTAACATAACCTCCACTCCAAAGTGCCTTTAATAAAGCTAAACCAAACAGTTTCGTTTCAATAATATTGTAGACATTCATATGTAGTGTAGTACATCAGCTTATCCAATAATATAAAAAGATCCATAAACAGCTATCAATATTTGTGTGATAAATTGGATTATAATTCGAAGATAAACAGATTAGCTTGTATTACGTCCTGGACTTCGAACGGGTGTTTTTAGAATCTGCAGTTCTTCTAAATATTTTTGTGTCTTGATTTAAAGAACCAGTTTTATTACAAATATGAGTATTACTATTTGTAACAATATTGTATCCGGGCCAGAAGAACAGCCTATACCG
Organism: Chesias legatella; assembly: GCA_947359385.1. NCBI lineage: Eukaryota > Metazoa > Arthropoda > Insecta > Lepidoptera > Geometridae > Chesias > Chesias legatella. The sequence goes on from OX375775.1 coordinate 6,522,643, forward strand.
GCGCACTTATCGTATGGTCAATTTATGTTCGACCAGCTAAAGAATGGGGGAGATAAAATCGCCCTTGTAAGTAAACTTTTTTTTATTATTATTGCTTATTACAATTCACTGAAATAATGATTAACGACCATATTTTTTATCTTCCGAAATAATTTCGTGTTTGTAATGTCTTAACCTATTTAATATTATTACAGATTAGCGCTGAAACAGGAGAGTCCGTCACATACAAGTATATCCTTCAAAACAGTGTGAACCTAGCTGCAAAACTCAGGCATATGGGACTTAAGCGAGGCGATGTAGTAACACTAAGTAGCGAGAACCGATTTGAATTCATGGTGGCTTCTCTGGGTGTTATGTACTGTGGGGCAGTGCTGTCTACACTGAACATTACATACTCACCTGGTAAATAAACACTTAAAGTTATAACAATTTGCTATAATATTGTTTTGCCTATTTCTTATTATTTATTTCAGGATTTCATTCTGTATATAAACTCTGGAAGTGGTATCTAAAATTGTTGAACTCTTTCAGTGTATGATCAAAAAGGATAAAAAAATATTATCAGAATGATAATCGGTGTATGCAATAATAAATTATTTATGGTAAATTGACCATGACTTGTTATGCTTTCAGGTGAAATCACACACATACTCAACATAACAAAACCAAAACTAATATTTACATCACCGATCACAGCCCAAAACATATATGACTGCAGCCAGAATCTGCCTTTTGTGGAGAAACTGGTAACGTTTGGTGATTTTGAGGTGGTACCTGGGCTCATGTTCAATGACCTGGTAAAGGAAGATGTTGACGTGGACAGCTTTGTTATGGAGGATGTCAATGGGGCGGAGGATGCGTTGGCAGTAATGTGCTCATCGGGGACCACAGGGCTGCCTAAGGGAGTGATGCTCACTCATGTTAACTTTTTAACATTGTCTGCACACATGAAGTGAGTATGCTGCTACAAATACTGCTTTACTAGTAGGCTTTAGGCTAGACACCAACAAACAATTTTTTTTTTTTACACTGTGATTCCCTGTATTGTAGAAATTTAAAGTAAACTCTGGAACCACAACAGAGACTAGACTTGAAAGGAATATTTGAAAAAAATGGAAATCATAGACCTGTTTGACTGGCCTCACAGATCAGTTGGTAGTAACCCTGCCTTCTGGTTTTGGGTTTGATTGCCACTCGGGACAGACATTTATGTGACAAACAGATGTTTATTATGTGCTGGGTGTTGATATGTATTATATGTATGTATTTAAAAAAATATATGTATTATATCACTTGTCTGGTTCGCATTAGAAACACTAGGCTTAGCTTACTTTAGGGCTAGATACTGCTGTGTGAAATGTCCACCTATATTTATTTTGATAATGTAATCAAAAACCTTTGTTTCAATTTTTCCTAGTACCACTACTAAAGTAGTTTTTATGTAACTGTAATTACATTTTCTTTTTATTATTTACAGATATTATTTGGCACGATCCCAAGAGGCAAAGGGACATGATATTGTAACAGGACTGTCGTTGATTCCTTGGTTCCATGCCTATGGCTTCATCACCACTTTTGCAGTAATGGCTATGAACATCAAAATTGTGTTTTTAATCAGATTCGAAGAACAACAGTTCTTGGAAACAATACAAGATTACAAGGTATGTGAATTTATTGAGTTTATCACACTGTACTGATGTACCAACTGATGTAATTTATCATTACTGTGATATCATATTGTCTGCTATCATTAAAATGGATGTTTTATGGATGTAAATTTGTTATTGAGTTTTTGTTGTGTTCCAAGCTATACTATGGTTTTTTTATGTCATTGAAGTGACGGAGCGAGCTGACGACCCACCTGATGTTAAGTGGTAACCGCCGCCCATAGACAACAGCAATACCACTCAAGTCCTCTCCATAGTACGAGATGACTCAAGTCGCACTGCGTTGCGTCCATCACCTCAAGTAGAAGATGTTACGTCTCATGCGCCTGCAATTTCACTGGCACCCACTCCCTTCCACCGGAACACAGCAACACGAGTGCATCACTGCTTGGCGGCAGATTACCAGGTGTGGTGGCAGTACTTCTCCGGGCGAACTCAGCACAAGTTCTACTGCTACTATGCGCTGTGTGAAATGCCCCTCAGTATTTATTTATAGTACTTAATTACAAATTTGAAGGTAAACATGACCACCATTGTGCCTCCGCTGGCGGTGTTCCTCGCGAAGCACCCACTGGTGAGCAAGTACGACTTGACCTCACTGCGGGAGGTGTGGTGCGGTGCTGCGCCCTTGTCAAGTGAAATACAGAAGGCTGTTTCCAAAAGGTAAAACGCTAGGCCTCTAGGTCTCACGTTAATGTATACTAGCATGTTAGACCTCCCAGTATAACACTGAATATGTCATTTTTACCAAATTAATCTTATGATAATTAGTAATACTGCCATCCTTTAACTAGAAAGCCGTTAACCCTCAAAAGTTAAATTTTGACTTTTTAATAGAAAGCGATACAGTTCAAAATTCACTATATTTCTGTATAAGAAACGTTTGTAAATTATAATTAGTTCCGGAGATATAAAAAAATTGTATGCCGTAAAGTGACGGATTTAAAAGGAATTAAATAAGAGTTCTCTGAACATATCTCAAAAACAACACTTTGGGCTTAACAGCCTTTTAGTTAAAGGACGGCAGTATAGTTATAATGATAGTTAGATAGATAGACATGGATATTAAACCATAGCCAAATGAAATCGAAGATTTGAAAAGACAGTCTATGTTTATTGATCAGATAATTTATCTGATTTAACATAGTTTTTGAAGGAGCTGTAGATGATTATATAAATAGTTATAGTAAGACTGGTAAAATAGTTTGTGTTACTGGTAACGGTACGGTTTACTTAAGTAGCTAACCACATTTCCTATGCTCGTTAATTTGGCTTGTGTAGAAATTTGTTTTTTTTAGATATGTAATTGAGAAGATTAATTATGGTTTTGATATTTCTGATGTGGTTTGGCTTTTATGTCTCTAATACATTAATCCCGCTCATGTATATATTTGTCTTACTAGTATTGATTTTTAGCTTATTATTATTAAACTATGTAATTATGTCCAGTAGAGTATTATTAAATTTATTATCAAAATTCATTATATCGTCAGCATCACCCACTGCTCTATTGGTATCACCTATAAGAAAGCATTCATGTTTAGTCGTCAAAACAAGCCGTTATATAAACTAATAATTACTTTGCGCAGCAAACCAAAAAATTTGACTTCATCGCCAATGAACGAGAATGATTTATCGCTATCTCATACTTGGGTGACATGTTTCCATTTAAAATCAAATTACGGAATAGATTTTTATGAAATTTCTATGGGACCAATCTGTCAACCTATCCTTTCAAATAAAATAAAATCTCAAGCGGTTTATAAATAATGTCTCACATAACAAAGATTAAAAAAAACACAACCGAATTGATAATCTCCTCCTTTTTCTGAGGTCGGTTAAAAACGTCGTAGTCAACAGAGGATATTGGTTGCAGGACTGGTATTGATTTCATAAAGCAGGGTTATGGCCTTACAGAAGTAACAATGGCTTGTTGTGTGGATCTAACGAGCGGAGAGAAAGTGGGCTCTTGTGGCACCCCCGCGCCTGGCATGAAGATTAAGGTATGGATACTAACTTAACATTAGGCCTTGTAGTTTTTAGGACTAATTTGGGCATGGCGAATCATTCAGTCCAGCACATATGTACTGTAAATGAATATAGCTAAGAATGTAAAATAATGTGCCGGGCTGAATTGCGTGTAGCATGTTTCAGTGTTGATATCATGTTTGTTGTTTACAATATTTATATAATTGGGTTTGGATAATAATTATATTGCGCAGTAAAACGAGAAAAAACCGACTTCATCGTCAATGAACGAGAATTACACGAGGAATAATTACGATTAGGTACGAGATAACGATATCTCATACTTGAATAATAATAATAAATAAATAAATATTTGTGTACCTTTCACACATCGCCATCTAGCCCCAAACTGAGCATAGCTTGTGCTATGGGAACCAGACAACTGACAGAATGCATATATACTTTTTTAATGACATATATTTACCAGATATTTTGATTAAGAATCCAAACTACTGAACCGATCTTGATATAATTTCTAACGGGCCAATCTGAAAATTTATGATTTTAAATAAAAATCTAAATCTGTTTATAAATGACAGAAATCTGAGGTAATTACATAAAAAAACGACCGAAAAGTCGGTTAAAAATATGATAATTACTCGTTGTTGTAGATGTTGTAGAGAACCCACTGCCAAACAATTGTTATATAAGACAATGCATAGTAAACAACTCACGTCATTAGATTCTTTTTGTATTTTTATTAAGTTTTTATACTTAAGTGACTATTGTTCTCACTTTCCCATATGTTGTTTGTCTAAAATTCTTGGAAATTTAAGAAGCATTAACATTATTATAAATATTGTTTATTTTTCTGTTTAAATTTATCTCTTAAAAGTTCAGAAAAATGGTTACATTGAATATATTCCTTTTTGGTTGAGTATGTGTTAACATACTCTATCTATACTAATATTATAAAGAGATAATGTTGGTAAGGTGTATGTATGTTGTATGTATGTCCGAAGTAAACTCAGAAACTACTGAACCGATTTCAAAAATTCTTTCACCAATAGAAAGCTACATTATCGAGGAGTAACATAGGCTACTTTTCCGAGGGGTAAAATAGGGGTGCGTGATAAAACCGAATTCCACGCGGACGAAGTCGCGGGCAATAGCTAGTTACGTATATTCGCTTGGATTGTTAGTTTTCTTTCCCGTGTATAGATGCACTTATAAAAGGAAATGTCCTTTTGTTTGGTAATATTGATTGATGTTAGGTACTTCTCATAATCGGCGAAAGACTTATAATTTTTTATGAAATTTACAATCAAATTCTCGTCACACAATTAACTTCACATGTCCTCGGGACCTGTCCGTGTTCTCCCTGGAGAAGGGAGAAGGGAGAACAGTGTGTAGGTTAATAGGTATAGTTCGTTTCAAGTTTATGTTCTATTTAGTTAGTTGTACCTAAGTTATTCATTTAACTTAAGGGGGTTGTCACAGTTTACAATAAGCTAAAGCTCCCAGAAAACAAAGAAAAAATTAAAATATACGCCATAAAATGACTTCCGCAGGTGGTTCATATAGATAATGGGAAACTGCTTGGGCCGAACGAGGAAGGCGAGTTGTGGATCAAATCTCCCCTCCGTATGAAAGGGTACATGGGTGACCAGGCCGCCAGCGACGCGCTCTTAGATAAGGAAGGCTACGTGCGCACCGGAGACATCGGTTACTACGACGCCGACGGGTACTTCTATATCGTCGACAGACTGAAGGAACTCATCAAGTACAAAGGCTTCCAGGTAACATTAATAATAAATATTAGGGACATTTCACACAGCGCCATCTAGCCCCAAAGTAAGCTAAGTGAATAGCTTGTATCATGGGAACCAGACAACTGATATAATACTTAAATACTTTATTTTTTGTAAATACATACATATTAACACCCGGGCACAGAACCAACGTTTATATTCGTCATACAAATGTTTGCCTGGGTGGGAATCGAACCCACGACCTACAGCATAGAAGCCATTTTTTTCGGAAGACTTACTGCTCATAAAAACATTAGGCTAATAAAAGGTGTTAACATATACAATAAATGGTGTGTGTATGTGTGTGCAGGTGGCTCCGGCGGAACTGGAAGCGTTGCTGCTGCAGCACGGCGGGGTGGCGGAGGCGGGCGTGGTGGGGCGGCCCGACGAGGCGGCCGGCGAGCTGCCCCTCGCATTCGTTGTGAAGCAACCTGGTGCCACCCTCACTGAACACGACCTGGTACAATTTGTCGCCTCTAAGGTAACCAGATATTGCATATTGATATGTATAAGCAGTTGTGCAGTCTTTGACTGGCCTCATAGCTCAGTCGTAGTAACCCTGCCTTCTGCGCTGCAGGTCGTGGATTCGATTTCCACCCAGGACAAACATTTGTGTGACAAACATAGATGTTTATTCTGGCTGGGTGTTAATATGTATGTACTAGCTGTGCCCCGCGGGGAATAAGTAATCCCACGGGAACACTGCACTTTTCCGGGATCAAAGTAGCCTACGTGTTAATCCAGGATATCAGCTATCTTGGTACCAAATTTCATCCAAATACATTCAGCCGTTTTTGCGTGAACGAGTAACAAACATCCATACAAACTTTCATGTTTATAATATTAGTAGGATTTACAAAAAAAAGTGTTTTATATCAGTTATCTGGTTCCTATGATAAAAGCTATATTTAGCTTCTTTTGGGGCTAGATGGCGCTGTTTGAAATGCCCACCAATATTATTATTATTATTCGCAAAGCTGTTCGGTTTAGAAGTCTCCAAACCAATACAATGAAGCTTATTCTGGATTTACTCTTATCTGAAGAAGGATTTGTTCAAGATTGTTGATTTTTGTGACAAAGTTACGGTACGAACGGATGGCCCACCTGGCGTTAAGTAGTAATTTCTGTCTATAACAAGCAATATGATAGGTCCTTCTAAGGTAAGACAAAACCCAGTCGCATCGTATGCGCCCGTAACTCTGAGACGTGTAGGTGGAAGGTCTCATTTGCCTGTAATGTCACCGGCAACCACACCTTTCAAAACGGAACACAGTAACGCGAATGCATTAGGTTCTGCTTGGCGGCAGAAATAGGTATGGTGGCAGTACTTCCCCGGACGAACTTGGCATAACTTCTACCGATAGTAAAGTGCAAGTAGGTGCACAGTTTAAGGGAAGACGCGTTGAGATATCGCGACGGGCGCAAAAGCACACCCGTACACCAATAACATAGTATCGTTAAAAAAATATTGTAGCAATGTAAGATGGCTGTCATGGTTAGAAACTAGCAAAGTCTTGATGGGAAACCTGTCTGTTACCGTTTAGAATAGATATTTAATTTGTAGCCGTTTAGCAGCTCAGTTACTTATTATCGGCCCTTCACTTTCTTGTCAATTTATCAAGTTACTACATTGCAGTACATTCTGAAACGTAGGAACATGCGGTATGTATTGAAAAGGGAAAGTGCCGCGGGCCCGCGATCAATTAACCTTCACTATTAAAACATTCACTTCCGTATTTAGCATGAGGCAATTAATTGATATCATAAACAAAATACATATGTGTGAAAACTTTATAATTGAAGTTGTTGAAATGTGTTATGGTGATGGATGGTTTTTGCCAATGTAGTTTGCATTTTACTACATATTATCTGTAGAAACTACCGAATCACACTGATAGATGCTAGGCTGCAGATTTTCAGCTTTAGAATGTTATCCAGCCGGGCATTTGTCCCTCGCGGTCTCCTATGTTATCCTTCACCAGAAGTTTAAGCTCATTGTAATATTCCAAGCAAGCAGTAATCGCTGCAGCATTATCTACCAAGTAACATTTAGATCTTGAAAGCCAGCTTTCAAAATAGTTTTATTTTTCCAGGTTTCACCCGCTAAACATTTGCGCGGAGGCGTCATTTTCATCAACGAAATACCTAAAAACGCATCCGGAAAAATTCTCAGGCGAGAACTGAGAGCAATGTTAAAAAGCCACGTGATAAGTAAGCTTTAATAATACACATACAGTATGTGTAGTGTAGTCCAATTAAACCAGTATTTTTGTTGGGATATTTATGTGATATGTATGTATTTACGAAGTTTAAGAAACAACATTGTTATTGTTAAAAATAAACATTTACAACAAACATACAGTAATTTTATTTACATCAATATATTCAGTAAATTTAACTACAGTGAACAATATTAATTATTTCTTGGATAGTGTGTCCTTCAGCTCTTGTGGTAATCTATTAAGTGCGTAACGATGTAGTTCGTCATTAACGGCTGCTAAAACACCAGTTTTGTTTGGCTTTGGCTCATTTGCTCCATATTTGTAGAAGTTGCCGACAATGTCAGTGAGCTTCCCGCCCGCTGCGGAGAGGACCGCTTCCGGGGCACAAGTGTCCCACTTCTTGCAACCAGGGCTCGCGAATAAATATACAGACGCCTTACCCTCCAGCAGCTGGAGTACCTAAAATAATAAAGATTCATATCAACCTCATACAAAATTCATGGTGATGACCTAACAAGATCATCTGTTCCGCTCATCTCATTGATTTTTCTATTTGAATATCAATAGATTTTGATTTTGTATTTACACTATACTACCTCGTCGCCACTATCTCTCAGATAACAATACTTGAACCAATGAAATATCATTGTGAGGTCAAACCAAGTGTAACATACTTTGTATCCTGCTCCTCCAACTCTCATGATCTGGGATGCATTCATTGCTTCAAGGGCCTGCTCCACCACAGGATTGGAATGACTCCTTGTGGTAGTGATGATGAGGGAGTCTGGCGGTGGGACTAGGGTGAATCCTCCGATACCGGCATCTTGCAAACCCCATATTGTTCTGCCCAGTTTTTTCTCACCACCAACCATTGACTTATAGTATGGCTGGTGGATGACTCCCGCTACTGGCTTAGCATTCACAGAAATCCCAATCAACACAGTCACATGCTCAAGGAAACCTATAACAAATACAAATTAGGTATAAAAATTGACCATGCAGCATTTTATGTCTACAAAATACAGCATGCATCATGCAAAACATTTTTTTAGCAATGTTTTGAAGTGGTTAGTGGTAGATTATGATAAGAACCAAACATGAATATAGATAGTGTTATGTTGTTGGTGTATGATTAAATATAATTATAAGTATTTGCTAAGCTTTAGTCAAGTTGTCTACTGATGAAATCTTACATTTAATTTACCATAATGCGATTGGAGTAAGCTAAAATACCACTTCATACTAATAAACGGATGAGTTATATACATTTTCCATCTTTCCCATGGATCTCTCTTCAACATTAGGGCACCTAGAATTGGATACACACATGGATAAACTATAAAATATTAAAATATTTCCACCACATAAAGATAATCATAAATGCAGAGAAGCATAATATAAGCTTTTCAATGCAAATTATGAGTATTCATATTCTTATATTACAAACCTTGAGTATATTCCGATGTTCCATCTAATGGGTCGACCCACACAACAATCTCTTCCTCCTTTATAGTCTGAAGATCTTGAGGACATTCAAGGGATAACACTTCTTTATCAGATTCCACAACAATCCAGTCACTGGGTACATCTCCCTAAACAGAAGAAAAACATCAGGTGTTGTAGATAAAATGTACAAGTTTCTTGCTTCGCATATTAGGAATGTAATAATGAAACAGTATTGCAGAATTACATTGTCATTTTCTGGACCATCTTCTTCCCCAATGATTTTCATGTTGGGATATTGACCTGCAAGTGACGCAATAATGCATCTTTGCGCTGCTCTGTCCGCCTCCGTCTGATAATCATCTTTGCCCTGACGAAGAAAGTAACATATATTTTTAGATTGTGGTATGATAATAACAAAATCCAAATTATTGTCAGTATTGATGGTAGGTACCTTTTCAACAATACCAAGTTCTCCTTTGGTCATAACATCGCGGACTATTTTCCCAGCCCTGTTGGCAACAGACACAGAGGATGCTAGTACTCTCACGATTATAGGAACATTCGACATTTTACTGATAATTATTATTTCACTTTCACTGCAATGCAACAGTCCAGGCCAGAGATTTAAGAAGCTAAAACGGTGCGTAAAAGGTGGAAAGTGAAAAAAAAAGACTAACTCTTAAACTGACTAAAACAAAATATTTAGTCACAAATTTTACCGAATTTTTCGACCAAAGTTCGAACCATAGATGATTATTTTCTTTACGACCGCGTACGAAACGAAAACATGAGCAACTATGAATGGAATGGAAAGACCCGTCTTGACAATCTTTTATGTATGGCAGTGACAGTCGGATGTTACGTCAGATGTCAATCACCCCAAGGATATCCTTATCGAATATTTAATAGATGTTCTAAATTACATACTACAGCATCGGATATTTATTATTATACAGTTTATTAAAAATAACGTCATAGTGTACAAAATATTTATAAATTATTCATACACAAACCTTCCAGAATTGGGACAATTTCTAACAAGAAAAAATTAAATTCCGATGAGGTAGTCAAAACCACATTCACAGATTTTATTGAATCTCTTCCTTTATTTTTTTTCAGCAAAGGAATCAATGGATTATCTGTAAACTGGCGAAAGAGTATAGATAACAATGAATACTATTGTTTTGCTTATTCCATACATAACTTCAATTTCATTTGTAAGAATAAGAACTTCTAGTCGAGTCACAGGTTCCCTCGAGCCATTTCGGTGCACTAGACACGTCTGATAATTTATGGCTCTAGGTTTCTTCATGCTGTTTTCCGTTAGGTATCGTTTTGAGAATGTGGTAGTCCCGCAGGACCACAGGATTGTGAAAACCTTACACGACACAATATTTTATGAAACACAAGTAATATCTTCTTTCACTATGCAAATACGTTTTCAGTATCAATTGTGTATAGGTATAGTAAGCACGGCTAAATGCTGTTACATTACTGTCAGTCTGTGTGTGACCTGCGATCAAATATAATATAATATAATGAAAGTCGCTACAAACTGAGATATTATTAAGCTGTTGCATAGCTTCTATCGCGGGCCTTGAGCGTGGAGACCGAATCCAGAAATTCCATAACGAAAAAAACCTAACACCCCCCACTCCGACCGGCTCAGCGGTGATAATTTTTAGTTTTTCCATCTATCGATAAATACCAGAACTTTTAATGACTTTTTGAAATATCACGCGCAATAGCTTTACCGCGGCAGTCTCCGAGTGCCACACGTCTTTTTTTTATATAATTACTAAAATTGCGAAAACAGATAAACAATAAACCCGAGTAAAATGCAACATACCTACTGCATAGGTATTTAAGTAAAGGCTCTTTACCGAGTTTCACGCCCTAACAGTCACTTCAAAGGACAAAAGTACTTAAACTATATCTAAACAAGGATAAAGTTTAATGAGAGTAACCAACACGATTATAAAAAATGTAAATAATGTAAATACCAAAGACGAATTTACATAGGCTTGCAGAACGCCCCTTACTTTAAGGGCTACCCCGTTTATCAGACTATAACAATAGACGATCACGTAATTTAATATACATATATAAAATAAAATACGGGGTAGGTATAGAAAGTTTAATTTGATAAACCGGCGCTCGCTAGACCGGCAAGTCCGACTCGGCAGTTTTAGCCTACCCTATAATCAAGCAGTATACTCAACACAATCAAAGAGTGATATCACACAAAGCTCTGTATAACACAGCGGAAGCATTACGCTCCGCAGCCCAGTGCTTATAAAAATCCAACCAGGTTTTTCCAATGATCGAGTACCAAAGGGAAAAATATGTGTGTGTGCCTGGATCTATCTACAGTCGCGCGAAGAAACAAAAAAAAAAAAAGGAACTGAGTTTTCTTTCTCTTTCTCATGGACTGTATGTAATTTAGGGATTCTGCCGTTAATTACTAAATATGTGCAAGAAAAGGAAGCCTGACAAAAACGCTTACTGGTACATTACGCAAAATTTTTGTAGGTACAGCTCCCAAATAAAGTCATAAAAAAAATACTTTGTAATCTTGTAAAAACCCGCACTTTAATGGTGGAAACCTTTAAAACAAGTGGTAGCAGGAGGCAGCCCTAGCTTTACATTATAAATTTCTGTTACAATAATTCCAAGTATACCTAATATATAATATGTGATTGCACCTTGTATCACGATGTGCACTGTACATTATGATTATTATTATAATGTACAGTGCACAATCTTTTCACTTAAAACAACAATAAAATTTAACAAATTAATAAGATTTTCTAATATTATTCTTTGTTCTATTTGTATGCATAGAACACTATAAAAGGTAAAATGTTATCATTGTTTTATTACAAATATAGACAGTACTTATGCAATAATAATTACAAGTAATTCATAAAAGCTACCATATTCATTAATGTCGAAGGCACAACAAGTGGAAGAAAATGTTTTTTCTTTAAATACAATTTCTAACCGCCATATGGTTAAATATTTGTCTTTGCATGATTTATTATTTATTTATTTATTACCTACAATAAAAATAACCGGAATAAAATCTTACATGTAATAAATTCTTAAAACTTAATTTTTAAAGTAATAATAAACCTATCCAATTTTTTAAGTGCATTTATACTTAAAACTAAGTGGTTAATTCTAACTGATTGCGAAATATGCCAATATTCTTAATAAACGAATGTACATAAAGTAATCATTCAAAATTAAAACAATATAATTATAATATTATTTTAAATGTTAACCAACACCTATTGGGTATTTAAAACAAATTATTAAAATATCTTCACCAAAAACCTTTTCTTGATACATAAACTTATCTACATTATGTAAATTACCTAAAAAATATTTAAAATCACGGACACATTCACATGTTAGCGCCAAATTTCATTTTGTTTTGATCTATCCATAATCATAGTTAAGAAATAATACAAAATATTCACTGCTAAGAACAAATCTCTAAAAGTAAAATGCTGTGGGTTCGACAAAACATGACGTGTGAGAACTTAAGTCTGTGCTTGATAATCGGTACGATAAGCGGTAACTTCTGCGAGTGACCAAAGCAAAATTTCTTGGGTCCTCCCCTAAATAGGTATGGGAGGTAACGGATACATGGTATGTCGAGCATTCTGATGACATTTTTGTCGTCGGCAGCCTTCGGCTTTCACCAAAACCCCTCGTGACGCTCTCAAGGCCATCTGCAGGCAAATGTAACAAATTGTTGCGAGGAAGTATGGCCAGAATGTATGTTGAGGTTACGCCTCGACTTGTTCATCATCGGAGTCGTTGTGTTGGTTGAACTGTTCGAGTATGTGCTTGATGATCTGGTCGATGGTGTGCGTGTCGAGCATTCTGGCGACGTTCTTGTCCTCCACCGCGTACAGGAAGAGGTGCTTCGCGTTCTCCCGAAGCCGCTGCACGCGCGTCCACTTGCCGCGGTCCGCCGGCTTCGCGCCGCACTGCTCTATCACCTTCTCTAGCACCTGACGATATTACAAACGTACACGTACACGTACCTACATGGTTAATAATAATAACAACGAAAATATTGACATAATATGGAAGCAAAAATAACGTATTTATAGCCCCGATAATTGGGCCTAGTTATGCAGAGAGCAGTCATGTGGCATTTTTCCCAAAAATGAGTTATAAACACGGTCATACTAATTTCGACATGACGGATTTTTGCAAAGACAGCCATGTCGATAGATATGAGCCAATACAATAATATGAATCAATACATAACCGAAGTAAACATCGACAGAAAAATGCTTATGACTCCGTTTGTACTTTTTCCCACATGGCTGTTTTCTGCATAACTCGGTCCAAATATCTCTACCACTGGTGTCGTCCCATATCAAATTCACAACAACCAAAAACTTATCGATTTAAAAGACAACACGTATATAACCCTACAAAAAGCAGGCATATTAAATACTTGCAGGACAGTGCGAAAGCTCTTACAGATGGAGTAAAATTTTACATCCACAACAAACACACATACTGTAATTTACTTAGTTAACAGCCTATAAATGGAGTTATTACCAATTTTTACATAAAGATTGAGCAAGCAAAACTTCTCCGAAAATAATAATAACGTTTAAATCAATATATGTCAATTAATTAAAATGTTCATAGTATTTAATGATTGGACACTAATAGCAGAGCACCGATTTCATATCACTAATATAAATAAATTATATATGCAAAAATATTTATTGACAAAGTAAGGGTACAAATAACTGTTGTAGCTCTGCCCCTCTTGTTTTAGTTTACTGAAACTGTATTACAGGAGGCAGAATAGGAACGAAAGGAGAGTATGTTGTGTTTGTTAAGATATTTATATTAAAATTAGGTTAATGATGACCTGGATTAATAAAATAAAAATACACTTTTTGTTTGTAGAAGAACGTGCGTTCGCCCCTATTTAGGAAAATGACAAGCGTCGAGTGCACGAAGAGGCATATTCGAATACTTTCGCTATATTGGTAGTGATAGCATCGTATACAGTGAAGATGATTGGGCTCATAGCTCATTTGGTAGTAACCATGTCTTCTGCGCTGTAGGTCGTGGGTTCGATTCCCATCCAGGACAAACATTTATGTGACATTTGTAACATTGATGTTTGTTCTGCGTCTGGGTGTTAATTTGTATTTACAAAAGAAAAGTATATAAGTATGTATATCAGTTGTCTGGTTCACATGACACAAGCTATGGTTAGCTTACTTTGGGGCTAGATGGCGCTGTGTGACATGTCCACCAATATATATTTATGATTAGTATGTGCTCACAATGTCGACGGTTTCGTCCGGCCAGCCGAGGCACGCGAGCGTCTCCGCGTCTATGAGGTGCTGCAGCAGCAGCGCGAGGTGCGCCCCCAGTGCCGCCTCCGACATCAGCGGGCTGCTCTCCTGTTCCTGATACACACCAACCACCAACATTACATCACTAACACACATTCACGTTTCATACAGGAACACACGGGAACACGAGTATTTTACCAGTAGGGACATCTGAAAATTGAATAGGCGCCAAGAGCAGTGATAAGTACGCAGTATTTTGTAGTACAATAGTTTGTTACAAATAAACTGATCAATCTGTTTTTTTTTTATGAATTAATGGGAAATTAAGCATTTTGACTTTGTATTTATTAATTTATTCGCACAAAACACATTACAATTCTAAAAACAATACATAACAATACAATTGACAATCTGTATTGTAACGTAAGCATATATTGTGCGTACAACTCAAATAACAGACTATTTAACCAAACAAAACTAATGTTAGTTTTTAATATGGAGGATACTTTTTTTTTTGGATATAATCTTAAACTGGGACAAAATATGTCAAGCTGAATATTGTTTTTGCATGACAAAACTTTGGAATTATATCTAAAAAAAACTTAATTAGAAAACTACCATGAAACCGTATAATTCAGACTGTAGCATACGCAGTAGAGTAGGCAACTCTTAAAAGACCATACATAATTGTCTCTGCATGTAGCTTGCGTGGTAAGAAACGATACCACTTGCGGCCAACATCCATCATCATAAATGCACGCTGTGTACCTGGGGGGGGTGCGCAGAGGGCGGTGGCGAGGGCTCGTCGTCGCCGCCCTGCATGCCGCCGTAGAGCACGGGCCCGCCCGAGTCGCACCCCTCCATGATGCGCTCCGACTCCGCGTCCAACACGTTCAGGATCGACTCCAGCTCAGACTTCGTCACGCGCTTCTCGTTCAGCTTGTCCAAGTGATTCTGTTCATACAATAACATTAATAATAAATAATAACTTTAAACTAACACCATCCAATGCAAGACATCTTCTGCTCTTCTTTTTATTTAGCCATACTCATAAGTGTAATGAATGCTAGCTGATTAAACGCAGATTTATTTACCCATACACACAATATTGTCTTAATCTAATTTTTTTTGGACATTTCACTAATCGCCACCCCCCGCGAATAAAATGGTAATAGCATGTTACTAGAAAAGTACTGCATCGATAAGCTCGTAATATTCATTAACACATTAATAAAACAGGTTTATCCAGGTGGCGAACGTTTTTATTAGGAAGAAATGGGTTACATATGAGCAGAATTAACATGCCGTGCTACCGTGGCTGTAGTTCGATGGCAGAAGGAAGGAAAAGGGGCCATTTTGTACAGAGACAAAACTAACGTCATTATCCAATGACATTTCCGATACATACACAACTGTCATAAGCACTAGTGACGGTTCTACACTTGACATTGAGTATTACTATTGCGTTTACTTTCTAACACCTTGTACTACCAGAACCAGACAACTGATACAATTTTTCAAATAAAGACATGTGTGTGTGTGTGTGTGTGTGTGTGTGCACGCGCGTGTGTGTGTGTGTGTGTGCGTGTGTGCACGCGCGTGTGTGTGTGCGTGTGTGTGTGCGCGTGCGTGAGTGTGTGTGTGTGTGTGTGTGCGCGCGTGTGTGTGTGTGTGTGGGTGTGGGTGTGAGTGTGTGTGTGTGTGTCTGTGTGTGTGCGTGTGTGTGTGTGTGTGTGTGTGTGCGCGCATGTGTGTGTGTGTGTGTGTGTGTGTGTGTGCGCGCATGTGTGTGTGTGTGTGTGTGTGTGTGTGCGCGTGTGGGTGTGTGTGTGTGTGGGTGTGTGTGCGCGTGTGTGTGTGTGTGTGTGTGGGTGGGTGTGTGGGTGTGTGTGTGTGTGTGCGTGCGTGTGTGTGTGTGTGTGCGTGTGTGTGTGTGTGTGCGTGTGTGCGCGTGTGTGCGTGTGTGCGCGTGTGTGGGTGTGTGTGTGTGTGTGCGTGCGTGTGTGTGTGTGTGTGTGTGTGTGTGTGTGTGTGTGTGTGTGTGTGTGGGTGTGCGCGCGTGTGTGGGAGTGTGTGTGGGTGTGCGCGCGTGTGTGGGGGTGTGTGTAGGTGTGCGCGCGTGTGTGGGAGTGTGTGTGGGTGTGCGCGCGTGTGTGGGGGTGTGTGTGGGTGTGCGCGCGTGTGTGGGAGTGTGTGTGGGTGTGCGCGCGTGTGTGTGCGTGTGTGTGAGTGTGTGTGTGTATGTGCGCGCGCGTGTGTGTGTGTGTGTGTGTGTGGGTGGGTGGGTGTGAGTGTGTGTGGGTGGGTGTGAGTGTGTGTGTGGGAGCGTGTGTGGGTGTGCGCGCGTGTGTGGGAGTGTGTGTGGGTGTGCGCGCGTGTGTGGGAGTGTGTGTGTGTGTGTGTGCGTGCGTGTATGTGGGTGTGTGTGTGTGTGTGTGCGCGCGTGTGTGTGTGTGTGTGTGTACTCACGAGCACGCGGCGCACGTGCGCCAGGTGCGCGTTGAACACGTCCGCGTGGTAGTAGCGCACATGGCGCACGAGGTGCATGCCGCGGATGTACGCGCGCGCGGACACGCAGTACATGCAGCGCCGCGGGCGGTCCAGCGTGTGCGTGCTCATGTGCCGGCGCATGTTCGCCTCAGACATGAACTGTTTGCGGCACACCTCGCACGAGAACACTGTAACACACACACACACACACACATGTACAACTAGCTGTTGCCCGCGACTTAGTCCGCGTGGAATTCGGTTTTATCACGCACCCCTATTTTACTCCCCGGAAAAGTAGCCCAAGTTACTTCTTGTTACATCAGCTATCTGCCAGTGAAAGTCCCGTTACAATCGGTCCAGCCATTTCAGAGATTAGTCAGAACAAAGAGACGAAAAAACAAAAATTTTAAAAATGTTGTTTTGGTATATGTACTGTGTATACTATACATCCATATCCACTGAGTAAAAAGCGGTTATTTTAATATTACAAACAGATAATCCAATTTTATTTATTTGTATACACATTTTGAACTACAATTGGGTCCCAAACAAAACCGCGATGTACCACACCACGTCAGAAACTTACGTTTCTCCTCGTGTGAATGTGTTTTAAGATGTTCTTCGTAAGTGTCCTCGCTGGTAAACTCGTGCTTGGAGTATTCGCAGTAATCGTACGGGCACAGTAGCTGCAATACCCCTTTGTGCTTCTTGTTATGAATCATCAATCTGAAAGAATATTTTGTTTTAATAACAAGTGATCAATAATTCATTTATTTACGTTATTTTTCTTAAGTTTTTCATCATATTTGAGTAATCAAATGTTGCCTGAGGAAATGAACTATCTTTGCAATCCGCCGATCGCCAATTTTACCGCCTTATGTCACCTATCTAAGTTATCAAGGTTTTAATCGATGACTTTATATTATGTAGTATAGATAGAAACTAAAAAAACTGGCCTCACAGCTCAGTTGGTAGTAACCCTGCCTCCTGCGTTGGTCGTGGGTTCGATTCCAACCCAGGCCAACATTTGTATCACGGACGCAGACGTTTGTTCTGTCTGAGTGTTAATATTAATATGTGTATGTATTTACAAAAAAGTATATAAGTATATTATATTATATTTTAACATAGTAGCAAAGCGTGCGACTTCCTCGCCAGTTACCATACACCATACACACCATACATCTTTTTAATGTGATTATGGTTACGGAACGAGCTGCAGCCCACCTGATGTTAAGTGGTAACCGGTACACATAGATAACAACAATACGACTCAAGTCCTCTCCACCAAAGTACGAGATGACCTTAAGTCGCATTGCGTTGGGGATGTTACGTCTCGGATGTTATTTATCACTTAAAAAAACAAATTATAATATAATATTACTTGGTTGTACTCGGGAATCGTTCATCGCAGTGGTGGCACACAAACCCGCAGTGTGACTCGATGTGACGCAGCAGCTGCGAGCGCTGGATGTATGACTGCTTGCACAGACTGCACTTGTAAGGCTTCTCTTCAACGTGTGTGAGAACGTGTCGACGCATCACCTCCACTGTGTGGGTGCTGTACCCACACTGAAAGTTAAACATAACTTTTTTCATAAAGATCTCTATACAGAAAAAAATCTGGCAGTGGAAGTTGGCAACTCTGGAGTCACCTGTAAAGGACTAAATAAACACAGTCGTATTTCCATGATTCCTGTACGGTAAGTGCCGAGTGGTTTTGAAGGCAACATCATAACCTTAAATTATGTATTTGTAATATGTTACATCAGAGATACTAGCATTCATCGCCAAAACTGTACATATCTATCACCGCTCGCTCTATGACGGCCTTCAACTCACATCATATAAAAAAATGGTGCAGCAGCAAATGCTCCATCATTTAAACATTTTAAAAAAGCTTAAGGTTTTATCCTTAATAAATTCGTTTTTTTTTGCCAATTGGACCAGTAAGCTCGGCCAAGGACCCAAGTCTGCTAGGCTAAAGAAAAGGTTTAATCGGCTATTCAGTAGTCTTATTCTATATTTTCCAGAACTTGATGATACACTGGGCAATAGCTACATATTATAAAGGATTGTTTCTTACCTTCCTGAATGTCCATGAATGCAAAGTTAACAAAAAATTGGTTTATTAACATTAGATACACAAAGCAGAAATAATCTAGTTTTTTTTTTAACCTACATACATACATAGATTCACACCTTTATACCCGAAGGTAACACGATTTTATCCACTTTGGTATAATTTAAAATTTTTGTCTAATAATTACAAAAACTCAAGTGTTCAGAACTTCTAAAATCAGGAAGACAATTAAATAATTAACTCTCTGTCTGCCGGAATTCATAAAAGATGCAAACGATTGAGAGAAATGCACCACTTTAGCTAAAAATGTTGGTAAAAATCCGTTTTTTAGTTTGCATCTTTTACTGCTGAGTACCCGGAACTCAGCAGTAAAGGCTGCATTGTCTATCAGTCACTCAGAACATCTTCTAAAATATGTTCTTATTATATATATTGATTTCTATATAAACAGTTTTATACACTCAAAATATTTGACTGCTTTGTCTCTGTACATACCACATCACAAGAATATTTCTTTTCACCATGTATCTCATAATGTTTAGCCATCGCTGCACGAGATGAGGTAGTTTTCCCACATTGTTCACAAATAAACTGATTTGGTTTTTCTGAAAAGAAAAATATTGACAGAGGAATATAGGTCACCCAAAACCAATCACACATACATGCACAGATTCACACCTTTATACCCGAAGGGGAGGCAGAGCCTCAGTGGGACACTTCACTTAGTGGGTTACGCTATCATAGGAACGCAGACATGACATGGGGTGAGCTGGTCACTATCATTGTTTTCTCGTGAATGACTACTTAATAACTAATATTTTCTTCCAGTAATTCACTTTTCAATAACCTGACAGACAGGATAAATCTTACACCAATAAAAATATATAAGGTATATCTTAAATATTAATAAGGAACTATAACAAATGTGTCAAAATGTATCTCACCTGCATGCTGCTCATGCCAATGCCTTGTGAGTTTTGTGAAGTTTTTGGAGGAAAATGGACAATATTTACATTGAAACTTGTTACTCTGCAAATGAGTTGTGCGAAGATGTACAACCAGATTGTCCTTTCTAGAAAAACTTGCATGACAAATCTAAAACAAAATGATATTGTCAGAAACTCATAACATCCCGTGTTTAACTACAAATTTATAAAAACCAGAAGTTAGTTTCTTCTTTATCCTGTATGTCACTCTTTTTTTTTTTTTATCGTGTATATACTAAGGAATCACATTCCATTTATGCCATTACAATACTTGAAATGCCACAAAAAGTAGCCATTTTATGGTGATAAATTATTTTCATTTCAACTCAATTTTTTATTTCCCAATGAGTCATAAAACTGATAATACTCCATGAATATATCAGATTTAAGGAATTGATACTCCCAAATCAATGCCAAAACACAAGTCAAGAACTTTTAGTTATATGCATATAAACATCTCAATAAAAATGGTGTCAATATCATATTCTATAATTACAAAATCTAAGCGAAACAATTATGAAATAAACTAGGGTCACTAACGGAATACGCTATCCACTCAAATAGTGGTAGTACTCCAAAATGGTGTGTATGAATTTAATGTTATTAATAAATATGGCAATAAAAAAATTTGATGGCAGGACTAGTACATAACTAATGCGTTAGATCATTTTATTCATCCTAGATATCCTGAGGTTCATATATTCAACAGCAAGGACCCCACAGTAGTTTTCAACAGCACCACTATTTGAGTGAATGGACTCAAATGAAATCAGTATTAAGATAAGTCATGTTGGAATAAACAATAAATTATATTTTGAGAATGTAGTTAATTGTTTACATAATAGGTTTTTGTTGAAAATACTTTTTTCAATATAAGCTTTTACAATCAGACCCTGGACATGACCAAGGGCTATAGAACTCATCAAGACAATGCATCTCATTGACACCATCGCCCTACTCCATCATATGACCTCCTCCATGTTAATATATTATTACATTGTCGTAAAAGTTACATATGTTCCAAAGTAAAGCTCAATCATTAGAGGATAACTACTTTAGTTGCAAGATTTGACTACAAAAAACATACATTGCAACTAAAATAAAAAATTATAAAAATACTTACTTCACATGGAAACTTTGCCATCACTTTACCACAGCCTTTCTGTGCCATATGTCTTAATACATGAGACTGTCGGGCAAACTGTTTATGGCAATGTTTACAATATATTACGGGTTGCTTGTGAGCTTTCATGATATGTTTGGATAATGCTTCTTTATTAGGGCATACAACGGGACACTCCTTACAAGGCTTACTGCCCGGCAGAGTGGAATGTTCCATTTTAAGATGTAATTCATAGTTTTCTGCCAATTTGAAGTTTTTGTTTTGGCACACTCTGCAATTGAATACCTGAAAATGAAACATAGGAGTAGTAATGGAATGGATAATTAGTCATACTAATCGTCACTGGGAAACTCGAATCAGCGTGGTGGAAGGATTAAAGTGCGCCTCAAGGAGGCTCTTTTCGTGCACTCCACACATGTCTTCGAATTTTTAGTTCTATGATATTGTTTCCTCACGTTTTTCTTCACCATTTTTTTGCCTGGATAATGTACACATAGTACGTACGATACGATATCGTATATTTTGAGTCTTTTACTTACCTTGGACTTAGGTTTGTCAGGGATGAAGACGTCATTTTGGTCATCTGTATCACCTCCATTAGTAAAGTTACCACTATCATCATTGCTCAGACTCTCTTCCTTAATCGTTTTATCAACTGAGTTGTCAGTTTCGTCGTCGTCACCTCCACATATTATTATCAACTTCTCCTTCAAAGTTCGTTTTCTTTTCTTTAAAGTCGTGTTCTGGTTTTTGGAACCTGGAGGGCGCCCCCTTTTTAATTTTGGTGGCATTTTGTTTGAGTTTGTTTTGTAGTCTACACAGATTTCTAACACGTTCGCATTTGATCTCACTTTCACCCAGGCGCTTGATGAACAATCTGCTACGTGAACATCACTCTAGCGATAACTTGCTTTACCAATTTACCAGGCGCACAGACAGCACAAGATGGGATGTGACATGTGAGGGTGAGTCCGATATATTAGTATTCGCTAAGATATCAGTGATATGTCGTGTATTCATGCATCAGTAATCCCACGAAATCTGGTATGCTAATACTTAATATTCACTCTACATATTAGCGGGCGTTTAATATCGGTCGTATAATATCAGTATTCTACTCATATTCACTATTCATTGGCTGATATATGTGTCGGCGGGCTTCGTGTAAATTATGCCTCACTCTGATTCGCTAATATGTGATACGTGATCAGAACAAGCGAGACAAATAGTTACGTAGGGAAAGTGAGTCTTTTGTGCATTGCTTAAGGACTATTTTGCATTGGACATATTTTGTCATGTAGGCGCGTACAGCGCCTCAATCAGTTGTTAATAGTTCAAGGGGAAATTACTAGATGGCAATATATTAAATTTGGCATCCGTGAGAGTGAATAGTACCTGTCCAGAAACAAAATATTTAGAAAAAAAAAGTTAAAGTGACGGTTCGCCATTCTTGTTTGTGAATTTGTGATCGAACTAAAATGAAGTATTTTTTTTGTTTCTTTGCGATATTTGTAATGAACATGGTACATTAAATTAATCGTGAAGATATTTTATGTTCGAAATATGTATAATGACGACGATCCCGAAAGATTTTCATAGAATAATTTGGTCCGAAAAGTTACATGATCTCGACGCTATAATTGATTGTGATTGTACGTTGTTGAAAATTTATAATAGTATCTTTGTAAAAATAAATGCTAAATATAAGATAATGCTTCACTATCATTACATCTAGACCATTCAATAAACGAAATATACTGAGATGCGTCTGATGGATGAATGGATGGATGGTTACGTCGCCCGAGGCCTCTTGACCCGGCGGGAAGTACTTCTATATTTGTTTTTTTGTGAGAAAGCTTAATATTTATACTGAGATTCTGATATCATTTTAAAGGGCATATCGTGTACTCTGTTACATAAAAGAATTATTCTTTATTCTTTATTGTACACAGTAAAAATAAACATAAATTAACATATATAAAAAATATGTACAAAGGCGAGCTTAACCCTAAAAAGAGTTTTCTTCCAGCAAACCTTTGAGGCTAGAAAACGTTTGTTAACAAAAGGTGGGTATGATGTGTTACTTACACAACATAATATATATTTTATATACAAATAAATACATAAATACAATATCAATATACATAATGTTAATAAATTAATATATATACATATATATATAATATATATAATAATTACATGTTGAGAAAGTGCTCTTTAACTTTTCTTTTAAATATACCAAGCGATGGACTGTCTTGGATTACATGTGGAAGGCTATTCCATAGCCGAGCTGCTTCTACGGTGAAGGAACCACCATACCTACTAGAAGAATGAGAGGGGATTTTAAGAAGAAGTGACACAGATGACCGACATGGCTTACCACGAGGGACAAGGAAATCAAAACGCTCACGGAGATAAGAAGGAGAACCTTATTCCTATTAACTTTCATATTTTCTTGTAAAACTCGAAACAATATACACGACATTTTTTTCGAATATCCCCAACTTTAAGCTTTATTTTCTTCTTTTGTCATCAATCTAAGTAATTTATTTTGAAGTTCATTAGATTTTCGATTCTTTGAACTTTTCGGGAGTATTTTTTAATCAACTGTGGCTACAGTAGTTTCTCAGTAGTACCTAATCGTTTTTGTAGACTACTCGCGCGGTTGTAGAAAACGAATGTGACGTTTAATGCGCGGACAGGTGAAGCGATGCGAGTGTCGTTTGCGCGGGGTGAACGCTTGAGTGGTTGGGCCGGCGGGATATTTGAAATGCAACTTACTTCAGACAAACATGTTAATTAAAAAATATCATTGCCTTACTTACATAATTTACATTACATTTTACTTACTATGTTTTATGTTATGCCTATTACATTTTTCTTTATTTACTGTAATAAATTGATTGAATAATTGTTTACACCCACATTTTTTTGTAAACTTTTATTTAACTACCTAATAGTGATTGATCGTTTTTTTTTATTGATTCCAATAATTCAACAAAATCCGATAGATTAATGAAAGGCATACATAATAGGCATTAATATTAATTTCACAATAAACGTGATAATAATATTAAGGTAGATGGGTATTCATAGTATTAGGTATAGCCACCAATATCATGAATATCAGTGATATCCAATATTAGTTTAGGTATTATAATACTTCTCAATGAATATACTGGTATCAGTGATATTGTAAAATATCGGTATTAACTCATCTTTGTTACTTACTACACTATAGCTATAGACTAGGAAATTCGAATGAATGAGTGAGAGCTACTGTTTTATTTTTTGACGTCTATGATATAGGTAACCATTGAAACTCTCAGAACTCGCGTAAATGATGTTTGGACAATTAATGCACTTTTTGCTTTACATAGATGGTATATGTAGTGAAAATGTATTCTATTATTATAAAAGTGTAGGATAAATGTAATATGAATAACATATTTTTGTTGGAGTATATTTTCAGCAGATTCTGCAAATTAGAACTCCCCAATAAGGAGATCATGAGTTTTTGCCTATACACGCATCGGAAGAAAGGTTATTACTAAATCACTAAAATAATTTGTCTAAAATGCGCTTTATTATAATTGTAGAAGAGAAAACGGGATGTTTTTCAAATAATTGTTATTAATAGTAGGTACCAATTAAACGTGGGGAGGGCGCAGGCCACCGCCGCGCCGCCCGCGCCGTTAGCTCTTATAGTACTCTTCCTCAAACTAACGTGGTCAAACCGCGGGGCACAGCTAGTAGTACATGTAGTTTGATAAATAATGTACCCTTATTGTATTGTATTGTAATGTATATAACGTCCGGGGAAGTACTGCCACCATACCCATTTCTGCCACCAAGCAGTAACGCATTCGCGTTACTGTGTTTCGGTTTAAAAGGTCTGAATGCCGGTGTGATTACAGGCACATGAGACATTCCACCCACGTCTCAGAGTTACAGATGCATACGACGCGCTTGTCTTGTCGTACCTAGTAGGGGAGGACCCAAGACGCATCGGTTGTTATGGGCAGAGGGTACCTATCACTTAACACCAGGTGGTTACTGTATTACATAAAAAAAAAATTTCACGAAAATCATGGCGTTGCTCCGATTGATCGTATCGCATTCTAAGAACTTCCGATATTTATTTAATGGTCATTAAGCTTGTCTATAAACTACTAGTGGACCTTTATGGTTTACTTGCGGATCGCTTATTCACCCTAGTAGATTAGATCATTCAGCATTTAGTGTAAAATTCTGTTTCACAGTGGTCCAATAAGAACTAGCCATGATTTAAAGATATAGCCCTAAATTAAATTTGAAGGTAGACTAAATATGGTACGCTGTATATCAAACTCCCTATACGGCTACGGCTTCAGTTGAATAGAAAAAATCAACGTAACATTCCATGACGTTCTGTAAAATGTTTTGGCTACCATATGTTGCTTCCATAGGATTTTGACGTTGGACGTCAATTATCATCTGATGTGAATTCTGACTGATTCATTTAATTGTGATATCAACAAACATTTTATTCTTAATAACTAAAAAAAGGCATAATGTCATGTCACGGTTGTTTCAAGTCGTTTTCACTGCTGCGCCCAGAGGTAGGTAGGTTAAATCATTTTGTCGCTTAATTTCTTTTCAGTAGGAAATAACGATATTTCACTTATTTTATTGCAGAAAGGATGTCCAAGCTGCGGTTTCAGTTACTGCTCCAAATGTTTAGGGCATAAAATATATCTACCAAGCATCAAAGCTGAAAATAAGGTATTTAACACGTTTGTGTGATAGTGTTTAGTCTAATTTGTCAGTTGTATCAATGTTTTGACTAGAGTTCACTGTTTCAGGTTTGCTTCAAATGCAAGGGTGCATCCATGGCCAGTAGTGAGAAAAAAGCCGAATTTGCTCCTCCAGATGCATATTACAAGTAAGAACACTTTTTACTAATGTTTAAATATTATATCAGCTCAGTTGTCTGGTTCCCATGATGCAACCTATGCTTAGCTTACTTCGGGGCGAGATGGCACTATGTGGAATGTCCACCAATATTTATTTATTTATTATTATTAATGCAAATTGAAAATAAATTATTTGAATGTCTTCTTTTCTATTTCTATGCAGACGAGTTGGCCTCGTTAGTCCAGTAAGCTCATTAGAGAACAACGCTGAAGAGAGTTCTAAGGATGATGAAGTTGTCAAAAGATTAAATAAATTAAAGGAACGAGACGATAAAACAACCACTGATTCAGGAACAAAGACAGTCACTGATGTGGAGATAGCTGAAAAGCTGCAAAAGATCAAAGGAGTTGTACCTACAACCACAGATGACGAGCTGCATGCACGGCTGGCTAAACTGAGGGGGTACCAGCCATCGGCAACAGGAAACAAGGTTAATTTAGTAACAATACTCCATCCTGAAGAGTTGGACTAACAAGCGCTTTGTTATATAATCAATGTACTCTATATTTTGTATTTCAGCTTCTTATAGTCACGAAAGACCATCGGACAGAGCAGGAGCAAGTGGAGGACTTGATGAAGCAGTATATGGAAAATACAGCAATTGATTGCAAGTACAAAGATGAGTTTAACAGTCTCATTAATGATATGGAAGCACGACTGGAGACATTGAAAAACACAAATTTAGGGGCCTCAGGGTCACAAAGTACAGTACCTGAGAGCACACTGGGACCTCAGATCTCACAGCAAAGTTCTCAGGAGTCCGAGTTAGAAGATGAAGAAGAAAGTGTCCAGAAAATCATTGAAAAGGTAACCTAGTTTTGGTATTCTCAAAAATTTTGTGATAGTACATTCTTATATCATGTTAAAGTTTCTCATCAGTTCCAATATGGGACTCCGGAAATATTTACATAAAAACTTGAGATACTTATGTTTATTTACAGCTGAAAAAAGAAGCCCTGTTAGAGGAAGATGAAATTGCACCTAAAACAAATGAGGAATTACCATTCTGTGAAATATGCATTAAAGATGCAATATTACGGTGCCTGGGTTGTCAGTATTTGTTTTGCAAGAGGTGCTTCTCAGAACACAGGGATGATGATGATGGATGTAACAGATATGAACTGTACACACCACCCAAAGGAAGCGTTTAATAGACTGAAATATTTACACCCAACATTTTACTCAATTATGCCAATTTTTTGGGATATTGTTCAGCCTCACACTACAAGTCATCAAACTATTATCAATAATTAAAAATATCATGCAAATATAACTCATTATTTTATTTCCTTTTGTGGTTTACATTCATCTAAAATATCAGGGAGGGATTAATTTGAGTAAATCATCAGCAGTTTGTCTGTATTCATTTTCAATCCAGATGTGCTTCAGTTTGTGAATGATTTGGCCGTACATCTTTCCAGATGGAATGCCGGCGTTTTTGAGAATTTTGCCATTTATAGGAAATCTAGGTACTTCCCAATTTTGGAACTGTTCTAAGAGATTTTCTTCCCCCCTGTATTTCATTACTTCTTTAACATAATCAATCATATCGTTTTGTTTGATCTTAGAGAAAAGAACAAATCTTTCATAAGGCCTGCAAAAAAAGAGGATATAATGAATTTCACTTGCCAGTATACAAAGTTACACAATATTGAATAGTGAATTTTTCTAACTTACTTCAAAGACCTTGAAGAATCTTTTTCTTCTCTTTGTTCCACCAAAAAGTAAGCCAAATCTCTGTCAAAACTGGAGAACTTTAACCTGCTGTGAAGCACTGTGACTTCATCTATATCCCGAAGCAGTGCCACTAGGTAGCTCATGGGGTGGAGGTTAAGATGTTCAGCCCTTTTGAGAACTCTATCAAACTCTTCAATATTTGGTGATGTTGGTAGACCTGAAATAAATAATAAAACTCTAGAACTAGTGATAAACAAAAAAGCTATGAAGAAGATTATTAGTTGTTACATTTACCTATGTATTTCCCTATTCCAACATCAATCATAATTCTCAGTAGACTGCCTGCAAAGTTACCTTGCAGTAACTTCTTAAGTTCAACCCAGATTCTTTCACCTGACACATTTTGTAGGCCTTCAGCATTGTTACCAATTATTTTCAATGTCTGCTCTTCATGACTGTCAGGATTTTCTGCAATTTTACCATAGAATCGGAAGTATCTCATTATTCGAAGATAATCTTCTTTGATTCTTACATCTGCATCACCCACAAAAGCTACTCTTTTCTTTTGTAAGTCTTCATATCCAAAGAAGTAATCATAAACTGAACCATCAAAACCTGGAAAAATTGCATTGAAATATATGGCAGATGCAAATTCACATAAGAAATATGTGCCTTGTGTGGGTAACAAATACCAAATAGAACTAAACAAAAAATATCTATAGAAGTCGCTCTCTTCCGATGCAAGTAGAGTCTAGTTTGTGTCATAACAATAATTACCATATATCTGAATTTTTTTAAGTTATGGAATGAACGTTTGGCCCTTTTGGTGTTAAGTCTAAACTTCTGTCAATATTATATGTATATTAATGATTACAGCATTCATCAACAAGATGAATCAGATTTTTGATTTGGCTTCAGAAATACAATCAAGGAAGTTATGAAACACACCTAGAAACATTGAGTTAATTGTCAGATCTCTTCTATTTGCATCAAGTTTCCAATCTGTAGTAAACTCAACTTCAGCATGCCGCCCATCAGTGACCATATCAATCCTTAAAGTGGTCACTTCAAAGTTCTCTTTGTCATTTATTCGAGCTGTGATTGTGCCATGTTTCTCTCCGTTCATGTTGATCATTCTGATGGCTTCTGCAGTGAACATATCCTTCATCTGCTGTGGGGTAGCTGTGGTGGCAAAGTCAAGATCTGTTGGATTCTTTCCCATTAGTAGGTCCCTGGGGAAAATATATTTACATATAAGGCTACCTGAAACCAGTAATTAATAGTAACCAACTAATGCTGTCATAGCGTAGTGTTGAGTCACACATATTGAGGTATTGTGATTTATAGATAAAATCTCTTGCTAGTAGTTATGAGAGCTGTACTGCTGATGTAATTTTACCGAGCTCCGGCTCATATAAGCCAATCACAGAACAGTAATTGCACTAATTACTTGTTAATACGATGATCAATACCTAACAGCTCCACCTGCCACTCGAATCTCATACTGGTATTTATCAAAGAGTCTCTTCAATTCCTCTGCTTCAGGTGTGAATATACTTTTGAACTCTGGTGTTTCCAGTTTTGTAACGATAGGGTTCTCTCAGCTTTTCAGCTCCATATCTAATACAGATCTCACCCTGCGACGGCCAGAATTGGAAATTGAGTAGAAAACCTGCGAAAGCAATAACAATGCACGATTAAACTAGTCTTAGGTTGCTTAGTAGAGTACGTACATATTTTGCCTTGGCATTACCTTACCTTTCGTTGAAAATAGCTAACGAAGTTCAAAATCTTTGAATATCCAGTTATCATCACTAACGTTATAAAATCAATAATTGAAGGCATTCAAAATATTATACAGTCCAGGTGGAAAAAGACAATAATATAATACAAAAAAATGTCAGCCACTGTCAAGTCAAGCTGATTTTCGTTCTTCGAATCTGAATCGCTCCCAAATCGTTTAAAAACAAAAGCGATATGTGATTGCGTCGGACATAGTTGAGTCAGGTAGGGATGAGCGATGTGAATCGATATTTACAAATCGATAATGTCAATACATCATAATCTCGTTATAATTTATTTACTATGTGCTCGACAACAAATAACAATGTTCAATTACTTAGAATAATAAAGTTTAAATTATTGGAGCTTACTCCCTACGAATCGGTTTCATTAACAGCCCCAGGTGCGAAAAGTGGTTGGATAGTAAAATCGAGCGTTAACAGAGAGCAATATTACAAAGGCACTTATGGAGTAAACTCCAATCGCGCGTCGGAATTGACATGCAATATTTTTTTAACGAACTTTGCCTTTGAATATTTATTGAAATAAATTCCATAGCTCGGTAAATCTATCTATATTGTGTAGTCGATAATACCCGAATTTCAATAATAAATATGGTATCGATATCAATATCGATACTTTATAATATCGCTCATTCCTAGAACACATGGTTTGAAAAAGTAGGCAGAAAGTGTTGCCCAATAAAAATTTATCGGGAGGTGTATTATGACGGTATAAAAAATATCTGTTTATATAATATTATCTATAGGACTCCCGTAAAATTGGCTTTTAGAAGGTTGGCTTTTAAGAAGGTTCGTCGCTATCGGATTTTTCTGGGAAAATTTATTAATATAGGAAAAAAATACATTAATATAATGATGACAATAGATTTGTATCTTGTAGAATACATATTTATTTTGTGAGTCTTGTATCTATGACAAAACAGTATTTATTTTCACGCTCATTCTACTCTATCGCGCTATGGAGGTAGGCATATTCAAGCAAGTAGCAGAAACATAATTATATGATAAAAAATATACATATTATTTTGTTTTTCCTTTTTATGACTGAAGATCAACAGATAATATATTATTATCAGAATCCTACTAGGTGTGCAAAATCGACCCGTGACTGAATTTTAAGTTTCAAAATTTTTATGTTTAATTAGTAAGTGTAAGCCATCTTTTTATAGTTCGCATCTTAGAAAATTCTATTCAACATCAATAGGTATAACTCGGTATACATAATTATGGGTACGTGTATCAGAATAAGGGTCCTATTTCCGTGAAATATTAATTCATTTTCTGCCAAACATACAGGCTTAGGTTTTCCATGACTATATTTACAAAACTTTGCTCGGTTGCCCGAAAATTGATTAAGCGACGTATATCATTGTCTAACCGCCAGGTATCCGTCACGTGACAGTAGGTAATAGGAAAATAGGTAAGTAGTTGTCATGGCAACGTTGTGACATAAACAGTATACATATTTTCTCCTCTATATTCGCTAGTGTTTTTATTGATCAGTGCCTTTGAATTTATAAAGCGGAATAATAAATAAACCTATTCTAATAAATATGCATAATGGAAATGGAGCTGGCACCAGACGTTATAAAGGCAACTCAGGCATCATTAGGAAAATACGTGAAGCGGCCACAGTTGACTGAAAAATTACTAAGGAAACCTCCTTTTAGATTCTTGCACGACATTGTGTCAACCGTACGTATCCAATGGTAGTATCCTATAGCGCGCCTATGGGGCTCGCCCGACCGATGCAACGCTATAACCGCAGTGGAGTGAAAACACGCGACTAGGGAAGCCATCATCTTTATAATGTTAAAAACCTTTATAACCACGGACAGGATTCATACAGGATAGCTCTACTACATAGGTTAACCTTAAGGTAGTTACGAACAGCTAGTGCTAAACTACGAACGACAGTAGGGCTACGAGGGATAGGAAGGTAGGCCTGCCTGTCTAATCTATACAAATAAATAAAATTGGAGTCTGTTTGTAATATTAAAATAACCGCTTTTTACTAAGTGCATATGGATGTATACACAGTACATATACCAAAACTTTTTTTTACAATTTTTGTCTGTCTGTTTGTTCCGGATAATCTCGGGAATGGCTGGGCCGATTTTGACGGGACTTTCACTGGCAGATAGCTGTTGTAACAAGGAGTAACTTAGGCTACTTTTCCGAGAGGTAAAATAGGGGTGCGTGATAAAACCGAATTCCACGCAGACGAAGTCGAGGACAACAGCTAGTACTAAATATTATCACCACACTCATTTCCAGATTGCTAGTAACAAGATCAGTATAGAGTATAAAATAATAGGTGTAGTAAATGTTTCTTCCAAAATTATTTTTTTAGTAAAAATACGAATTTCAATTTTCCCTACGTAGGTATTTATTATTTGCGAACTGAAATATGTAGCTATTGTCTAAAAACTGGACTTGATTCTCAGTGAAATAAAATACAATATTGTTTCAGGTTAATAAGACGACTGGATTCTTTAATGGACTGTTCGAAGAAGACGAACTCATTTCAGAAAATGTTAAAGACAGAGAGAGCAAAATACTTTTCCTCAATAAAGTGATATCAGTCATTGGTAAGTGCTGCAGTACCTACACAGCTAGCTCCATTAGTGAAATAACACTTATGAAAAAACTTATTCTAAATATATTCATTATCAAGTACAAGAACCTATATATAAATATGTTTTATACAAGTTGTATCAGAATAGGCTAAGGGAAGAATAATATTAGTCGTCCAGATGTGTGAAATAGCCTGGTACCTACTTCGCGGGCTATACCTACCGTGTTCTACGACTTTGGAAACTTCGAAGTTTTGCATTCTTGGATATATTTTTACTTTCCTCCACAATTCACATATAATATTATATTATTTACTTATATGTATTAATGATATAAGTAAATAATATTGTTTTTGTATAAAAGTTTAAAATACGAACTATTCCACTTCTGTACACGTAAAAGTATCACGAAAAATCTGCTTTCGCCCTTCTGAGGAACTTTCTGATAATAGATTACCTACTATTCTCACGACATTTTATAAAACCATATTCATAATATGGATTCTAACTGAAGTCACTTTTTGTATTTGCTAAACTGAGTATTTTTTTCTGAACTCAAATATTGATTACTTTTTGACATGACAATGTCTTATAATTCGATAGAGCCGGCTGCACGCACGAAAAAACATGACTCAAGCGGCGTTACCTCGCTCTGAGGCGTTCCATGTAAGGCTTGTGCAAGTGCAAGCGAGAGCGCGGAACGAGCGACAAAGAAGCACAATCGGCCTTTGCGTTCGGCAGCGTTCGACATCCGTCTCTCTCCTACTTGAGTGAGCGATGCGTCTGCGTGGACAGCTGCTAATACTTACATTTACATGTTTTGATCGAGTATCAAGTGCAGTGTAAAACTATTAAATTGTAAAAAAAAAATTGACATAATTGTATTTATGCGTACAAATAAATCTAACTTGATCAATTTCATTGTGATTTCCAATTACCTCCTTCTCTATATATATACAAATCTATTAAACAAATGAAATTAAAATTTTCTTTTGAAAAATGCTACCATTCCATCAGTATTTTCTTAAGACGTTGTCATGTTCAACTATCGTCAGTAAACCGACTTTACAGACAACCATTTTTTTTGGCACTATTTTTACCTCAAGTTAGGAGTAGTAAGGAATAGGCTTGCGATAGCTAGACGAAAGTTTCGAGCTTTATTGCTGTCTCTATGCTAACGCTGAAATGTTATTGAAATGTGTAATGATGATTCATACAAACTACTTTATGTCCAGGTACTACTACAGGGAAAACACTAACTGTAAAATCATCTAAAATTGTAGCCGGTCAAGAGCCAGATAAAACGAACGAACTACTACAATGTTTGGCATTAGCGTTAGATAACAAACTTTCATCAAGTGATGCTGTAAAGAAATGCAAAGAGAATATGAAAATACCAGTATCTGCAGAAGTGAAACCAAAAGAAAAAGAAACCAGTAAGATTACAAAAAAGAGTAACGACAATAAAAAATTAACATCCAAAAGTAGCGAAAAGCTCTCGAATAAAAAACCAGCTGCTACTGTTGATAAAAATGACAGTAACATGAAAAATGATTCAAAGTCTAAAAGGAAAGAGAGTATTGTGAAGAAGAATGAAATTCCGCCAAAGAAGCCTCAACAATCAAAGAGTAAAAATACTTCAGAAACAAATAAAACTCAAACGAATGCTGATGTAAGAAATGATGAAAATGTCGTTATTTTAGGAAAAGATAAGAATAATGCCGAAAAATATAATGAAAACGAAGACAGAGAACCAGTAAACATACAATCTGAAATCGGAAAACCTGAGAAAGACAGAAATGACTTGTTAAATACTACAACGCAGAATTCTAATATAAATGCGTCTTCTTCAGAACTTTCAGGAAAGTTAACTAATTCTTATACAACCCCTGAAACTGAACTCAATCCTTCAATAACTTCTCAGGACTTGATAGAAGCTGAAAATAGTAGAAAAGATAAAGAAGAAAGACCCACAGACAAAGCTCAAGAAAACATTTATGATACTAGATACCAAGACTCGGAAGTAGTCCACAAAATCGAAACTGAAAGCACAACCTTAGCAAAAAAGATTGAACCTCAGTTGTCTAAGGACGAAAGTATGGATTCGGTTGATAAAAGTAATCCAGAAAAATATCAAGCCAGTGATAAGGCAGCCAGTGTTTCATCGAGTAGAAAAAATTCGGACGCGGTTAGACCCCATAGTGTCAGGCCATCTTCTTCAAGGCCTGGAGCACCGCGACTCAGGGAGAAGATTGATAGTTTAATATCCGATTCAGATAACAATCTACTTCTAGCCAAAGTAAATATTATCGCTGAAAGTAGCCATAATGAAGATGTAAGTATTACTTATGGTATCAAAAAATTACCAGTTGGATTCTGATTTGCACTCGTTTAAATTGCTCTATAGCCAAAAGAAAAAACCGTTTAAAACATATTTTACAGGAAGAAGATGCAAGTGTAATTGTTGTAGAGCAACAAACAAGTGATGAACCGGCGCCGGCGACGATCAGTCAAGAAGATCAGCTGCAGTTATCTTCAAATGAACATGGTCACCTCGTACAGCAGATTCTAGATTCACATAAAGATTTTTCACAAGTTGGAAAAACTGAAATTGTAAGCTCTCATAATCTACATCAATTACCTAAATTTTCTCTGGCCTTACAGCTCAGTTGGTAGTAACCCTGCCTTCTGCGCTGTAGGTCGTGAGTTCGATTCCGACCCAGGACAAACATTCGTGCGAAGAGCATAGATGTTTGTTTTCTCTGGGTGTTGATATGTATTATTATATCAATTTATTAAAAAAAAAAAAAAAAAAAAATTATATCAGTTGTCTGGTTCCCATGATACAAGCTAAGCTTAGCTTACTTTGGGGCTAGATGGCGTTGTGTGAAATGTCCTCCAATATTTATTATTATTTGTAGATTATTGCCTAATTTTTGGAATCCTATCCTGTACAAGTAGGCTATTGGCTAAAAGATATAGGTACAATGATAAATATATAAATAAACAATATTTATAGGTATCTAAGCAGGTACTTTATGCAGTTTTTAAATTTGATTAAGTTACGGTACAAGCCGTTGGCCCACCTGGTGTTAACAAAGCAGTAACAAGCAGTGCGACTTGGCTCCTCCCCTACTCATTACAAGACCAACGCATCGTAAGTTCTCGTAACTCTGAAACGTGATGGTGGAATGTCTCATATTCCTGTAATTTTACCGGCAACCGGATCACAACCGCGAATGCGTTACTGCTTGGCGGCAGAAATGGTTATGGTGGCAGTACTTCCGTGGGCGAAATTATCTTTATTTTTACTAATACTGATCTGTTTGGTCGTATAATAAATTTGATTCAAAGGAATGGCAGTTTGGTGTACAAAAAGTTAAAGATGCGGTAAATCAAGAAATAGAACAGTTGCGTTTCAACATTCAAGCGGTGTCTCGTGTGGCGAATCCGCTGGGGAAACTCCTCGACCACATACAAGAAGACGCCGAGGTCATGCGCCAGGAACTTCAACAGTGGACTAACACTTACGAAGAGGTCTCCAAGGAAATGCAGAAACAGAAGATGTTAGTAATGTTACTTTTTTTATTTGATACAGTTACGGAACTTGATGTAAAGTAGTACCTCTGCCCATAACAAGCAATGCGACATGGGCCCTCCTCTACCAGCTTACTATATATTTTCCCTTCATATTTTAGAGTACCTACTACGCAACTTCTGTTCTCAGTCAAGGGTGGTAGCTAGCCAGCCGGAAACTGTCCTACAGCCACGACATATGGTTTCCTCACGATGTTTTCCATACCGGAAGATTAAGCTCTTTGCCGTATTTGTACCTATAGATCATAAACCCACTTCACTACCAACTGAGCCATCATGACTTCAACTACTACTACTCTACTCTAATCTACATTTTTGAATCACAAGGATAAGGTTAAGAGTTTACCCCTCAGTCCAGATGCACAGATTTTATAGATATCTATACCAGGTGATAATATTGTATCTGCTGGAACTAAATTGTAATGTTTTTATTACAGAGCTAATGAAGAAACATTAGAGCCGCTTCAAACAAGAATAAAACACCTCAATGTTGAAATCCAGGAGAAACATGATAAAATTGTCGATCTCAAAATACTGATACATAAGAACTCATCGAGAATTGAACAACTACTCAAAAATGGGAAAAGTGCAATGAATACTTTATAAACGATTTTTCAAAGTTTAATTTAACACACCATTTGAGCGCGTCTTTGTTATATGTTTAGGTAAACCCTAAATAAACTGTTTTTGTTTATGACGTCAGAACGGAAAGTTCGGTGGAGCTCCGTGTTACTCAGTATCACCTTTCCATGACAATTGCAATACAACTTGGGTCCTCCCGCGCGCCGTATCTACCAAAACACGGGACGACAGACGACGACGTAAGACGATCTGATATATTGCCATTAGACTTATCTAATGGCAATATATCAGATCACGTCCAACTCTTGAGACTAGAAGATGGATTGTGTTAATGTAATCACATCACCATCCACACCCTTCAAACCGGAACATAGCCAATATACAATATACAATGCTTGGCCGTGGTTATATTGAGTTCACCTGGGATGCAGAGAGCAGTAGGTAATTACCATAGTGGTTACTCGGTAGGTGCCATCAGTGATACAGGCTAATGGCAAAAGTGGCCTGAAGGGCATTTCATGTGAATATCAAAAGAAAGTTGAAACATTATAGGTATTTTCAATTTTATTTATCTCGTTACAAATTAAATAATTACACTTAGATATATCTATACATAGCTTCTATTTCTAAATCTATACACTACTTATTTTAGAAAAAATATCACAAAGGAAATTTTATAGACATCATTGAAATGAAAACAAAAACATCTGATTTTGTGTAGAATATACAACAATTATGAATTTTGTTTGTATTATTTTAACACCTACTATAATATAATGTGCCGCTGATTAAGTTATTCTAGGCACATTAAAAATCATAATTTAATAGACAGTTGCACCTGTATAGATACAGAAATACTGGTTTGCTATAGATCTATGATACCAATTACCCCAATTTCTTAATATTTTGAATGATATATTCCAGTTTGTGTTTCTGGTAACAAGATCAAAGATGTATTGTATACAATACATAGTTGGGATTATATTTGGTTTTGA
The DNA here is from genome assembly GCA_947359385.1 of Chesias legatella. Lineage (NCBI taxonomy): Eukaryota > Metazoa > Arthropoda > Insecta > Lepidoptera > Geometridae > Chesias > Chesias legatella. The sequence continues at coordinate 6,559,972 of OX375775.1, forward strand.
TTTGTTGTCATACATTTTGTAGAATTATTTATTCAAGAATTTGGCATGACACATTTATTTGAATTAGTGCCCACAAAATAAGGCAAACTGATATTCAAAAGCCCTAAAACGTTTTTATCTGTTCATAATAGCTTCATTGCAATGGTACAATTGCATAATGCAGCATTAATAAATTAAGGAGGCCCATAAAGTTAATATGTACAATTGTTGCAAGCATGCATAATTATATAAGTGTATAGAAATTGTTACCATTCAATTCTTTCCCACTAGTTTTATTCTTTGATAATATATTAATAGTAAAGATCCAAATTTACCCAAGTATTTTTGCAGTTTTAAATAATTATATTTATTAATATTTTATGCAGCCTAGTTAACATACAGTAGTTATATGGGATCTAGATATGATATACCTCTCAATCATAAGCAACTGAACATATTATTCCATCAGTAAAGATAGTGGGAAATCAGTTCTTATATATATTATTTTATCTAATTGATGACCAGCAATCACATAGAAAACTGGGCTGGATAATATTAACACTCAAATGCACACAGAGATGGCAGCGAAACTGCATAGTTTCATTTATGCCACATTTTGAAGTTCATGATACTAAAATAAATAGTATCTTTACAATAGCAGTGCAGAGGGCGCCCACTCTTCACCATACACAAACACTACACCATCTTTTCATGGCCCCCAGCTTGAGTATTCTTGTTGAAAGTAAGTTGTAAAATGTGCAAGATTAAGTTGCACCTAGAAGAGTGGTGTTGAAATTTGGCACACTAATCTGAAGCATCCTTACTTGCCGAGCCACAAGCTGCCATCTCAGTGTGAATTATGCCATTTAGGTAACAATATGCAACTTTCATAACAGTGTCTATACACCTACCTCACATGTTGTATAAAATGTGGCATTATATAACATATATCATGTTGCATTTTCACTACACACAGATCTGGAGGTGGATCTTGACAACTCTGAAATTAGCTTTAAAGGGCTAAATCATATCTGTCTCTTATTAGGTCTCCTGAATGGTAAGAGATGAAACTTTTGCAGCCAGCTTTAGAGTTGCCATATTTGTCACTGAAGAATTAAAGGGTTGAGCAGACAGTCTTAATGAATTTTATAATAATTTAATTAAATTAATTATTATATATTAGTGGCCACATCCTGGTTGTCCTCCTTGTCGGTTTTTTAATGTATTTGATGCCCGCTCCATGATCACCATTAATTTGTGTTGCTCCTCTAAGCGCTCCAAGCAGCCACTACAGATTGTTTTAGGAAGGGGATCAGACTGTGAAACCTGAAAAGCAGATTTATGTTCAAATGCCACTAATATACAATAACATTATAAAATACTACTAATACCACTTTGTTAAAGAGTGTGTCGCATTTTAATTTGAATGCTCCTTTTGTGACATAAACATCCTAAGGTAAGAATCCAACTTCTTTGGTAAATCATGTATCCCCGTATCCCAATACTATTTACAATTTTTGGAGCCAAGTTTTGTCTGATAAATGTGTTAAATTTAAACTTTTAATTGATTTGAGCAGTCGGATATAAAGCTCAGCTTACATTTTTTATTTTACTTTAATTTTGGTAGGTAGATTTATTTATTGGGTTGTATACTCAAAATTGATTATCAGATTCACCAATCTTATGAATGTATTAGGGTAAATAGTTTTTGTTACTATATAAGTCGACAGAAGCCAGTTTCGAAACCCTAATAGAGCGAAAATTGCGCACTTCGGCAAATTTTAAAGAATGTTTGTAAAACTTACGTTTATAGAGAGGTATCTGCTGATTTTCTCTGAAACACAAAGTCGTAGACCTTCGTCTCCATAGATGTGAAGGACAAAGCGATGCATTTCAGAACACAATCTGCATATAAATCCACACAACGTCGCCTTCTCCAAGCTTCCCATTATGCCTGTACGTTTTCCTTATATTTAATGACTATTAATAGGTTTGCACTATATTTAACTGTAATATTTGAACTAATTACTTCCAAAAGCTTGACGACAACAAATGGGAAATTATTGATTTCACGAAATCAAAGACCAAAACAATCACAGAAACCAGAAATTCAACCACAGAGTCTGATAAATTCTATCGGACCTCTCGCTAGCTGGTCAGAGTATAATAATATAATTTAATATTCTTTTCTTTACCCTCGCCCTTATAATGTAGAGTGAAATAATTATTCTACACTTGGGAATTAATCCAAAATTCAGTATGCTAACAAGGCAAGCGAAATAACATAAAATTATGTTTTTCTCAAACTCAAGCTCTTATTTAATACAACTTTGCACCCACTCTGCCATATGGGTTAACAGTGCTAAGTCTTTATTACACTACTCTGAATATCATGTGCTGAGTATTGATTAGTCTAATATCCACCCTATATTTATTAGGCTTTAAAGTTATAAATTTTGGAAATCTGCCGCAACGTGCTCTTCGTCTCGATGATTTTTTCAACATCTTCAACTATCATTGTCTTATTTTAGCCAATTTACACAAAATCTTTACGAATTAAAATTCTTAATCGTATGAAAATCCGTTTAATAATAGTTTTTGTGTTTATCGCGTTTGGACAGACAGACGACAGCGGAGGGACTTTTATATAATTTTTTTATTATAACACTACATTGTAGTGAGACAGTATTCAGAATGCGTTATTTAATAAAACATTTTGAGACACTAAAAACCACTTGTCTAGCTAAATATTCAATAAAGTTTAAATAATTAATATTTTAATTAATTAAAATTTCACCCTGCTCAGTTCACTTGGCGAAACTTTGTGTCTAGTTGTTAATATATTTTTTATTTTAAAGCAAGATGTGGTTAACCTTTGAGGTAGCACTTAGTAAAGTATTAAATGCCTTTTCTTTCGTTTCTGATCCTTAAGAAATAAATTTTTAATATTGCATCGTGTAATAAGGTCTGTAAATAATTATGCAACAGCACTCGTTCGATTTCAAGCGATAGTTATATTATCAATAATGTCAATGTCAAAATCAATTTTATGTTTTGGGGGGCTGACTGGAGCGTATTACTGTAGTGTAGATGTAGTTATATATTGCAAATAAATTACTGTTTATAATAGGGGTTTTGAACGAATAAGTGTTATTAGATAATTTTATTATAATGCCTCAGCTCGACGAAAAACCGAGGGTATTTTTGGAGGAGTTTAGGTTGAAGGTACTTATAGCGTTATTTCTTTGCTTAACATCAAGATTATGAGCAGTGTTTGCATCATTTGCAGATATACTAGTTGCCTATCTAATGAAATAAATATGAATATTACATATGAAAGTTTCATATCTATCCAACCATATGATATTTTAGAGGTTATGTTTATAATTATGTTTTCTACCTGCAATGACACTAGAGGTTATGTTTAAATTTTGTTGTAGAATGCTGCTGAAGACTATGGAATGGCTGATGAGAAATGGAATTTTAAAAAATTCGCCAAGAAGTTTCGTATCGTCATAGTCAGAATGGATTCTACGGAAATGGAATTTGATATGATTGGTATACAGCCTGCTTTTGCTAATGCCTTCCGAAGGCTCATGCTGAGTGAAGTTCCTAGCATGGCTATTGAGAAAGTGATGATCAAGAATAATACTTCCATCATACAAGATGAAGTTCTGGCTCACAGGCTTGGACTAATACCCCTAAAAGCAGACCCAAGATTGTTTGAATATCGCCCTGAAGGTAATAATGTGAATAATACTTAATTCTTCAAGTAACACAGTTACTAATTGTATGAAGCTTATAACAAAGTTGTATCCCTTCAGATAATGCTATCCCATCTTGACTGTAAACATAGCATGTAATATAAATAATTTGCATTTCCAGGTGCTACTGAAGGAAATGAGTTTAACACTTTAGAATTCTCTCTCAAAGTTAAATGCACAACAAACAAGGCCCAGCCTAAAGACTCCTACAGAGCAGAGGACATGTATGAGAACCATAGTGGTATGTATTAAATAATTAATAATATCTCTGACCTCACAGATAGCACAGTTGGTAGTTACTCCGCCTTCTGCACTATAGGACATTTGTTCAATTCCTATCCAGGACAAACATTTTTGTGATGAACATACATACATATTTGTTGTGTTCAAATAAATAAAAGTAATAAAATATTGAACTTTCTGTGGGTATCACCAATATTAATTCCATGATAACTTTCAGTGTATTCTTCTCAAATGAAATGGCATCCACTTGGCAATCAGGCATCGGTCCACCAGGAATCAAATATTGGTCCAGTGCATGGAGATATTCTGATCTCAAAAATGCGTCCGGGACATGAATTAGATTTACAGTTGGTTGCAGTGAAAGGAATTGGAAAAGACCATGCCAAGTTTTCTCCAGTTGGTATGTTGTTTTGATTTTTTCTTAGTTAAATGCATAGATTGTTAACATTGCACATTTTAATGCATATTATAGTGTAAAACATTACCAAACATAAATGTATAGCTTATTTGTGAACTATGAATGCCCTTTTTGGCTTCATGTTTTGCTGCTATCCACAACTTGTTATATCATTGACAGATGTTACAACTCCTTAACTTGACATGAATTTGAATTTACATACTCTCAATTTATTCATTAATTATCATTTTGGATATTTGACTAAAACTGCAAACTGTTCTAGCCATTTGTTAAATATGTAGTTTGTTTGCTTGGTATAAAAATTAAAATGACCATTTTGTCAGTAGTTGAGATTGCTGCGTTTCAGCATTGCAGAGTAACTGGAGGTTACCCAAGAGATTTTTGTTATAAAAATGTATAGTAATGTTAAAAAAAAATATTCATTAAATTAACTAATTAACCGCTTAGAGACGATTTTTAAGTAAGGCTGTGTATGTTACAAGACAAACTTTTGAAGGTTTTCATGGTAAAATAATAGTGCCTAAGGCTGTTTTAATAAGACTAACAAGTCTTCACTATTATTACTACAATAGTAGTTGAAAATTTGCAGCCACGGCGTCGTACAGACTACTGCCAGAAATAACACTCACCCGGGAGGTGCGAGGCGGTGATGCGACGTTACTACAAAGCTGCTTCTCCCCCGGCGTGATCGCGCTCGACTCGGAAGGTCGCGCGCGCGTGAAGGACGCGCGCTACGACAGCTGCAGCCGCAACGTGTACCGGTACGACGACATCAAGGACGCCGTCATACTGAGCAGAGTTCGGGACCACTTCATATGTAAGTAATGTTGATATACTCGCTGTATTTTAATTACGATAGGCTTGCATTTGACCGCAATCTTACCTGATGTTAAGTGACGATGCGGTCTACGATGTAGCATGTTCTAAAAATACCTATTCACTCTCCTCTTGAAGACCTCTGGATTATAGTTCTCGGGAAATACGGACGCAGGCAAGGAGTTCCACTCTTGGGCTGTCCGCATTATGAAAGTGGAAGCAAAACGTTTCGTACGGAAGTGAGGTAATTGGACCAAGAAAGGGTGACGCGATGCTGTACGTCTGGATGTAAAGTTGTATAATGGAGATGGGGGAATTAGATCGTGCAACTCAGCCGCGTACTCACCGTAATGTAACCTGTAGAATACCGGTAGACTGCCTAATTTGCGTCGGTGTTCGAGACTTTCGTTACTACAAAGCTGCTTCTCCCCCGGCGTGATCACGCTCCACTCGGAAGGTGAAGGACGCGCACTGATCATCAGGGATATTCTTGCGTTACGGTGTTGCCGCTGCAGGGACACTGGCCTGACTTCATCAAATGTGCCGGAACAGGATACAATACTTGTAATTATAAAACTAGGACGCATTAGTTTCCCCGCGATGTATTTCATTATAGTTTCGAGAGCGTATTATTGCGGATATAATTATTTTTGATATGCTTATTATTCAAGTGAAATAATCTAGGTGCACGCCGCACGCCGGTACGAGTTGACCAAACAAATAATGTATAAAAAGGTACATTGTTTTTATTTTTGCAGTCAACGTGGAATCTGTTGGAGCGATGCCGCCAAACGTTATTTTCGTCGAGGCTGTAAAAATTCTGAGAGATAAGTGCAAATCGTTTTTGGATGAATTAAATAAATTTTAATGGAGTATGGTCAAGAATTTGTAAAAATGTTTCATTGCATATTAGACTAACAGTGATACCCTATCTAAACTTCATATGAAGGTACCTTTTTGTACTAAGAATGTAGATGTACTAAGAAATCGCGTCATTGCGAAAAGAAGAGTGCCAATATACCCAATTAGGTAGACAATAGGTATTTGTCACATTTGCCACAATCTCCTGAAAATACTTCGATTTCTCCAAAGGTCGCTTACCAAGAAATGGTTATCTGCCTAACCTGTACACTCTGGTGCGTGGTGGCCCAGTGGTAACTTACCCCGATTTTCAACCCGGAGGTCGCTGATTCAATTCCTGACGTGCCCCGATGAGTTTGTTCGCTTGATGAATTTATGTGCAATACCACGTTTGCGAAACAGTGACAGAAAACATCGTGAGAAAACTATCATGTCCTAGAACCAGAAAAATTTGAAGACATGAATCAGGTGCACGAAAGGAGCCTCTTTGAGGCGCACTTAAAATACTATTAGTCGAATAGTAAGTAGTTGTAGTACGGATGGTACTCAACTTAAGAGCAATGATATGTTTCCACGCTTAAAAGTCTAAACCGTCTCAAGATTCTACAAAAAAGACCACTGAAATTGCAGCCGCATGAGACGTAACATTCCCGTCTCGGGGTGATGGACGCAACTCGATGCGACTTGAGCCATCACGTACTATGGAGAAGACTCGAGTCGTATTGTTGTTGTCTATGGGCGGCGGTTACCACTTAACATCAGGTGGGCCGTCAGCTCGTTCTGTCACCTACATCACATAAAAAAACACCACAACTACCCATAATTTCATCTTTGGACTCCTCACCTCGTATCTAACCTCATTACACTGCATTTCAGTTAGGTAGATAAGCTGCGCATAATTTAGAAAGTAATTGTTGTATTTTGTAGGTGATATTTAACCCAACTGGGTCTAGGTCAAATTAGTAGAACAAGCTAATTTCAGTTCAACCAAGGGTCAACGCTTTTGCAATAATTGTGTAGTTTTTAAAAATTTACTTAAAATTCAATGTTTTTTAATTATGATTAAGAATATACAGACAAAATAGTCTTATTCCTACTAACTCTCTGAACAATAGCTAACCCAAGTTTTTTTTAAATGTAATTTAGGTGATAGAACTAGCTGACGGCCCATCTGATGTTAAGTGGTAACCGCCGCCCATGGACAACAATAATACGACTCAAGCCCTCTTCCACTAGAGTATGAGATAACTCAAGTCGTTGCGTTGCGTCCATCACCCCGAGACGATGATGTTACGTCTCATGCGCCTGAAATTTCACAGGCATCTACTCTCTTCTACCGGAACACAGCAACACGAGTGCATCACTGCTTGGCGGCAGATTACCAGGTGTGGTGGCAGTACTTCTTCGGGCGAACTTAGCACAAGTTATACTGCTACTTTAGGTTGCTCCTTTCGCACCACCCGGAGGACACGTGTATGGATTCAAAGGGTAATCACATACGGAAGCGAGCAACGTGGCCCCCCTACAGTCGACTAAAAATACATGAAAATGGTCTAAATGGTAATAATGGTCTTTTTGTAACTCGCACCGTACTTTTCACCGTGTAAACTCGTCTGCTAGCACTCTTATAAAGAACTCGGTACCTACCACGCGGTCGAAGCCGCGTTCGGCAGCTAGTCTATAAATACAGTGATGTTAGACATTAACGTTGCTGAGGTTTTATTTCCCCTACTAGGTACGACAAGACCCAAGTCGCATCGTATGCGCCCTTAACCCTGAGACGTGTAGGTGGAACGTCAGGTGTACCTGTAATTTCACCGGCAACCACACCTTTCAAACCAGAACACAGTAACACGAATGTGTTACTACTTGGTGCCAGTACTTCCCCTGACGAATTTGCGTGAGTTCTACAGTTCTTAAAAAAGGTGAATCATGAAATACCTGAGCATGGTTGTCAAACAAGAATTTGTTCGTGAAGATTCTAATCAGCGGAAACGGCCCTTAGATAGCTCCATTGATTTCACTGTATCTTGTAAATATTCAATTATTTAAGTATATCATTCCATACTTTAGGTTAGACGATCACTTCAGGCTTGTCTTTGCTAAGACCATTTGTTCCAGAAACTGACCAGAGTAAACTACTGGACTAAAATATGAAATGTGTGAATGCATAATCCTATATTTAAAACAATTTAATTCACAATTTCTTAGTTTATTTACATGAATACCGAACATATTGTTATAACATTCACGTCACGTCATATCCACAATTTCACGGTACATTGAATGCTCAATCGAATCTAATGCAATGTAAACCGGCTCGTGTTATTCAACACCGAACAGTTACAAGTTCAAACTGATGCTGTGGATGTGGGTAGCGAAAGTACCGGTGTCCCCCAAATGATAAATCTGTATCGACTGCACTTATGCAATGGTTACGAGCGACTGGTGGCAGCCGGTGAGACCGCAATCTCCAGCAGTGCCCACCTCGCTGCACGCTGATGACCACGCGCCTAAACGAAGCCCTACAACCACTCCAGTAGGCCTACACAAGTCTTAGTGCCCGATGGGACAAATACATTCAGTGAATGAACACTAGCTACTACAAAATGCGACCACATAACTTTTTGTCGCTCTGTGTACTTTTTGTGATTGGACCTCTGAATTTGGGTAAGAGCCTTCTACTTCACTAACCTACTTTACAGTTCCAATAAATTGTATCAATGTAAGGATTGTAGGTCATTGTCATAAGAACTTTCAGACGCTTGTAGAGATCCATTACCCACCTACAGGAACGGTAACGGGCACAGAAGTATTAGGTTGCATCTGGTTCTCATGTTATGCAATATTTTTAATTACTTATTAAATTAACCCCAATTATTCACATTAAATCACTTATCAACCGAGTAGTATTGATTATTTTGGGTAGAGGTTACAATTTAATACCAGGTGGGCCATCTGCTCGTTCCGTAACCTTAGCATTTTTTTAAACGTGCAAAGTCATAATTATTTTTCGAAAAAACAGCAAATGAATTAGTAGAATTACAAATATATTTTAAAAATATGCCATACTATTCAGAATATTTTCCAACTGTAAACATTTACCTTATCCTTAGCTTGAACAACACATACTCCCAAGATCTGAGAACAAAATATGTTCTTTTCAGTTTGCCCTGGCCGGGTTTCGAACCCTCGCTTTGCCGGCAGGGTTAAATTTAAATACGGAGTCGAAATTCTGTTGAAAATTTATTTAACCGAGGTCATATCAAATTGATCTTCGCGATTTCGAAGCTATTAATTCATTCCAAAGATTGATTAATTGTAGTAAAGATTTCTTAAATGTTTACAACATGTTGCGATTTAATGCGAATGCTCAGATTACGAAATTGATTAACTCTAGATAACCTAGATTATTAAAAGCCAGAACTTGTTTTTTACTACTCACCATGATACAGGTTTTCCTTCTGGGTATCTACATAATTATGCCCTCAGGTTATTCATGCATTGTTTTAAAGTGACCAAACTGTTAATTGTTTGTGTGATATAATTATGATTCTGAAATTGTGAAGAAACCCATGAAAAGCATCAAGAGCTACTCATATGTCCAATTCATTAGCACTGGGACGACGGGCAACATATTCTATAGGTAAATGACCTATAGAGTAGATTAAAGAGGTTTTTTATTCTGTGGTTTTACCTGTAAAATTAAATTAATTTAAAAACCCTCTTTCACACATTATATTACTGTTTCGATGTTGTTCTCGTGCTGATTACTGTAATATTGAGTGACCCTGACAGGTACCAAATTTACGGGGTATATTGGGGCCATATTTGTGGAATTAAGAATTTATACTATCCTGGAGCGGGAAATAGAATAGTAATGGATATTAAAATATCTCAATGCCCTATTTCTAACAGTATTGTGTCTCAATGTAGCAGACTCCGTGTTTCTATCCGGAGGTCGGTGTTTCAAATCCAGACATGAAATAATATAGCTTGAAAAATATGTAAATACGCAAACCGCTTTCCCAAAACGGTGAAAGAAGACATCATTAGAAAACCGGCATGGCCTAAGTAGGAGTAAATATTCGAACCCCTGTGTCAGCTGACCTAATGGAATCTTTAATCCTTTCACCAAACTGGTTCAGAACAGCCTTGACACGGGAATAATATATTTATCAAAAACCGAAAGTTTCTTACGGCTTCTGATTCATTATCACTTTAGGGCATATTCTAAAGCAGTGAAGTATTTCAATAAATCTCGAGTAGTTACATCTAGTGTGGCAATTCGATGCGAACAAACCCATGTATATGTATACATTATCATTGAAAATAGATTGGCCTCAGACTTTATTGTCCGATACATCTTTATCAAATGGTCGAGAATACGTAATTAGGTAATGCACAGAAAGCATTTATAAATTCCTTAGAAACAATTAGGTATGCCATTGTATGCGGAAATGTCTACTTCAATTACACATAGAAACAATACAGATCGAAAACATTATCATAAACACGAATTTGATTGAGACAAAAAATCGCATATAAACAAAATAAACTGAAATAAAATAATTACTTAAGTAAATATCTAAAATACATATGTCAAAGCCTCATACAATTTTTAAGAAGCATAATTACATGTTTATTAAACGCAAACTTTAATCTTGCACTAAGTAGGTATTATAGTGCACGAGGACCTTAGCTAGGGTCCTGAAATTTAACTCATGAAAATGTGTTCGCCCACTTGGATGAAATTCGTCCACGATTATTGAAAGTTTGAGGATAATATTCACAAACAGAAGCAGAATGCAGAAAGCAGAAAGCAGTACTTAACTATTATGTTTGAAAAAAATACTGTATCTTTTTTTTACTGGTAACGCTGAAGCTCGTCAACAGCTACTAAGAAAAAAAAAACGATTCATAAAAAGAAGATAAAATATATGAAAATAAGGTACCTATTTTGACTTTGCCTATTTATGTATATAAATGTGTACAAATTATCTTTCTCAACTCATCATTGAGTTTAGAATACGGCCTCAAAGAGATGTAGTGTCGAGTAGCTGTACGCATACGCACCTCAGCTCGGTGTATGACGTTCTCTGCGGTGTAACAGGTCACTGTATGCAACCGACCGGTGTTTATTGCATAACTATTCTTGTTAAATACAAATGTAATGGTCTTGTGGGTTTTTATATAGCTCAGAAAACAATTTCGGCTTACATCATCTTCGTGATATTAGGTGACGCAGCTTTTCGTAGCTCCAACTTTAAACTATCGTTAATGTTGCATAAAAATTGAGGAAAAAAATATTGGCATTTTGGTGTCCTTTTAATGTTTTACATTTGGTGAAAGGCTTTGGGAAGTTTTACTGAAAGTAAATGTAAATATTATAAGTAATTTAAGTCTGTGGTTTTGGTATCAAGGTCCTAATTACTTTGTGGCTTTTATAATAAGCATGATGTAAAGGCATTGCATAGATTCCTATTTCTATCTTATACTCAGGATTTTATATTGTGAATCCATACTATCATAAGCTACATTAGCGGACTAAAAACGATTTTACGAAGCTCTTTTTCAGGAGATTATTTCTTATTACTCCTCATTAAATACTGGAAAAGCTATGGATTACCGAATTGTGATAAAATCTGACGAATCCACCGAAAATCTCTCTTGCCTTTATTTATACGCCCAGATTAGTTGAACAAAAGGTAGGTAGGTACCTACTTGAACTTAAGGTCTCTGGTGAAAACTCAACGATCGTTATTGTAGCCTATTTACCGGTTGATATTGTATAATAACATTAATCTATGAGGTTGCGATTTAGCAACTAATTAAATATTCCAAACTTAAGTACTGTGTTCAAATCTAGGTTATGCACAAGGTGAGCTAAGTATTTATTTTGTAACTTTGTGCCTAACCCGTAACAGACGAATCGAACGGACGAGCGAAGCGAGCGTTCTATAAATCGACTTCGACAATTCGGCACCGTAGTTATGCATGGGAAAATACATAAAATATATATTGCAGATTTTTATTCCCAAAACCATAAATGGACGGTGCCGCTAATTTTAAAAGCCCGTGTAAACGCTGTCAAGGCCATCTGCGGCCAATGGGAAATTGTCCAATCATCAAAAAAAAAAAAAACAATTGCATAATTTATATTTATCGTAATAACATTATACCTATTCTATAATCGATAATCGCGAGTAATCTCAGTTATGGCCGCTAGCACAAACTACTAACAAGTCCTTTAACAAGAGATTTTTTTGTTACCAAATAGAAAGCTTTTCTCCAAGGCTGGCTATGCGATACAACTAGCAATGTCCTCCTTTGTAGGTTTTTTTTTCTCTTTTAACTGTTTCGATTTAATCGAACAATTTGAAATGACAGTCAAACTGGTAATAAATGCATAAACGTGAAGAAAATTACGCTTTTGCAATGTTTCACCTACCTAACCTTTCTTGGGTGTTCATTGTCTTTCGGCATGGCTTTACGTATTCGATACGGTAGTAATATTTTATATTACCAATCCAGGGTTTTACCTTGTGTAACCTATCGACGCGTTCTACCGACGCCAGCACCCACAACGCACATGAACTGTACTGCGAGCACTAGAGTCCACCATGTGTCACTTCCTCACTACATTCGTCTGGCCTCACAGCTCAGTTGGTAGTAACCCTGTCTTCTGCGCTGTAGATCATGGGTTCGATTCCCAGCCAGGACAAACATTTGTATGAAGATGTTTGTTCTGTGTCTACGTGATAATATGTATTATATGAAAGTAATTACAAAAAAAGTATATAAGTATTCTATCAGTTGTCTGGTTCTCATGATACAAGCTATGTTTAGCTTACTTTAGGACTAGATGGCGCTGTGTGAAATGACCCCCAATAATTATTTATTGTTATATAGCAACATACTTAATACTAAGGTAAATTCGCGTCCAAATCAAATCGCGGAAGTTGAAGTTATGACTCAGAAGTTAAGAGTATCAAGCAGTTTCCGTCGGAGAAATACTTTGTAAAAGAGACATTGATGACATATTGGATTTTCCACACTTCTTAAGTGCAGATAATGCAGTCGTGGCAAAGGTTACGACACAAATTATGGCGCTTATTATACAGCTATTAGCCTACTTACTGGTGCATTTTCGACGACCTTCAAGTTGCAGCCGGATCTACCGCTCTCCGGGAACTATTTCCGACATTTCACTTTATAAATTACTTAATAGGTACATGCTAGAGGCTTAACGTTACTTAAGCGTAGGTAACAGAATTCTTTCTCCTACGTAAACAAGGTTAAGCAATTCACAGGAGATTGTGTTTGCCTCCCTGCTAGATGTACCTACTTATGTATGATTATCTATCTATAGATAGATAATTATTATGATTTAAATTCTCAGTTCATCTCCATTTATAGTGTTCTTTCACTGCTTACATAAAAGTTGGCAGAATTCGCAGCTAGAATATATTAAAAATAGTATAGAAGAAAACAAAAGGCACCGTAAAAATATTAACTTTTTGAAGGGTTACAACGTATTACGAGATCGAACGAACAAATAAACCAGACAGGTGTAAATATTTCTCAGCGTCATAAACCCACTTCCTCTTTAGAAGGGAATTGGAGTGTGAATCATTTAGAAAGTAAATTATTTTTGTTATCTCAGGCACAGGATGTGGGTATTTGCCGGTCACTAAGCTCATGTGAAGTTAAAGTAAGCCGAGGCCGAGGCTATTGATGTACCTACTCTGTCACATAATGAACAATGCGCACGTGTGATAATGTGTTGTATTTACGACTCGATGTTTTGTACTCGCATCTATCTCCATCCTATTGTCCGTAAGATCCGTACAAAAACACACAAATGGGTATGTCTGATTGCTAATTGTGTAATTAAACAGCATTTAATTAGTAGATAGGTTATTTCTATCAAAAACCTAGCTGCATTAATCTAGAACCCAGAAAAAGCGGCTTCCGAACCGCGCTGGAGGACGCGGTTTACAATCAGGCAGAGACGGCGTCGCGTCGGGAACCTTCGGAAAGCAAGGGCAGGGCGGAGGCGGCGGCGGCTTGCTCGATGTCTTATGCACTCGTCCGCGGCAGAAGTAGCCGAAGTCGGGCCTCTTTACGCATAACTTATCATCCATGCAGGTGTCGAACACCGCCTGAGTTTTCCTGCAATGCCTGTATCCGAAATCGCCTGAACTTTTATCGACGCAGTTGACGTACTGGTTGAATTCTTCGAGGCAGTTCTTTTTAATATTCTTGAAGACTTGCATTGCGCAGGCTGTGACCTTCTTGCCGAGGTCGACGCAGGCTCGGGCGTCTTTAGTCTCCATCCGACAGAGCATGAACTCGTTGTTGACGCCTTCGCATTGCTTCCCGAGATACGGAGCGGCTGACATCAGCGTCGGCGTCGATAGGTTTATCTCGGGCACCGTCAGTGTTTGATACTGGGGAAGATCTACTTCTTTAGTCACAACCATCTTTAGGCCTTGTAAAATAAAAATTGGTTGACTTTGTTTATATTTATTACTGTGACATTGCGACTGAGATGAATAACAGATGTCAAAAATGTAAACCACTACATCATCGTCACCCTACAAAGAGTCGGTATGCAGTAGCTACTGGATGAATCGCAATTAATCACACCTACCTGAAGCCAAATTTTTTGAAGGAAGCCATGTTTATTTTTCAGAGGTTAACGGCCAGTCTCTTGCCTGTCCCGCTGTACGAACGAGCAGCGGTTGGCTGGACTTATTCCCACTGCCGTGCAGAAAGCACACAGAATGCAAGGTCATGAGCAAGAGACACCTCTGCTGTAAAGGATTCTGCACAAAGGGTATTAAAACAGCTGCCCTCCAATCGTAAGTGCACTGTATACTTCGTTATGAAACCTCTTACGTAAACCGGTGAACTATGAAAAATGTAGTTGGTAAATTGTAACTCGATGGTAAAGAGACAAGTTAACAGCCTTGCAATCAACTTAACTGGACTCACTTCCTCAGTCATTTAGTTTCCATGAGCTGTTTGACCAGTTTGCTTGCCAGACGTCGCCGTCGGTTACAAATCAGTTATAAGTAACAATTTAACATTTAAGGCCACATCGCCAAACTTAAACTCCATTCGTTTGCTTTATGGAATTAACCACTCGACCTAGTAAAGTAAAATATATTGATTTGGTTATAATATCACGAATCACTTCAGTCATAA
The DNA here is from genome assembly GCA_947359385.1 of Chesias legatella. Lineage (NCBI taxonomy): Eukaryota > Metazoa > Arthropoda > Insecta > Lepidoptera > Geometridae > Chesias > Chesias legatella. The sequence continues at coordinate 6,575,266 of OX375775.1, forward strand.
TAGCTTATAATATGAAATAGAAAAATGATTAAAAATCATTTATTTCGGGCAACTAGATCCATATTAATTTGATGATTTAACTGGCCTCATAGCAGAGTTGGTTCACCCTGTCTTCTACGCTGTAGGTCGTGGGTTCGATTCCCACCCAGGACGAACATTTGTGTTACGAACATAGATGTTTGTTCAGTGTCTGGGTGTTAATATGTTTTATATGTATATATTTACAAACAAGTATATCAGGATTATATCAGTAGTTTGGTTCCCATGATACAAGTTATGCTTAGCTTGCTTTTGGGCTAGATGGCGCTGTGTGAAATGTCCATCAATACTGTTAATATATTATATTCAGGTATTAATATATTGCACATTTGAATTACGGCATTCACTAAATTTCTTCACTAAAATAACGTGATAATGGTAATAACTAGACATAAAAGTTATTATTTACAAAATTGTTGTTTCTCAATGCTAAGAGCTCACGTAATGTAATAGTTCCATTAGTTTTTAGTAAAGTTAATTTTCTTTTCAATGAATAAGCTACCTACAGCATAGTTACCACACAATCCATTTCACCTGCAACAAAGCTTATACCAGTAAAATATATAATTTATAAAAGATCTAGAGTTGGTAGTAATCCTGCCTTCTGCGCTGTAGGTCGTGGGTTCGATTCCCATCCAGGACAAACATTTGTGTGATGAACATATATTTGTTCTGTCTGGGTGTAGATATGTATGTATTTACAAAAAAGTATAAGTATTATATCAATTGTCTGTTTCCCATAATACTAAGCTATGATAAGCTTAGTTTGGGGCTAGATGGCGCTGTGTAAATATTCACCAATATATATATCCTAAAACATCCAGGTCATGCGTAAGTCTTACTGAACATGTAGCCGTAATTTTTATCGAGTAGATGCCGTGTATATTGCTTACTTTATCATCAGCTTCATGCCAAATAGTATCACACATATACACCACAAACACTTAGTTGCCAATCATCGCATCATTTCATTGTAGCACCGCCGGCGCCGGTCAGCCGAGCCCGAGTAGCATAGCTCAGACTACCGATAGCACAACCACAACCACAACCACGACCACAACCACAACCACAACTACGACAACTACAACTCCGAGTACCACCACCACCAGCTCGACGACTACGCCGCGACCGACCACTACGCCGCGACCGACGGAGTCACCGGCGCCCTTCTTGCAGCTGCTGCCGATCCAGAGAACCGACGCCTCCACTTTGAAAAAGAACGCTCCTGCTAAATCAGGTGAGAGGTGAATTTTTAGTAACGTCATAGTACCCAGAGGGATTGACTGCCATAAGCGTTATGGTATGGATTAGTTTAGTTAAATTAGAGTTTCTAGATACAGGAAAATAAAAAAGCGCATTCATCAACCTCAAAGTTGCTAAATCATAAAAAAGTGCTAGGATTACTTCCTTATGCCTTAGTTATGTACCTACTAGAATATAAACCAAGTACCTTGCTACTAGTGTCATCACAATTTTGTGCCGTGCTGGAATTGAACCAGCGAGTCTTGTGTCTCAATAGAACTGCTCAATTACTTAAACCACTACGTAACAAAATTATTCCAAGTATAATAACTTGAATAGCCACTTATTAAAATATAAGCGTAACAAGGCTCTTGTTGTCGTAAAGCCCTTCTAATAAAGATTTCCGTGACCAGACTCGATTTGTAGACCACTTATCGACACCATTACTAATTATTCCACAACCCATTCTAAAGTAACAACCCGCTGACACAACTCTGGAAGGTCACGCATTCACTGTCCTGCTATTGAACTACGTAGTTATTGTTGTCAGGCGTCCGGATAAAGCCGGACACAGTCAGGCTTTTTGCTTGCGTGTCCGGCCAACATGGTTATTGTTAGGCTTTTAAAATTTGGCCAGTTTCTTTACATTTCTCATATTATGTTGGTATAAAGAAGACTTATTCAATCAATTTTATTGATTTACATTAGAATTTAAGAAGATTACAAAGTAAAACGATTATGGTTTGATATATGATGAAAAAGTAAAGTCAAAAAAAAACTGCCGTGTCGACATTTTTACCAAAATGTCCGGCTAAACTAGCCGGTCTGTCCTGCTTTTCGGTTTTGTGACCTGGCAACCCTATACGTAGTAGGTATTGTTCGTAGGCAACGGCAAAGCGGCCGACGTGACGTACTCACACACGGAGATCTTTTACGAGGCTAATTTGGATTACTCGAGCGCAGGAAAGTCGCACAAGTTCGTGTGCCCCAAGCCGGGGCAGAGGCAGCTGGTGCTGTTCCCCGTGCCGTGCGAGAAGAACTCGCAGTGCCGCGCGAGCAGCGGGCCCGAACACGTCTGCTGTGGGGGTCAGTGCACGCAAGGAGTGCCCGCGCCCAAACCCACTCCGCCGCCGAAACCACACCAACGTACGAAATCCTACTAATATTATTATATCGACTGGCCTCGCAGCTTAGTTACCATACCTTCTGCGCTGTGGGTCGTGGGTTCGATTCCCACAATAATAATTATTTATTCTGTATATATTAAAATATATACACAATAAATAATAAATAAATAATGGTGGACATTTCACACAGCGCCATCTAGTCCCAAAATAAGCTAAGCGTAGCTTGTGTCATGGGAACCAGACAACTGATATAATTTTTAAATACTTTTTTGTAAATACATATTAACACCCACACACAGAACAAACATCTATGTTTCTCACACAAATGTTTGTCCTGGTTGGGAATCGAACCCACGACCTACAGCGCAGAAGGTAGGGTTACTAACCAACTGAGCTGCGAGGCCAGTGTTTAGTTCGGTGACTGGTGTCAATGACGATCGTTTCTGGTTACAGCTCTGCTGGGCGTGATCCCGCGCGAGTGTCCGAGCACACCGCTAGGGGAGCTGCTGTTCGAAGTGCAAACGTGCAAGAGCGACGCGGACTGCTGGCCGCGCGTGTGCTGCCCCGACGGAGCCCGCTCCTACTGCCGCACGGCGCGCGCTCGCCTCGACCTGGTGCCCATCGCTAACCAGATTGACGGACGTAAGTATGGCTGCTACTGCTACTGGTTGCAAAGGTTTGATCAACGACGGGGGCTAACATTTGATGTGAGTTGTTCACGGCAACCACACCAGTGACGCGAATGTATTGCTGCTCGACAATTAAAATGGGTGTGGTAACAGTAGTTCCCTGGACGAACTTTATTAATGTGAAGTGAAGCCGGCGGCGCCAGGGCGCAAGTTATTTTCTCCAAGCAGCAATGCTGTTATCCTGCACGGCTTAGCACCATATATGGGTCACTTATTTTCCCGTGACACTTAACTTATAAAAAATACTATGTACCAAGATACTGAAATGCCATTGCGACATGCACTTAGGCTACTTCGTAGGCACTCTACAAACTGTACAGGTAAGAGACTAGCTAGCAGTTGTTCATATGTTTGTGCTGAAATAAATGTTTTTATCTATCAGTTGCATTCATGCAAGCGACTGCAAGCTGCGATAAGCTAAGAGTACTTCCGCGTGCCTGTTCTCCCGCCGGTATGCGCTCAGTTACCTACCTAATTAAATCGGCGGACGTAATTATCCGCTTTCGTAACCAGTCCAGTTCAGAAAAGCCTCTTGTTTAATTAATTAATTAATTAAACCATTCTAAATTTTTCTATAATGTTTTACGATTGAAGACGCAGCTGTGGGTACCTATTATGTCCGTCTGGCCAAGTGCCCAAACTGACACCATATCCATCCAGCAGTGCTCGGTTTAGTGTTCCAGCACATAACATTGAGATGTTCCTTCTTCATGTATCAGACGGGCGCAAAGCAATGAGACTTTGATATTCCCATGGTGGACCCAAGTTGCGCTTGCTGGGGATACCACGGGCTATTTCCTCCTAAATCCATCATTTGACTGACTGGCCTCACACACAGCTCAGTTGGTAGTAACTCTGCGCTGTAGGTTGTGGGTTCGATTCCCACCCAGGACAAACACCTTGTGGAACATAGATGTTTGTTAGACATAGACATAGACCTATAATAATTTAGTTTTAATTTATCGCCTCTCTCTAGCTTCAAAGGTTTGCTGGAAGAGAACTCTTTGTAAGGTTAAGCTTGCCTTTGTACATGTATCACTTATGACATTTTTGTATTTTTTTCTGTGTACAATAAAGAATAAAGAACTATTCTTAGTTTGGTGCTAGTGCAGTGAGTAATATCCACCAATTTTGATACTTAGTTACATACAGAAAATATATGGTCCAATGATTTCAACATGTATATACATTTTGAATTGCAGCTGTGAGGATGATCGAGCAGTATCTGCAGTGTACGCCGCCGCCACAGTACGACGTGTTTCCGCAGAAGTGCAGCTCCAGCGTGGACTGCTTCCCGAATCTGTGTTGTGCTGAAGGCGGTAAGAGGCACTGCAGGCCGCCACAGCGTAGCCTCTTGGCACTATTGGCTGGAGTAGGACAGGTAATACTATAATAGTTCGTACCAACCAGTATAATAACTCAGGCCCACTTAGCAACTGTGACCAGGACCTTTGCTGCGATCAGCATTTATAACAATGCATATTAAGCTGGTCGCATAGTATAATGTGTTTTATTAAGTAGTGTAAATTGCTGGTTGTCGCTGTGTGGTCACATTCACTAGTTTGCATTAACACTTAGACAACATAGACTGATGGATTCAATTGATCTTCTACAATTCTATATTGAAAAATTAAATGACTGACTATGTTAGCCCAACGATATAGACTGGTTTCTGTTTAAATTTATTTAGTATTTTGTCATATTATGGTCCCATTACAAAGATTCAGGCTTATTCTCAACAAGCATAGGATTATCTTACCATTTATCATGTTCGTGATATGTATTTGCTAGAAATATTTTTTAATAATTTTATTTGCTTTTACAGAGAGTTGGATCCACCATTGTCAACTTAAGGCAAACTCCAGGCAATAAAAACAATTGAAATGTATGTGTGTAGGATATAGCATAGTCATCTATCATAATTTTATATTTTTGTACAGAACCGAATTAAATATATTGCGTTATTCCTAGTGTTTTATTATCATCATCAAGAGTTAGTTAATGTGTAGTTGTATAAAACTACTTCATGTACATATTACTTACATTCAATCAGGATAGATAATTGAAAACAACTAAATTACTTACAATAGAAATTTATTACTGAGTAAGCATTTAATCCAGCTGAAACAAAATAAAAATAATATTAATAATTTGTATTTAATGAACGATTTAAGCTAGCTGTTGATAAACTGAAGTCAGATAGCTAGGAGATAGTATCTTCTTATGACATACATTAGTGTAAAATAAAAGTATAAGTTTATCAAGACATCTGTTCAACTCTAATATAATGTTCAGACAGTAGTAAGCTTTGGTCACCAGCCAGATAAATAAACATCCACATTGCCAGTTGGGGAAAAAATGGTTCAACACTTTGAAGGCAAGGTAATAACTTAGCAATGGTGGCAACAAATTAGTACTCAAAGACCACTAAAATTACAATGATCATCAAATAGTTGAAAATGATCAGTCTGCTACAAGAGCTATACTTATTTTATTACTGCTACTTCAATTCCAATGTACTAGAAGATATCATTATAACAGAAAATCTTAAATTTTGATGTTTTAGTAAAGTGCACAAAATACTTGAAATATGCATATCTGCTGTCTGTATAATCAAATAAAGTAGTTTAATTATTATTATTATTAAATTAAAAAGTAAACAATCACTTAATTTGTTCCATGGTTATGTACGAAATAAAGTGCAGAATTGACAACTGATCAGCCTAAAGCTGTCTGGTCCGTTCTCTAGTGTTCAACAAATAAAGGTTAAATTTGTGGTTGACATATTGAAAACATACCTTCTTGAAACCAATGTCGTTAGCGTACTCTCTGAAGCACTGTCTGCAGATGTTAAGGCCGTATTTGCGGATAAGTCCATGCCTGTTGGAGCAGGCCCGGCTGAAAGAAAGTGAAATAGGTGACAGCACGTGTTCTAACCCATGAAATAATAGTAATATACAGGACAAAAATATTATGTTACCATGATCGGGAACCCTGTCCGTATCTGCGGGGGTGAGAATACCAGATATTAGCGTGACCCATTGCTATGGATTTGTGTTTTTCGCAGCACAAAACGCGGAACACGTCCAAAATGAGGATAGCACAGCGTAAAAAGAATTTCAATTCAACTTACCAGTGTTACCAGGTTAAAAATCTTTTATGCGATGGACGGTCTACCAAACACATAATGGTTTCGGTTTAAAAGTACACTATTACACTATTCAATATTGAGCATGTGGTATTCACATTCAGAGTAGTGTAATAACTAACTAATCATTATTTTACTTATGCTATTCTTGTCTTGCTAACTCCGACAACTTTTACACACATATGTAGCGCATGCGACCATTGTTTTTTTTACTAATCAAAGTTTATCAAGTGATATTATGAGATATGACATAGCTTTGCTAGCCTTGAACAATTTTTTTAGACGGGCTGAATCAATAGTCGTGCTGAAGTTAAATAGTGTTATAAGTTCTTAATTAATAGTCGACGGAATTGACGTTTGTACTGCCATGCCAAGCCACCGCTGCCTGGTGGCTGGCTGGTGGTGCCCAAGTGGATCCTACCTATGTCTATGTGTAAAATCCTTTATTTGGCACCCTACGACATAATTCAAAAGTTTGGCTGGCATAACGGCATTACAAAATAACAGTCAGTGTCAATGTCCAAATTGGTTATTCATTCACTTGCGGTTTCTCTGGCATCCCGGGGGTGACGGGGTTATTAAGGTGGGTGAACTTTAAAACTCGAGTCGAGGAGCAAAGATCAACTGCTTCTTTGGATTTGGACTAAGAACGATTGTTTTCTGCAGGTACTTATCATAAAATTATATAATTATATTACTGAACGCATTAATTTTATTATCGGCTTGAATCGGAATCTACCCGATGAATCTATCCTACCTTAGTAGGTTCCTTTGCTTCCTACGATATTTTTCGTGTACATGAAAACTATATCTACGCAGTTAACGGAGTATATTATAAATTTAAATTCAAATTATTGTTTAAATGTCTAAATTTTACACTTATACACAGTGACTCCTCATTTCGACTTTTTCTTGAAACAGCACTTTCACCAGCCTAAAAAACATGACTTCGTGGCTGCTTTCCAGTAAATAAATGTGACTCATAATTTTATCAATTGCAGTGCATATACAAAGAGTTGATAAGAGTGAAGTAGTCTTTTTTAATTTGTCATTTTGCCCTCTGTTTGCATGCTGAGATTATTTTATACAAACAATATTTATAATTCCTTTGTTCTAGGTAAAAACTCTCACGATGGGGTTGATCACTGGAGTTTTGAAGCGGCTCATAAAATTTGCTGTATATTTTACAATACTTATCGGCATCATCGTTTTTATACCAAATTTACCACCATACACAAAATTCACAAGTATAGTGTAAGTTATTTCTGAAAAGATAATTTTAATTTATGCATATGATTTTATTAATACCATTTTTTTTTATTATCTTTAAATTTTTCAGCCTTGAACCTTCTCAGCCTAGGGTTGGTCCTCTAGCACCAAATGGAGCACTGAACAATGCAGATAAAGTGTATGTTAATAAACTGGAAGGACCTGAGGCATTCCAACTGTACAAAGGAGAACTCTACACTAGTTTAGCAACAGGAGAAATTGTGAAGATCTCTCCAGGAGGCCATGTCACCTTTGTTACTAAGTTGGGACAACCCTGCAGTAAGTTGATTCTCAATATTTATTTCAGTGCAAAACGAGTAAATGGCCCACTTGATGTTATTAGTAACATCTACCTGAAGCAAAAGCAATACAAATATATTTGGGTCTTCTCATAGTCTTACTGGGCCCATAACTGAGATGTGATGGTGGAATATCTCATCTTGTGTGCCTGTAATTTCACCACAGCTAAGTCATATTATTTATATATTATTATTACATGGCCAGGTTTTGATATAAAACAAATTTATTTGAATACAATGCAATTTATGAATGTAAGTTACAAAATTAGATCCATATCAACAGCGATGTCTCTAACTTATTATAATCTAGGTTTGGGTATTTTAGTTAATTACTAATTTATACTAATTTTGATTGGGCTCACAGCTCAGTTCATAGTAACCCTGCCTTCTGCCCTGTAGGTCGTGGGTTTCGATCCCCACCCTGTACAAGAATTTTTGTGATGAACTTAAATGTTATTGTGTCTGGGTGTTGATCTTTATTGTGTATTTATTTAGAAAACAAGTACATAAGTAATATAACAGTTGTTTGGTTCCCATGATACAAGCTATGCTTAGCTTACTTTGGGGCTAGATGGCGCTGTGTGAAAAATCATGGTGTCAAATTATACATTTTTTGACAAAATCTTAGAATACCTAAGTCTCATACTTAAGTAAATGGAAAATACATAATGAAAAAATATTTGAATTTTTATTTCAGCTGGCCTTTCTCAAGAGCACATCTGTGGCCGGCCTCTAGGTTTCCAAATTGACGAAAAAAATAATGTCATGTATGCAGTGGATACTTATCATGGCATTTGGAAAGTGGACCTGAAGAATGACAAGAAGCAACTGTTGGTCTCCCCCCGAGTGCCCATTGATGGCCGCCTCCCAAAAATGTTCAACTCAATTGCTCTCAGCAAGAATGGGGACTTCTATTGGACTGACTCTTCCAGCGATTACCTCCTGAAAGATGGAGCTATGAGTTCACTTTCTGATCCATCTGGAAGGTACATTCTACACTCTATACAAATAAATAAAATTGGAGTGTCTGTTTGTAATATTAAAATAACTGCTTTTTACTAAGTGCATATGGATGTATACACGGTACATATACCAAAACATTTTTTCAATTTTTGCCTGTCTGTTTGTTCCGGCTAATCTCTGAAATGACAGGACCGATTTTGACGGGACTTTCACTGGCAGATAGCTGATGTAACAAGGAGTAACTTAGGCTATTTTTCCTAGGGGTAATGGGTAAAATAAGGGTGTGTGATAAAACCGAATTGCACGCGGACGAAGTCGCGGGCAACAGCTAGTAAACAATAAAAAACAAAAATTTGCACTCCTGCACTAAGATTCCCTGTGTCGTTGGTGGCATAGACATAGAGATTTGCAAGCACCCAGGAAGCAATCAATATGAAATACTTAAAACATTAAGTAAAAGAAAATATTAATAATAATGTTTATTTGTTTTAGGTTGTTCTATTACAATTCAGCTAAAAACCAGAGCAAAGTGCTACTTGATGATCTGTGGTTCCCAAATAGTGTAATCGTCTCACCGGATAACCAATATGTTGTGTTTACTGAAACTTTCCGATACAGATTGATGAAATACTATATTGATGGCCCAAAGAAAGGGAATTCAGAAGTGTTCGTTGCAGGATTACCAGGTAAAAATTAACACAATTACAGAATTCTATTTGAATACTAACTAAAATAACCGTATAGTATAGTTTAGTACTTTTTAGGATTTCTAAACAGCTTCTTAATTAAGTACACCTGAGTCAGACCCACGACACACATACAGGTTATCTGGAAACCGGACCACATGTCCACGATAAATGTCTCTTCAAATGCCGCGTACGAGTCTCGGGATTTCCCTGCACCGTACAAGTCCAGCATATGTCTCGCTCTAACCACGTGCTTCAGCGTCCGCGAGAGGGAGTCTGCGATATATTCCACATCCAAGTAGTAAAGTTCGCCATTCATGTCAGTTCCCGTCCACTGCAGCGTTTCAACAAGCCCAGCTTGACCTTCGTCATCCTCAGTAGCCACTTCTGTCTCTTGATCGCTCTCGCCACCTCGATCCTCAATAGTGACGTAAAGAAACACCAATTTAGAATTGATGATACTGAAAGTGTTGTCCAAGCAAAACGAATAGTCTCCGTCCAATGCCAGATCTTTGATGATCGCGTTCTGAGACTTCTTGTAATCGGACACGATTATGTTCCCCGTCGGGTCGATGATGTCTAGGGAAATGTCGAGGTCTCCGTGCTGCCCGTCGACCACTTCGTAGTACACCTCCATCATCTGGCCAGCGCGGCCGCTCTCCAAGAAGCAGGTCCGCCCGCCCGGATCCACGCGGAACTTGAAATCGTTCGTGTAATACATCACTTCAGCGGTACAGCTTGTTAAAAATATTAATATAAAATACGAATACATTTTTCAAAACATGTATCTATACCTAGTGATAAACTGTAAGTTATGACTAGTTTTACTGCTGTCGTGTTTACACAGTTGTATTGATTGTCGTATTTGAGCTGATGGCTATAAAAATGTATGGTTTTGTTATGTCAGTATTTAAATACTGAATTACTACTTAACCTTGGCAGACTGACTTTTAGGTTTATTGTAGAAAACGAGTACTTGGGATTGTAAGGCCCCAAATACGTAAACTATGAACTTGGTTTCCAGCATTCACTGTAAGTAACTGTAAACCGGAGTGGGTTTGGGCTGTTCCGCCGGTTTTACAGAAGCTGGTTTCGGAGTGGGTTTAGGCTGTTCCTGGTTTCGGAGTAGGTTTGACCTGTTCCACAGGTTTTGCAGGGGCAGGTTTTTGAGTTGGCTTTGGAGTATCTACAGGTTTTGCCTGCTGTTGGGGCGCACGCATTTGTCATTTCCTCAGTATTTGTATGTATATGCAACTACGCCAACGCGACGCAATCCAATCTGCACTCTTCACTTGGTAAGCCGTGGTTACCCTAAGGAAGTGAGCACAAATTCTACTTTTACGATGATAAATTATGTAATAAACGTGTATCATTTACCGGTACCGTAAGAACAGTAGAACTCAAACCAAGTTAGTCAGGGCAAGTACTGCCACCATGGCCATTTCTGCCGCCAAGTAGTAACGCATTCGCGTCGCTTGTTCTGGTGTGGTTGCCTGTGAAATTATAGGCACACGAGACATTCCACCTATACGTCTGAGTATGGGCGCATACGATGCAACTTTGTTCTTGTTGTACTTAGTAGGGGAGGCCAAGACCCACTAAGTTGCATCGGTTATTATGGGGCGAGGTTACCACTTAACACCAGGTGAGCTGTCGGCTCGTTCCGTAACTGTATCACATAAAAGAACAAAAGTTACTGGGTACCCCATTAGCCACCATAAAATATTGTATATTTGGAACCGTCTGTACGTTTAGTATAACTAGCAGTATAACTTGTGCTGAGTTCGCCCGGAGAAGTACTGCCACCACACCTGGTAATCTGCCGCCAAGCAGTGATGCACTATTGTTGCTGTGTTCCGGTGGAAAGGAGTGGGTGCCGGCGAAATTGCAGGCGCATGAGACGTAACATCCCCGTCTCGGGGTGATGGACGCAACGCAAAGCGACTTGACTCATCTCGTACTATGGAGAGGACTTGAGTGGTATTGCAGTTACCACTTAACATCAGGTGGGCCGTTCGCTCGTTCCGTGACTTCAATTACATAAAAAAAGGTATGTCTGAACGTCGCGTGTACAGGTGCGCCGGACAACGTGCGCGCGCTGCCGGACGGGTCCGGGGCGCTGGTCGCGCTTTACGTCACGTATGACGACGAGAACCCGATGCTGACGCGCTCGATGGCGGCGGCACCGCTCGCGCGGAAGCTGCTCGCCCGCCTCCAGCGTCTCATCGAGATACCCGTTCAATACCTCAACAGCGTATACTCGCATGTCGTACTCGAAGATATCATTTATTACGTGAGTATTATTATATTTATGTAGGTTATATTATTCTGCAGTCCTTTAACTAAAAGGCCGTTAAGCCCTAATCGTTGTTTTTGAGATATGTTCAGAGAACTCTTTAATTCCTTTTAAATCTGTCGCTTAACGGCCTACAATTTTGTTATATCTCCGGAAATAATTATCCTATTAAGTCAATATTGATGTTTTGAGGGTTAACGGCTTTCTAGTTAAAGGACGGCAATACAAATATACTGTACATACAAATAAATAAAACTTAAGTGTCTGTTTGTTCTGACAAAATATAAATTTTTGACATTTTTGTCTGTCTGTATGTTTTCACTGAGTAACTTAGGCTAGTTTTACTGAGGTTAATTCACAAATTCACAAAAATGACTAAACCATCTACCTACTCCTTTAGTCAAAAACTGAATACATAGCGGGCACAGCTGCTATTATTATAAAATTAATTTAATGCAATACAGTAAACGAAAATATTTATTAAGATTTTAGGTTTAATTTTAATTGCAGTCATTTGTACTAATTAGCCGTAGTTGTATTCTAACTGCATTCTAAGTATCTGATTATGTACCGTTTATGCTGTACTGAATATAATTATTATGGTAAACTGTTTAGTATCACTTCACATTGCGGAATCGAATGTGGCAAGCGGTAAACTAAAAAAAAGATTATATTTTAGTATGAATAAACCTTTTCTATAGTTACTGATGTTATTAATCCATCCACAGATTGGCCACTTCAAGAGCGTATCAGATCTACTGCCAAAGCAAGCAGGACTAGTAGTGGTGGACTGGCAAGGTAACATTGTGGAGTCATATTACAACACGGACGGCTCCCTCGGACCCATCAGCGACGCTATCGTATACAACAACCGACTTTACACTGGCAGCCCTCACTTACAAAACTTCATTGGTTCCCTCCCAGTTCCCCCGCTATTGCAGAAAGCTTTCGACGTTAAAGGCGAAACAGTAAGGCAGCAGGCGAAACAGGAACCGAAAATAGAAGTTAAGAGGGAGGCCACACCCGCAGTGCAAGAGAAGCGTGCGCCCCAACAGCAGGCAAAACCTGTAGATACTCCAAAGCCAACTCAAAAACCTGCCCCTGCAAAACCTGTGGAACAGGCCAAACCTACTCCGAAACCAGCTCCAGCCAAACCGGTGGAACAGCCTAAACCCACTCCGAAACCAGCTTCTGTAAAACCGGCGGAACAGCCCAAACCCACTCCAAAGCCAGCCCCTGCAAAACCGGTGGAACAGCCCATACCTACTTCAAAACCAGCCCCTGCAAAACAGGGGGAACAGCCCAAACCTACTCCTAAACCAGCTCCTGCAAAACCAGTAGAACAACCCAAACCAACTCCAAAACCTGCACCAGTAAAACCAGTAGAAAAACCAAAGCCCACTCCTGCACCAGCCAAACCGGAAGCCAAATCACCCACTCCCAAAGCGAATGTCAGACCTGCCCAACCAGAGAAGCAAACTCCTGAAGTTAAGGCTCCCACACCAAGCCAGAAGACTGCAGAACCAAACCATGAAGAATTTACAGAGCCGATAGTAATAAGAAAAGAGGATGAGCCTATGCCCGAGATAAATAACAAACTTGCACCCGAGAATATTCCTATTAAAGAGGAAATACCATCCGACACGGCCAAACCGAACAAGGAAACATTGAAAGTGATCAAGAAAGGTGGACCAGCAGAGATCCCGAATCCGCATCTCTAAGTTTAGATGCATGGAATAGAGAAAATTGCATTTTGCATTCTATTTCGTGGTTGTGTTCAAATAGTTGTGGTACATAGTTAAAAAAATTATAGGTGAAGGTATTAAGGTTATCGAAACAGGCAAGTACTCAGACTAATTCTGAAGTCTGTGACCTAGTTATGTTTCACTCACTCAGGTTGGGTATATAGGAATACAAGTAGAGTTTAAATTTTAGAATTTGCATCGGCACATTTTTTCTGATAAATGTAACATTCCAAATCATTCCAACGTAGGGCAAAGAAATCTCATTAGTGTACCACAGCCATATTTGGTAGCTGTGGTTATAAGTGCCTGATGTCACCGAGTAAAATGTAATATTAAAGTAGAATTAAAATTTCATTTATCCCTTACAATCATTATGTTAAATTGAAAACAATCAGTTTTATTATTTTTACGATATTTATTTAAATTTAGTATTAGGGTTTGTATAATTTTTTTTATAGTAATTTTAATCTTATTTCCTTTATTTACTATGAAACTCAACTATTTTGGACCAATTTAATATTTATAAAAGTAGAGGAGTTTTAATCATGCAATATTGTTTCAATCTCATTAAATTGAATGTTACGTTAATAATTAACATGAATAACTTAGAGAACATATTTGACGTGTTAGGATAAATAATGTTTTCCTTTTTATGCTTAATTGGTATTGGGCTATGTTTAAGGTCTAGTCACATAAACAGTCGGTGCGTTTAACGCGCATACATGAGTAATCAAAGCCAAGGGTCTACATCACGAATCTCACACCCTGACCAAGGCACTTGAATGGTTGGCATATTAACGAATCGTTGTTTTTTTACCTAAGTACAATGTAATCGAAGTTAGCGGCTCTCGTGCTGTTTGGTCGTTAAAGTATATTTGATCATTCAATTCAGAGCTGCGAGTTTCCTTTACCATTCCTGTTACCGATTGTAATAATGTGCAATATTTTGTTTTGTTCACCCTCCTAATTGATATTGTCAATAATTAATAATTATTAGTAAGTGCTAAGTGCAGTTGTGTACCATTTGTTGTAGAGATCAGTGCATTATATACATTAATAATTATATTCCTACACTTTATTTACTTGGAAATAATTCGTTTCAAACATATATAATTATATATATATATTTATGATCAAAGTCAGGTGATATTATTATTTTGTGACAATATTTTCTTGGAAAAAAGTTTGATTTTAATGAAATTTTGTTTTCTTATACTGAACTCCTTTACATGTAAATGCTCCTATGTAAATGCTTCTACATGTATATCACTATTTATATTTAATAAATAAATTTAAATATTTATACATAGGTAACCCTGCTTTCTGCGCTGTAGGTCGTGGGTTCGATTCCCACCCAGAACAAACATTTCTGTGACGAATGTAGATGCTTGTTCTGTGTCTGGTTGTTATGTATATTATATGAATGTATTTAAAAACTATACAAGTATTATTATCAGTTGTCTGGTTCCCATAATACAAACTATGCTTAGCTTACTTTGGGGCTAGTTGGCGCCGAGTGTAATAAATATTCGTGGATATTACACTTCAGGTGCCAAAAAGGCTTTTCGGCTGCACGCAAAAAATGAAATATTTGTCCATATAAAAGCTACATTTCTATTTTATTAAAACACACACGTTAGTTTTACTAAGTTTAATGAAAATTTTATGAATAAACTGGAGTATTGTCCAGTGTCCCAAAATGAATACATATTAATTAGAGCTCAAAATATTAAACTAAAATATAAAAAATTCCAATGAAAACGTATCAAAGATATGTACAGCAGTAACAATTATTGATTTAGAATACATACTTAATGACAGTCTTTCACTGGACTATTATTTACTAATATTATACTAGCTTTAAGTTTAAATTTAATTTGACTGGCCTCACAGCTCAGTTGGTAGTAAAGTAACCCTGCCTTCTGCGCTGTAGGTCGCGGGATCGATTCCCACCCAGGACACACATTTGTGGGACGAACAAAGATGTCTGTTCCGTATCTGGGTGTTAATATGTATTATATCAGTTGTCTCGTTCGCAAGACGTTCATGTTTAGCTTACTTTGGGGCATGTGTGAAATGTAGATAAAAGAAAGAAAAATCATAAATAGATTGCTGCCAAGTTTTCAACAATTGTACAATGTTTTAAACGAATATAATTGAGCATAATATATTATAACGGAATGTAAAAAAAACAATTATTCTACAGTATGATCCATAATACTTATTTAAATATTAATTTACAATATCCGATAGACATCACTTATATACACTAAACTTATAACGGCAACTATTTACTTATTGCATTACAAATTCAGTTCACATTAGTTCAAGTTTACTGTATTTATAAACGAAAATTACAATTACAGAATAGGTACAGTGTTTCACAGCTGCATACGATTTCTTTTGTACACACATCGTGATACGGATTCGGTTTTTGAAGCCGAAAAAACTTATAAACATGTCCTAAAATTTAGGAATCATTTAACAGTTTTTCTAATATAATGAAACAAAATAAGGAAAAATATGTAATCCGCCATTTTGTATCGGCGGCCATCTTAGATTTATAATGTTATTGATTTTATTATATTGTATTGTCATCTAAATTAAATGTGTGTACCAAATTTCAGATCAATCTGACAACGGGAAGGTGCTTAAATTTCAATTTCTAATTTTGACCCAAATAAATAAACAAATAAATTCCGTACGGGTCGAGCTAAATAAAACCGTTTAATAAATAAAAAAACACAATTTTTTTAGGGTAAAGATTCGTCTACTAGAGAGTCGTTTAAAGGGTTGGTCTTACATCGTGGACAGTAACTTTGGAGTTAATTTCAAGAATCGATTTTCATAATATATACAGGGTTACAGGAAAAGTCGTGCTAGATCCGTTAAGGGCGTGGAGTACCCATCATTTCTGACTTATTTCACTATGAAACACCCTACCCTAAACTTAACCCTTTTCGAGATATTCGACTTTTAATTTTTTATTGAATAATGCCGATTTTTAGGCTACGAAATTTATTTTTGTTTATTTTGTGTATCTTATTATTATTATTATTGCATTTTTACATGTGTAATAAGATGCTTTAGGACATCAATCATTAAAATAGTGCATAAGTTAATTGAATAGACCATAGTAGACAAGTGAAAGTAAAAAAATAAAAAATATATTAGCAAGCTTATTTTTCTCTAAGGGATATCTAAAAAAAATATTATGACACTTGTTCGGCAGATATTTTTTAAAATATCTACGTTTCATCAGCTATCTAACGAGGTATAATAATCTAGGGTTTTATTCAAATGCATTGGAAAAAAATTAGTTTCATAGGCGACAGTGGAGAAGAAAATTTATACTTAGCCCTAAAAAGTAAAATAAAACATTAGGTATGCATGAAATGTCATTTATTAAAGGTTTTCACACAACTTTTTCTTATTCTACAGTTCATGTTCAACATGGCCGCCTCTATTTCTGAAACATTGTCGCATCCTTCTACGGAGACCAGTCTTCACTACTCCAGTGGTCAACGTGGTCCTCATTTTATTTGCTGCATCCACAATCCTTTCTCTTAAGTCTTCCACAGACAAAACTGGATTCGGCTCGCTGTACACAAGACTTTTCATGCACCCCCATACATGAAAATCCATGGGAGTTAGGTCCGGACTTCTTGCTGGCCATGGCAACGGCCCACCTCGTCCTATCCATTTGTTTGGATAATTTGTGTCCAGCCAGTCTCTGACACTTCTCCTGAAATGGGCAGGGCAGCCATCGTGTTGGAACCACATGTCCCTGATCAGGTTGAGTGGCAGATCATCCAGCAAATCACTCAAGTCTGCTCTCAGGAAATTTTCGTAGCTTTCCCCATTTAGATTATCCGGGAGAAAGTAAGGTCCAATCAAATGATTAGAGATAATGCCCATCCACACATTCACGCTGAATCTTCGTTGGGACCCTTTCACTCTTTTCTTATTGGGATTCCTTAGTTCTTTTGGGGCCCAGTAATGGACGTTGTGATAGTTGGTTATGCCATCTTTATCAAATTTGGACTCATCCGTCCACAAGATATTTCTTAGAAAATCTGGGTCTTCTACGTCAGCATTTAGCATAAATCTGCAAAAGTCCAATCTTCTCGCGGGGTCTCCTTCTTCAATAACGTGTACCGGCGTGTAATGGTACGGGTATAGGCCAGCAGTATGCACTGTAAACCACACTCTCCATTGCGAAAGTCCCAGATCACGGGCAACAATATTAGTGGAAGTAGTCGGATCCGCTCGAAAGCGTTGCACTATCTCATTGTCCTGTTCTTCGTCGTCAATTCGTGGTCTTCCCATGTCTGTATTTCGTCTCAAAACAGAGCCAGTTTCTTTAAGTCTTCGATAAACTCTGTCAAAACAGGCCACATCCGGCACTCGACGACCGGGGTAGCGAGTTATGTATTCGTTACGAGCTTGCGCAGACACAACTACTTTTTTCCACGAAATGTAATACAAACCCTAGATTGTTAGACCTCGTTAGATAGCTGATGAAACGTAGATATTTTAAAAAATATCTGCCGAACAAGTGTCATAATATTTTTTTTAGATATCCCTTAGAGAAAAATAAGCTTGCTAATATATTTTTTATTTTTTTACTTTCACTTGTCTACTACGGTCTATTCAATTAACTTATGCACTATTTTAATGATTGATGTCCTAAAGCATCTTATTACACATGTAAAAATGCAATAATAATAATAATAAGATACACAAAATAAACAAAAATAAATTTCGTAGCCTAAAAATCGGCATTATTCAATAAAAAATTAAAAGTCGAATATCTCGAAAAGGGTTAAGTTTAGGGTAGGGTGTTTCATAGTGAAATAAGTCAGAAATGATGGGTACTCCACGCCCTTAACGGATCTAGCACGACTTTTCCTGTAACCCTGTATAACCTGCGTTACCCAATTAGACGGGGAGCAAAATCAATTGTCGTTACGTCGGCCCATCCCGCATTTTATACCACTGTTATCAGAAAATAATTAATTGTGTTTAGTACATTACTCATATTAAGACCGTATCACATTGGTCACTGCAAAAAGTAAATCTTAGATGTTCAATGATTATATCGCTGTAATATATATCTTACAATGATTTTATTTTCTCCAAGATAATTTTGATAATTTTCTTAGTATTGAAGATAAAAAACGACTACTGAAGACGTAGACATCCAGCAACGGTTATGTACGCTTATCCTAATAACCCCGCACAAATAAGCAGCAATGTAAAACAAACTATTCGTTTAATAAAGATTTTCGGATATTTATCACGTTTACTAATGTGAATTCTATCGGTAATATGATGCAGGCGGTTGCTATATGAATACTTGTTCCGCGGCAAGGGCGTCAGCGAAGGGCTTCACGACGGAGCGCGTCGCGAAGTAGAAGATCAGTCCGAATGATATAGAGATCGGCAGCGCTGGAAGCGCTTTCTTGAATATCGCCAGCAGCAACAACGTAAGGCACAGTCCCTGGAATTATAAATTTACTTAATTTTTACTTTACTTCTTTTTACTTACTTTAATTAAACTAAACTGCTGAGTGGCTGAAAAAGATGACGACCTTAAATAACATAGTTAAGCTATACTTTTTACCGCCTCCTATGCTTTTCCCAATACCACAAACAGAATCTTATATATATTGTGCTATATGTAGTATTTGACTGGCCTCATAGCTCAGTTGTTAGTAACCCTGCCTTCTGCGCTGTAGGTTGTGGGTTCGATTCCCACCCATGACAAACATTTGTGTGACGAACATAGGTGTTTGTTCTGTGTCTGGGTGTTGATATGTATGTATTTACAAAAAAGTATTTACGTATCAGTTGTCTGGTTCTCATGATACAAGCGATTTACTTAGCTTACTTTGGGCTTGATAGCGCTGTGTGAAATGTCCACCAATATTTATCATTAATTACTATTGATCATCTATAAAAAAAAAGTGTTTCGGATATGTATGAGATCGATAAACTCCAAAACCAGTTGACTAGTCACCACGAATTGGCACAACTTAGTTTTGTCATGGTAACTATTGTTTGATATCCACCTTACTACGACTCTCCGCTCGTGAAACGACACCTGTAAGGAATACGCAGTAAATAAACGTGAGACCGAGACCTGGCAGTACTCACAATAAGTATGGCGACGAAGCAGGCTAGCGTTGTATTCCAGTCGCCGTACGAACTCGCCTTGCCGACCAGTACGCTGTAGAATATGAAGTCGCCCAGACCCAACTTCACGCCCTCTGGAACACAACACACTTACTTTACATACTAGCTGTTGCCCGCGACTTCGCGTGGAATTCGGTTTTATCACGCACCCCTATTTTACCCCTCGGAAAAGTAGCCTAAGTTACTCATTGTTACATCAGCTATCTGCCAGTGAAAGTCCCGTCGAAATCGGTCCAGCCATTTCAGAGATTAGCTGGATCAAACAGACAGACAGATATTTTTTTTAAAAATGTTGTTTTGGTATATGTACCGTGTATACATCCATAATGCACTTAGTAAAAAGCGATTATTTTAATATTACAAACAGACACTCCAATTTTATTTATTTGTGTAGATTATAATCTTAATAAATAATAAATAATGATTTATTTAAAATCTTTAGTATTTCGTTTCAGATATATTATTAATATATTTTTTTAGTTTCACTCTGTTCATTGTTATACAAGGGTATAACCATACCATCCTACTAATATTATAAACGTGAAAGTTTGTATGAATGTTTGTTACTTTTTCACGCTCATACGGCTGAATGGATTTCGATGAAATTTGGTACTAAGATAACTTATATCCTGGATTAACACATATTAACCTAAGTGCTGACTGTATTGTGAGAGAAATAAATATAATATTATTATTTATTTCGTGCTACAAACACATTTACTAAACAGTTACAGCTTACAATATGTAGCCATTGTTACGACAAGTATGTGATCACTCAGCATAATGCTGCAGAGCTTTGCAGTTCTGCCGCGCTGGTTTTCATTGACGCCAGTATATTAATAATTTTGAAGCAGTAACGTACTGCACGTGCTGTGGCCGTAGTAGACGACTGGCCTAGCTCAGTTGGCAGTAACTCTGCACTCTGCTCTAAATCGTAGGTTCTCCCGCCCAGGACAAACATTAGAGCGACAACATACACGTTTTGTTCGTTTGTCACAGAAAAAGCAACTAGGTTCGTGTGATATATTTTTTGTCCAGGGTGGGAATCGAAACCGCGACCTACAGCGCACAGGAGAGTGGCTACCAACCGAACTGCGAGGTAGCAGACACTTACTCTCCTCCTCCGTGTCGGGTGGCGGTCGCGGGGGGCGGTCGACGCGCGTGGTGTAGTGCGCCGCGCTGGTGGAGTCGACGCGCAGGTCCCGCGGCGCCTGCCCCTGCCCCTGCCCCTGCCCCTGCCCTTGCGCCTGCCCCTGCCCCTGCCCCTGCCCCGGCGGGATGTCTGCGCGCGCGCGCCACTGCGAGTCGAAGCCGGCCGCGTCTCCCGCCGCGCCGCCCTCTGACGCGCGTCTCCTGTCCGAGGCCGAGGGACCTAACGCGTACACACTTTAATATTAATACTACATTAATTTAAAGAAGAATTCCGATGAAGGCAGTCACTGAATAGTGGGCAAGGGATATGCGTCGGCCCCAGGGCAGACCACCAACCCGATGGTCAGACGATATAGTGAAGGCAGCAGGAAATTAGTGGACGAGACTTGCCCAAGACCGTAGCAGTGGAGTGCTAGAGAAGAGGCCTACATATACTCAGTGGGTGTTACTGGCTGAATAGATAGATAGACAGACATTAATTTATTTTATTCTGTTGACAAAGTTGCAGCAAATGTAAGAGTGGATTTAAAAATAAAATAAACAATACTTGCTATTGTACAACAGTAGTTGTATCCATCTTTGAAACTGAGACTCAATAACTATTACAAAGAAGTACTACTTGTGTGAATAAAGCTTGCAAAAGCTAGTTAGTTTATTTTTTCTCTTGAATGGACTATATTGGTGTTGGCCGCAGATGGCGTTGACGGCGTGCTAGTTAGTTAGTTACGAGAAAAGGGCAAGAGTATGGAGGGTAGCGGGCCGCGGTACGGGAGCGAGGGTGAGAGTAGAACGGACCGTGCGGATTGAGAGGGCGCAGCTCGCGCTCACCTTCCCGCGCGCCGCCGCCGCCCCCACCGCCCCCACCGCCCCCACCGCCGCCCTCCGGCACCGACATGGCTGCCAGCGTGTACATCACCGTCGCTGGAAATTACACAATTATTTAACAATACTGCGTTAAGGTGTTATGAATATACAGAGATAAGAATGGATTGAACTGACCGCTCTCTAAAAAGATTTACGGCCTAAATCTATCTCTGTAAGTATGTACCGACGCCGGTGCGAACTTTTTGCCTTTGATACTTACATGAGTAGATAAGAGCTGGGAATATGGGTTCATTACGTTCTTGAGCAGTTTCAACCAATATTCTTAGTGGTCCCTTTGGTGTCAGTACTGCTACCAAGTCTGAAATAATTGAAAACTATATTTATACACTTATTTTATGTAAATTTATCAATGTATTCTAATCTAAGCTGCACTACGCTTTACCCAATGAAGAATGCAGAGGTTCCTAATAGAATCAATAGATACAAATTAAAATCTTACCCCAAATAGAAATAACAGCAAGGACTGCCCAAGTGGTCCATTCGGGTAGGTACTTAATGAACACAAGGGCCATCAGAGCTGCAATGAATATCAGGTACGCTTGTTGTAGATGCAGTGGCCCCTTCCAGTGGATCACAACCATGCCCATCACTCCAAAGTTCCACATCACTATCGCTAGGGTGATGTAGTCCATTGGGATGTTGTATGCTCGTAAGGCCTCTCTGTGGGAGTAACCAATTAATATTTAATTATTTAACACAAAAAAGTGTATGCAGCACTTTTACATGATAGTAGTGAAACTTCTTAAAAACTATGCTTATTTTACTAGAGAATTTTCTTCATAGTACCAAAAAAACAATTTTATAAAGACCTATGATGCATAAATCCACTGAAAATGATTTCTTATGGGATTTCTATAATACATTATTACATAAGATCCTACAATATTAAGGTATAATGTGCAAATGGTAGTACAATTTTTGTGACCCAAATCATGATCGCAGAAAGGAAATATATTGATACTTACTCTATATACAAGTAAGAGAATATAAACAGCAGCATCAGCGATGAGAGAATAAGCCACCCGTGTATGACTTTATAACATCTCTTTTTGTACAGAACTATGAGTAGAACAGTCATCAGTGCAATCACACAAAGGAGGATCAATGAGTTGGCAATAGCATTCCATACTTTGGTCGATGCATATGGACTCTCCTCATGGAATGGTGTATAGGCCCTGTAAAATAAATTTATATACATGGTCACCATTAAAATAATTTATAGATTTTTAAACTTGCCCAACAGACTATTTTTAAATCTGTTGGTCTTTATTTGTAAGTATAGCAAGTATACTTACAAATATACATCTTTAACTGAGTAGAAATTGATTGAGGAAATGGTGGCTACCACAACGATCATACACAGTGTAACAGGAACGAATAGTTTTATAACATGCCGAGCACCATATTTTAACTCTAACTCCTCAATTTGGCCCTCTGTAGGGGCGGGTGCAGGTTGACGGGCTGTGGTACTGCCAGCTCCCGACCCAGAGCCCCCAGATTCTCCCACAGTCTGCAAAACAAAGCTTACATATTATAGATAGATAGATAGATTAACTCTTTATTGTATACACCACAAAAACATTTTACAAAGAATAAATAAAAAATACATTAAAATATATCACTATAATACAACATACCACTTCATTTAAATTATATTGATCTGGATAGACCTTCAAGAATGAACCTTATTAATATAATCGTAAAATGAGACTTAGTAATACGAAATTAGAGATCTTCCTAAGACGCTTAAAGCTCCCAAACTGTTTACGAAAGTTGTGGGTGTAGGATGCTGCTTAGTGCTTAGTCATAACTCATAACTTGGCTGTAACAAACGGTATACACACTTACGCCATAAGACCGCTGCTGGTTTTCCGTTTTGTTCTTCCGTTTCCTAGTTCGTTCTACTATCTCCCGATCGGGACGAGACTCTGCTATGTGCCCGTCCATCAGTGCAGTATGCTCAGACGCCTCGGATGTTTTACTGCTTGTGTCACTCATTCATGTACTAGATATTTCACCAGCATTTTGTTTAGCAGTTTATTGAGGTAAGTAGGCCGTTCTAAGCCTACCACGGAATTAAAAACGAATTGTGGTTTGTGGCTAAAATAAATAAAATTAAGGTGTAAAAATAAAACAAGACTCCGGGGACTTCATGAATCAAAATTGACAACAGATTAAATTTGACTTTGACAGCTATGACAAACGTCATGAGGATGGACATACCAAATGCAGGACATTAGGACATCCAATAATTTTCAATGAGACGTTGTCTATTCGATGATTCTGATTAATGTTAATAAATTAATGACTAACGTGTTGTGTACAAACCATACTTATTTTATTGGACTAGGTTATCGAACATTAAAAGATCAAATTAGGGAGCTGCGGAGTTCGATCGTCATATAAACAAAACGCAACGCTTGCCAGACAGTGCTATGCGAGCGCAGATTGAACGGTTTAACTTTTATTACACTGTTCGACTTCGTTGTTATTCAGTCGGAGCAGCAGGGCCCGACCGTTCGGCGACAAAAATTCAAATTTGTCAATAGTTTTGTACGCGTGCCTATTTATGAATAATATAATAAAGATTTTAATATGCCGGCGACCAAAGGAAACCATTCCAAAGAAGACCAAAGGAAGGCAAATTAAGCGCAACATTTTCGCCAAGTTGGCAATATAGAAGCAAGTGGATAAATCAAGTTCGCATAGGTCCATCCATGGTTTGTCAGAGTTCGGGTATAGTGCAATTATATTCATCGAGCCTTGGGATATCATGTCATTCAGGATTTCGAAATAACAATATAATGTGAAAATTGTATTTTTATTAGTTTTACAAGTATACAGCACTAGTGTTCATTTCATTATTATTTTAGCCATATAAGCCATATGTTAAGTTTGAGAATGCAATCACATAAAATATTGTAACACAAATGTTTACAGGTAGAGTCCTTCAGGAGTGCCTTCTTTCTTGCGGTAGAGTACACTTTCCTTAGACTTCTTGAAGTCTTCATTTGTTACCTTCATACGGCGCTCTCTCAAAGCCATGAGACCAGCTTCAGTGCAAATAGCCTGGGACAAGGAAATAAATATTATATCAAAACCGATACTGAGAAACATGACTGGCCTCATTGCTCAGTTGGTGCCATCTCTGCCTTCTGTGATCTAGGTTGGGTTCAATTCCCACACAATAATAATATTTGTGTGATGAACACAGATGTGTGTTCTGTGTCTGGGTGTTAAAATGTATTACAAACATGTTTTTATAATAAAAGTAGTTAAGTATTCTATCAGCTGTCTGGTCACCATAGTAAAAGCTATGCTTAGTTTGGAGCTAGATGGTGCTGTGTGAAATGACCATCATTATTTATTTATAGACACAGCTTTGTAACAACAAAACACATCTGATCAGGATTTAGATTTAGTAATGCTATGTTTCATAATTCATATATATCAAACCTTAATATCAGCACCAGAGAGATCATCCTTTGACATAATCAATTCAGACAGATTGACATCATCGGCCAGGGTCATCCTGGAAGTGTGGATGGTAAAGATCCTGCGCTTAGTCTTCTCATCGGGCAAAGGGAATTCAATCTTCCTGTCGATACGCCCCGGACGGATCAGTGCCGGGTCTAGGGTTTCAATACGATTGGTTGCCATGATTACCTAGAAATTTAAAAGTATTCTATAAAAAACTCACACCTTTTCTATGTTTAAACAATGATGATTGGAATAATGGTACTGTGCATTTGTGTAAAGTAAAAAAAAAAAGTAAATAGCAAGTGGTACTCACTTTGACATCGCCTCTTGAATCGAATCCATCAAGCTGGTTCAATAACTCCAACATAGTTCTTTGAATTTCCCTTTCACCACCAGAATTTGAATCGTATCTGGAATTAATAACAAATATTATTTTAGAAACTACTACAACCATCTCTGACCAAAGTGACTCATTGCAGGAGTGTCAAACAGGAGGTAAAAATAGATATACATATATAATTAACTCTTGCTTATTGAATACAGAATGAACTCTAGTTTGACAAAATGAAAGTAAGGGTCTTACCGTTTAGTACCAACAGCATCAATTTCATCAATGAATACTATGGATGGTGCATGTTCTTCAGCCACTCTGAACAGTTCACGAACCAATTTAGGCCCATCACCCTGTAAATATAAAAGTAAGTTGTCATTGAATGAAACTTAAACAATAATTATACAATATTTCATGTATGTGTGAATAAATATCTATCAATCTATCTTGAAATAAAAAATATTATAGTTATAATAAATAAGATCACTATGTTGTTCTGGTTTTTATCTGGTGATAAAAATAAATCTTACCAAATATTTCTGGATAAGTTCTGATCCAACCACCCTGAGGAAGGTGGCTGATGTCTGGTTCGCGACAGCTTTGGCCAGCAGTGTCTTCCCAGTACCAGGGGGACCGTACAGGATCACTCCCTTCGGGGGCTTGATTCCCATCTCTTCATAGTACTCCGGATGTGTGAGGGGGAGCTCAACGGATTCCTGAAAATTTGCAACAAAACCTGTCACCACATAAGCATTAATAACAAATGATTTTAATATGAATGTTATTTCAGGCTGAGCACATCATACTACAAACAAGATGCCAGAAATCTTGTCTCAAAGCTCACCTCATTCTAATAGTCAATTTTATTCTATTTTCTATACTATACTCTAACTTGAGATGTTTATCTATAGAAATAAATAAAATGTTGAGTATCTGTTTGTAATGATTACAAGCAGATGTTTGTAATGATTAAATAACAGCTTTTTACTAAATGTATATGAAAGTATATACACAACACAAGTAATGAGTTCAGTTTGTTGAAATAATATTAATGAAAAGTAAAATCGATTATACATATAAACAATAACAATATGAATTTAGAATGATATGATAATATACCTTTATTTCCTGAATCTGGGTGTCTAATCCTCCAATATCAGCATATGTCTCTTGAGGTGCTTTCTCTAGTTTCATTACAGAGACCATGGGATCTGTATCATCACCGAGCACCCCAACTACTGCATGTACCTACAACATAAAGTTAAGTGTGATATTATAGATAATAAACATTCAGCTAGTTGTCCATATCATAATTAATGTGGGTGTCGTCACTACATACATTACAGTTAACAATAATATATAGTTTAATAAGATAATTAATATGAGAATTACACAAAATGATCCTATGGTGAACTCATAGCTAATTAGGGAAGGACCATAGTGATGTGAGGTTGTAGGTGATGTTTCCGAGTGTACATTTAGTATCGAAAAGGAATGAATGAACTGAAGGTGTATCACTTAATAACAGATGTCAATGCATCTGCCAATTCCACATAATCATACCCAAACAGCATACCTTATGGTTCAAAAGCACAGAGCAGCCGGGCTCCAGCTGGTCCTTGTCTACAAATGACAATATGCTGACATAATGCTCACTGCCAACCGACGTGGAGACAATGGCATGGTTGTCATCTATGATCTCTTCAAGGTTGCCCACAGACATGGGTGTCCCTCTCAGGTCATCAACCTGCAATATTGAGATAAAAATATGAGAGTAGCAGAAATTAATGCAACATCATACATGAACTGTCAGGGCGATAATTTGATTCAAAGATTATTCTTCATGGAGATTAGAATGCTTTTTTTTTTAGATTTAGTGTATATAAGTTCAGTGGGAATTAATTCAGAACTCAATACAATTACCTTAGATCTTTCTTCCTCAATCTTCTCTTCCTGTGGCTTTAGTCTTTCCTGATTGCGAATGAACTCTTCCTCCATCAGTAGATAATCCTTGATTCTTTCTAGTTTCAGCAGTTTGAGTCTACACCTTGTATGGGGTGTCACCTGAGGCAACTTGAGAGCGGCATCGGGGCCTTTGGCCTTGCGCTTCTTCTTGCCCACGCGGGTGGGAATCGGAGGCTCATACTTCTTCTTCTTATCTTTGTCATCCTTCTTGTCACCACCGCTGCCTCCACCAGACTGATTCTGACCCTGTTTCACACAAAGGGAAAACAATGACAAAAATTCATTTTATTTAAAATTTAGGACCTAATGAAGAAGCATATAAGTAATTTCTTACCATTTTAGGTCCTGTTTTCTAAAAACTGAGCGTAATATCTGGTGGAAAAACGTACAACAAAATCACAATGATTACTAGGCGATTTAAGATTCACAGACAATAAATTTATTCACTAACGAAACATGTCAGCAAGAATCGTTCGTTCAGAATGATAATAAAATTAAAATTTCGTTATTTGTGAATAATAAGTTACTTCTACACGGCGGTCATTGAACACTTTTTTATTTGCAAAGATATACTTTCAGATTGGACTCCTAGCAATTTCATCAAAATCTGTTCAGTAGTTTGGTTTTTAAATCAAAACAACTGAAAATAGATGTAATCCAAGTACGAGATAACCAGGAATAATTTTCGTTCATTGGCGATGACGCCGAATTTTTGTTTTGCTGCATATTGTGTGATTATATATTATAAAATAACTATTTATCGGTTTTCTTATTCTGTGTCTTCATGCTCATAAAAAGAGAAATTTTTTTTTTTTGACTTTGACGTGTATTGTCGTCGTGTTCGTGTGCTGTTAACGTCATATTATTCCAATTTCCCAATCAAAGATGAGTTAATACCGATATTTTACAATATCACTGATACCAATATATTCATTGAGAAGTATTATAATACCTAAACTAATATTGGATATCACTGATATTCATGATATTGGTGGCTATACCTAATACTATGAATACCCATCTACCTTAATATTATTATCACGTTTATTGTGAAATTAATATTAATGCCTATTATGTATGCCTTTCATTAATCTATCGGATTTTGTTGAATTATTGGAATCAATAAAAAAAAACGATCAAACACTATTAGGTAGTTACATAAAAGTTTACAAAGAAATGTGGGTGTAAACAATTATTCAATCAATTTATTACAATAAATAAAGAAAAATGTAATAGGCATAACATAAAACATAGTAAGTAAAATGTAATGTAAATTATGTAAGTAAGTCAATGATATTTTTTTATTAACATGTTTGTCTGAAGTAAGTTGCATTTCAAATATCCCGCCGGCCCAACCACTCAAGCGTCCACCCCGCGCAAACGACACTCGCTTCGCTTCACCTGTCCGCGCATTAAACGTCACATTCGTTTTCTACAACCGCGCGAGTAGTCTACAAAAACGATTAGGTACTACTGAGAAACTACTGTAGCCACAGTTGATTAAAAAATACTCCCGAAAAGTTCAAAGAATCGAAAATCTAATGAACTTCAAAATAAATTACTTAGATTGATGACAAAAGAAGAAAATAAAGCTTAAAGTTGGGGATATTCGAAAAAAATGTCATGTATCCTTATTGTTTCGAGTTTTACAAGAAAATATGAAAGTTAATAGGAATAATTCTTTTATGTAACAGAGTACAGATATGCCCTTTAAAATGATATCATAATCTCAGTATAAATATTAAGCTTTCTCACAAAAAAACAAATATAGAAGTACTTCCCGCCGGGTCAAGAGGCCTCGGGCGACGTAACCATCCATCCATTCATCCATCGGACGCATCTCAGTATATTTCGTTTGTTGAATGGTCTAGATGTAATGATAGTGAAGCATTATCTTATATTTAGCATTTATTTTTACAAAGATACTATTATAAATTTTCAACAACGTACAATCACAATCAATTATAGCGTCGAGATCATGTAACTTTTCGGACCAAATTATTTTATGAAAACCTTTCGGGATCGTCGTCGTTATACATATTTCGAACATAAAATATCTTCACGATTAATTTAATGTACCATGTTCATTACAAATATCGCAAAGAACCAAAAAAAATACTTCATTTTAGTTCGACCACAAATTCACAAACAAGAATGGCGAACCGTCACTTTAACTTTTTTTTTTCTACATATTTTGTTTCTGGACAGGTACTATTCACTCTCACGGATGCCAAATTTAATATATTGCCATCTAGTAATTTCCCCTTGAACTATTAACAACTGATTGAGGCGCTGTACGCGCCTACATGACAAAATAGTCCTTAAGCAATGCACAAAAGACTCACTTTCCCTACGTAACTATTTGTCTCGCTTGTTCTGATCACGTATCACATATTAGCGAATCAGAGTGAGGCATAATTTACACGAAGCCCGCCGACAGATATATCAGCCAATGAATAGTGAATATGGTAGAATACTGATATTATACGACCGATATTAAACGCCCGCTAATATGGTAGAGTGAATATTAAGTATTAGCATACCAGATTTCGTGGGATTACTGATACATGATACACGACATATCACTGATATCTTAGCGAATACTAATATATCGGACTCACCCTTATTCCCAATACTATTTCTTGATTTTGTCCCGAATGTATGCAAGAAAGTTGAAATTGTGTAAAACGAGCAATAATATTGGCTTGAGGTAGTGAATTGATTTACAATAATAATCAAGAAATGATTATTCTGCAATAATGTTATTTGTTTTTAGTGTTCAAACTGTAATTCAAGACTAATATTATACTAAACTACTTATATTATCAAAACAGCTGACAAGTTCAATATTCGTCAAAGTTTTAGAAGTTTATCAAGATGGTTTTAGCAGATTTAGGTCGTAAGATCACGACTGCTCTGCAGTCTCTTAGCAGAGCAACCATAATCAATGAAGAGGTAAGATTGTGTTCTTGATGAGGGTCATATTGACCAAGATATGTTTACCCTAACCCCAAGTATTCTACAAAGCTATATCCCGATTACAGGTGCTGAATTCTATGCTAAAACAAATATGTGCTGCTCTCCTGGAAGCTGATGTGAATATCCGCCTTGTGAAAAACCTCCGTGAAAATGTCCGAGCTGTCATTGATTTTGATGAGATGGCAGGAGGCCTCAATAAGCGCAGGATGATCCAGTCTGCAGTGTTCAAAGAACTTGTGAAAGTAAGTCATCATTGTTTGTTAAAATATTTTACTTCAAAAGTTTATTTTGATAAGTTTATAATATTGGTGTGTGATGTTTCATTAGCTAACTCTACCATATAGAACATTTGCTTGTAAAATTACTCTATTACCCTGTTGGCCTGCCTTGATGCCGACTCATTATTATTTATTTATTTCAGCTAGTAGATCCTGCAGTGAAGCCATACCAGCCCACAAAAGGAAAGCCCAATGTTATAATGTTTGTGGGCCTCCAGGGTTCAGGAAAGACCACAACTTGCACAAAATTGGCATACCACTATCTGAGAAAAAACTGGAAGTCTTGTCTTGTGTGTGCTGACACATTTAGAGCTGGTGCCTATGACCAGGTTAAGCAGAATTGTACCAAGGCTAGAATACCCTTTTATGGAAGGTTAGTCAAAATATTTATAAGTTACACATTTGATCCTGGGAAATAGATTTATTTGTAAGTTTTACTGTTAAAGTCAAAGTCAAGTCAAAAACTTTATTTCCATAGAAAAAAAAAAAAGTTAAAATATGTAATCTTTATGTGCATACTTCCAATCACACACAAGTGAAGCACACACATTTCTATGTCAGTTTGAAAGGAAATTTACTGGCACTAGAGATATTCTCTTCTTCTCTCAGATTGACAAAAAAAAGTCACTTTTCAAGTCTGTTTTCACACATCTTCCATGAAATATTGGCTAAGATTGTTGAATCATTATGTAAATCATATACTGAGCAGAAATCTATATACATATTAGTGCTTATAATAGCTCATTCGATTCTATCACATTAGTACCTAATCATTATTTCAATGAGTTTGATTAAATTTATTTTACTGTAGAATATAAATAATCACTCAGTAATTTAATATTCCAGTTACACAGAAGTTGATCCCGTGGTGATCGCTACCACTGGTGTGGAGATGTTCAAGAAGGAAGGCTTTGAAATGATCATTGTGGACACCAGTGGTCGCCACAAACAGGAAGAGTCTCTCTTTGAGGAGATGTTGGCTGTTGCCAATGCAATTGTAAGTATTCTATTTACGCGGGGTGGGGCACTGGTGACCTGTGTCACAGGTTTACATAAACCTATTTCAGGCACCAGTCTTTCACAATTTAATTTAATTTAATTTATTTATTTATTTCGGACTATTAAAAATCCATTAGTAGTAGTAACACAAAATAAAATCAACTTATATTTACATTTTAGATGTACTTTCTTTGTATACCTGTTTTATGAGAAAAAAATAAATTGGATTTATTATTATATTTATACCTTGTAAATCTGCTATCAGCTTAGCTTTTGGAGTTGCACAGTTTTTGTGTGTATGTACTTTTGTGGTAAAGTAAACTTCTATGTCAAACACTCCTGTAGATATTCCTTGTTTCAGTTTGGGATTGAAAATGAAATTTTATTTTTTTAATCTTTCCTTTCTTACAATAAATTCAGAGAAATTTACACCGTTCACTACGTTTCAACAGAAATGATCTTTGTGAAAATACACAAATGTTCTATTTTCAGAAACCAGACAATATAATTTTCGTGATGGATGCCACGATTGGTCAGGCTTGTGAAGCACAGGCGAAGGCATTCAAAGAGAAAGTGGACATTGGATCTGTTATCATCACCAAATTGGATGGTCATGCTAAGGGTGGTGGTGCATTATCAGCGTAGGTTATATCAAAACATGCATACTTTCATTATGCATGTTTCTTTAACTACAACAGCAATGTATTGTAGTTATTATTACTTTTATAAATTTTTATTATGGTAATACATAAGTACTATAAATAAATATTAGTAGATATTTCACACAGTGCCATCTAGCCCCACAGTAAGCTATGCATAGCTTGTATCATGGGTACTAGGTACTAGACAACTGGTATCATACTTATATACTTTCTGTAAATACTTATTAATACCCAGACAGAACAAACATTTATGGTTCATCACACAAATGTTTATCCGGGTGGGAATCGAACCCATGACCTACAGCGCAGATGGCAGGATTAGTACCAAGTGAGCGGGCCAGTCAAAATATCTTAATAAACATATAAAAAAATAACCATGAGACAAAAATAAAAATAAATCCTAGTCATAATCATCTAAAGATCCTGGACCTACAGTCATTGTCATTTTTGAATTTCAGGGTAGCAGCAACACAATCACCAATCATCTTTATAGGTACTGGAGAACATATTGATGACCTAGAGCCGTTCAAGACAAAACCCTTCATAAACAAACTGCTAGGTATGGGAGATATCGAAGGCCTGCTTGACAAAGTGAATGAGCTCAAACTAGATGATAATGATGAGCTTCTGGAGAAACTGAAACATGGCCAGTTCACCCTGAGAGCTATGTATGAACAGTTCCAGAACATCATGAAAATGGGACCATTTTCACAAATTATGGTAAGTAGTTGCATTCTTACTCACAATTAATTATCTTATATTGAGAAACATTCAAATAGTATTGTACCATAGGACAGGTCATTATTAGTATAGTAAAGTCCCATAAAAATTGTATTAGTGAATTTGATTTTGATCTTCTTCAGGGTATGATCCCCGGCTTCTCTCAAGACCTGATGACGAAAGGAAGTGAACAAGAATCGATGGCGAAACTGAAGCGTCTTATGACCATTATGGACTCCATGAATGAGGGTGAACTTGACCACAGAGATGGCGCCAAACTCTTCTCGAAGCAACCCACCAGAATATCGAGAGTAGCGCAAGGAGCCGGAGTCACAGAGCGAGACGTGAAAGACCTCATCACCCAGTACACTAAGTTTGCAGCTGTTGTCAAAAAAATGGGTGGAATCAAGGGATTGTTCAAGGGAGGCGATATGGCGAAGAACGTAAACCAAACACAGATGGTCAAGCTTAACCAACAGATGGCCAAAATGATGGACCCAAGAATTCTGCAACAGATGGGTGGTATGTCTGGTCTTCAAAACATGATGAGGCAACTGCAGCAAGGATCTAGTGGGATGAACAGTTTGATGGGTGGAAAGTGACAGTAGGATCTTTGTACTGCGTGTATTCTAAATAAAGCAGAATTTAACAAAATGGTTATTTTTGTTTATTTGTTCTTTTCAGTGGGTGGCAAAGAGAATGTAAATACTATGTTACTTTTTTCTTATTGTGGAGATTTGAGACAATGAATGTCATTTCGATGATAATAGTCCAGTCATTATAGTAAGTTCACTTCAGTATTCGAGATACCCAGCTGTAAGTCTGTAAATACTTGTATATTGACACCCTAAAAGTTGTCTCAAAACCTACATATGGTAGGGTGTACGCAACTATTACATTTCAAGGTCAAAGGTCACAAAAATCTATAATAAATATTAATATTAATTAGGTTAAAATTCAAATATAATTCCTATATTTTCGTTAACAATTCTGCAATTACATGGGCAGGTAAGTGTTGTTAAATAAATTAATACTGAATAGAAGATTAATAATGAAAAAAGTGGAGAGGTTAGGAAAAAAATGATAAAGTATAATATAATAGTTAATAAAAATTGACAAATATTTATAATCATTGATTTATCGATAGTTCATCAACTATATATGGCGCGTTTTCGACTGGAGGCACCGGTTGACCTGAAGTGATGCTGTGACCGCGCGCTCTCCGCCCTCTATCTCGAAAACGGTTCACCGCATAAAAAAAAATTTAAACCAAATTTGTAGAGAATTTTGTATTCTACAATATTTATAATAAATACAAATAGCAAAAACCCATAGGAAATGAGATATTTACAAAAAAACGATTTTTGTGACCTTTGACCTTGAAATTTAATAGCTGCGTACACCCTACCATATGTAGGTTTTGAGACAACTTTTAGGGTGTCAATATACAAGTACTTACAGCTGGGTATCTCGAATTCCGAGATTCTTACCTAATTTAAGTTTAAATGACTGGACTATAATAATTTGACTGTGGGTTAAGTGGTGCATTTTTTTTTATTAAATAGTGTGTAGGCAAGGCATTATCCCCGAAGTAAAAATTTTGTACCTAAGAGCGCGTATTTTTGTAATCTACTATTAATAGTTTCGGAGTTATTTATTACACAATAAGAATATCGTATCGGGGCTTTAAATGACATGGATGTCATTTAAAATGACAAATTACATCGCATTTGGAGTAAATTCAGTCGCGCTTCGGACGAAACTAACAAGCACATTTTTTCTCAATTCAATGGTTGTATTTAAAATAAATACATTACTAAGGAATGCGTGGTATTTGTAATCGTGAAAGATTTCTAAACGATTAAGTAGATAAACAACTTTATATTCACGACACAGTATGCCCAGACCGGGAATTGAATCCAATACCCCAGCATTGCAGGCAGGGTTATAAAGATAATCTTTAATGTATCAGTATGGCACCAGATTATAAACATTACAAGAATTCATCCGGGACTGGCTCTTCCTTAACAAAATATTAGTCAGCGACTTCCAACTATTAAGCTTTATAACTTCCATACTTCCACTTATTTTCTTCCTCCATTGTTTCATCTACCTTTCATTATAATTTTTTCCTACTTTTATTTTTCACTAGGTTCACATACCATACTTAGGCAGGAACAATGGGTATGTATTTTTGTTGCATGGCAACAATTGTTTCGATAGTCTGTGGTTGAGCGTTCGTTTTTATTTTTAAACGATTTGGGAGCGATTCGGATTCGAAGAACGAAAATCAGCTTGACTTGACAGTGGCTGACATTTTTTTGTATTATATTATTGTCTTTTTCCACCTGGACTGTATAATATTTTGAATGCCTTCAATTATTGATTTTTATAACGTTAGTGATGATAACTGGATATTCAAAGATTTTGAACTTCGTTAGCTATTTTCAACGAAAGGTAATGCCAAGGCAAAATATGTACGTACTCTACTAAGCAACCTAAGACTAGTTTAATCGTGCAATGTTATTGCTTTCGCAGGTTTTCTACTCAATTTCCAATTCTGGCCGTCGCAGGGTGAGATCTGTATTAGATATGGAGCTGAAAAGCCGAGAGAACCCTATCGTTACAAAACTGGAAACACCAGAGTTCAAAAGTATATTCACACCTGAAGCAGAGGAATTGAAGAGACTCTTTGATAAATACCAGTATGAGATTCGAGTGGCAGGTGGAGCTGTTAGGTATTGATCATCGTATTAACAAGTAATTAGTGCAATTACTGTTCTGTGATTGGCTTATATGAGCCGGAGCTCGGTAAAATTACATCAGCAGTACAGCTCTCATAACTACTAGCAAGAGATTTTATCTATAAATCACAATACCTCAATATGTGTGACTCAACACTACGCTATGACAGCATTAGTTGGTTACTATTAATTACTGGTTTCAGGTAGCCTTATATGTAAATATATTTTCCCCAGGGACCTACTAATGGGAAAGAATCCAACAGATCTTGACTTTGCCACCACAGCTACCCCACAGCAGATGAAGGATATGTTCACTGCAGAAGCCATCAGAATGATCAACATGAACGGAGAGAAACATGGCACAATCACAGCTCGAATAAATGACAAAGAGAACTTTGAAGTGACCACTTTAAGGATTGATATGGTCACTGATGGGCGGCATGCTGAAGTTGAGTTTACTACAGATTGGAAACTTGATGCAAATAGAAGAGATCTGACAATTAACTCAATGTTTCTAGGTGTGTTTCATAACTTCCTTGATTGTATTTCTGAAGCCAAATCAAAAATCTGATTCATCTTGTTGATGAATGCTGTAATCATTAATATACATATAATATTGACAGAAGTTTAGACTTAACACCAAAAGGGCCAAACGTTCATTCCATAACTTAAAAAAATTCAGATATATGGTAATTTTTGTCATGACACAAACTAGACTCTACTTGCATCGAGAGAGAGCGACTTCTATAGATATTTTTTGTTTAGTTCTATTTGGTATTTGTTACCCACACAAGGCACATATTTCTTATGTGAATTTGCATCTGCCATATATTTCAATGCAATTTTTCCAGGTTTTGATGGTTCAGTTTATGATTACTTCTTTGGATATGAAGACTTACAAAAGAAAAGAGTAGCTTTTGTGGGTGATGCAGATGTAAGAATCAAAGAAGATTATCTTCGAATAATGAGATACTTCCGATTCTATGGTAAAATTGCAGAAAATCCTGACAGTCATGAAGAGCAGACATTGAAAATAATTGGTAACAATGCTGAAGGCCTACAAAATGTGTCAGGTGAAAGAATCTGGGTTGAACTTAAGAAGTTACTGCAAGGTAACTTTGCAGGCAGTCTACTGAGAATTATGATTGATGTTGGAATAGGGAAATACATAGGTAAATGTAACAACTAATAATCTTCTTCATAGCTTTTTTGTTTATCACTAGTTCTAGAGTTTTATTATTTATTTCAGGTCTACCAACATCACCAAATATTGAAGAGTTTGATAGAGTTCTCAAAAGGGCTGAACATCTTAACCTCCACCCCATGAGCTACCTAGTGGCACTGCTTCGGGATATAGATGAAGTCACAGTGCTTCACAGCAGGTTAAAGTTCTCCAGTTTTGACAGAGATTTGGCTTACTTTTTGGTGGAACAAAGAGAAGAAAAAGATTCTTCAAGGTCTTTGAAGTAAGTTAGAAAAATTCACTATTCAATACCTATTGTCTTTGTATACTGGCAAGTGAAATTCATTATATCCTTCTTTTTTTGCAGGCCTTATGAAAAATTTGTTCTTTTCTCTAAGATCAAACAAAACGATATGATTGATTATGTTAAAGAAGTAATGAAATACAGGGGGGAAGAAAATCTCTTAGAACAGTTCCAAAATTGGGAAGTACCTAGATTTCCTATAAATGGCAAAATTCTCAAAAACGCCGGCATTCCATCTGGAAAGATGTACGGCCAAATCATTCACAAACTGAAGCACATCTGGATTGAAAATGAATACAGACAAACTGCTGATGATTTACTCAAATTAATCCCTGATATTTTAGATGAATGTAAACCACAAAAGGAAATAAAATAATGACTTATATTTGCATGATATTTTTAATTATTGATAATAGTTTGATGACTTGTAGTGTGAGGCTGAACAATATCCCAAAAAATTGGCATAATTGAGTAAAATGTTGGGTGTAAATATTTCAGTCTATTAAACGCTTCCTTTGGGTGGTGTGTACAGTTCATATCTGTTACATCCATCATCATCATCCCTGTGTTCTGAGAAGCACCGCTTGCAAAACAAATACTGACAACCCAGGCACCGTAATATTGCATCTTTATTGCATAAAGAATACGCCATTGTTGAGATCAAAAGCAAACTGATTTATTTCTTATCTACCCACATGGTACTTTACAAAAACCAATCATATACAACATACCTCCCTCATTAACTTTGAAACAATCAAATATCAATTCCAAAAACAATATGATACTACTAAACACAATTTACAACAATGAACAACTCAATTATTTTAGACAATCTAATCAGTTAGATGTTGGTATCCCAATTATATCAGGCCACAGCTCAGGGTCTGGTATTTGAATGGGTACTTCCTCTACAGATGTTTGAGAATCAGAGTCATTATCCGGTCGCTCCCTTGATCCATCACCAAGTAGTTGTGGTGCTTCAGGGTGAGTTGCTCTTGTCAGTATCTGGTCGGCATGCCGCCGATGCAACTCTCCACCTTCCGTCCTCACCCTGTATGAGCTAGGACCCTCTACAGAGTCTATAGTGGCCCTCTGCCACTTTTCACCAGGTGCATACATGTGTATCAATACAGGCTGGCCCACCTGGAATTTCCTCAGTAGTGGGCGTTGGCAAATTGCTTCCAACTGTGTATCAGCATGCGTCGGTGCATTGTCCGGATGTAGTCTCGATATAGCCGTTCTGTATTTTCGACCATTCAGTAACTCTGCCGACGTTTTACTTGTACTACAGTTGGGTAAAGTTCTTAAATAAAACAAAATCTTTGTCAACTTTTCTCCCCATGGCATTTGAGTTTTCAAATTTCTTCAGTTTATTTTTAAACGTTTGTATTGCTCTCTCCACTTGGCCATTTGTGGCAGGATGATATGGGGGAGAATATAAATGTCGGATCCCATTTTTGTTCAAAAATGTGTTAAACTCAGTGGGGCTGAATGCTCGTCCATTATCAGATACCAATACATCTGGCAACCCTTGGGAAGCAAAAATTTTCCTTAAAATCGTGACCACCGCCCCACTGCTCA
Source organism: Chesias legatella (assembly GCA_947359385.1). Lineage (NCBI taxonomy): Eukaryota > Metazoa > Arthropoda > Insecta > Lepidoptera > Geometridae > Chesias > Chesias legatella. The sequence continues at coordinate 6,614,230 of OX375775.1, forward strand.
TCGACGGCACGATTTCTGCCTCAAGCCACTTACTGTAGCTATCAATTAAAACCAAGAAGGTCTTACCCTGAATCGGCCCAGCAAAGTCCACATGAACCCGGCTCCATGGCTTGTCAGTGGGTATCCAAGTCTGTGGATCTTTTGGTGGGTTGTTCCTCACCAACTGACATTGTTCACACTCTGCTACAGTAGCCTCGATTTGTTTGTCCATGTCGGGCCACCACACATATCCCCTCGCGTACGCTTTAGTCAGTACTATGCCCGCATGCGGGGTGTGTAATAATTTCAGTACCTGGCGCTGAAGTGACGCAGGCACTATGACTCTGTTACTCCATAGTAAACAATCTTTACTTTGCGAAAGAGCCTCTCTTCGTACCCAGTACGGCTGTAGCACTGGGTCCGTATTATGGTGTGGCCAACCATGAAGTACATGAAACATTACCTTCTGAAGTACAGGATCTTTTTTAGTATCTGTTGCAATCCTCCCGGCATCTAAGTTCCATCCCTCGGGTAGCTCCTCCAGCAATAAAACATCCTTAAGGGGTTCTTCCCCTGTCCCTGAGCCAGTCGGTGCTGTCCATCTGCTAAGGGCATCCGCATTCCCTATTAACTTCCCAGATCTGTACTTGATTGTATAATCGTAGCAGCCAAGCTTCAATGACCAGCGCAGCATCCTTGGTGAAATTTGATCTGGAATGGGCTTCTTTGGGTTGAATATTCCAATCAAGGGTTTATGATCTGTTACTTTACAGAATTTTTGTCGGGGCCGGTTTCTCTTTAATTTCTTTCACCTTTGCAGGAGATGGGTGCAGCCCTTCAGCATCTATCATATGTCCTAAAAATGTTATACTATCTGAGGCAAAAATGCATTTCTTAATGTTTAGGCGAAAACCCATTTCATTCAGCTTTGACAATACTGCTCGCAGTCTCTGGTCATGCTCCTTAATATTTCTGCCCATTATAGCTACATCATCAAGCAGACAGGCCACCCCTTCCATATCTGCTAGGGCAGACGACATCAATCTTTGGAATATACCAGGTGCTGCATTAACCCCAAAGGCCAGACGGTTCATCTTCATCAAACCGAGGGGAGTATTTAATGTGAGCAGCTCCGCTGTTGCACTGTCCACCTTCAGTTGAGTGTATGCCTGCTTCAGGTCCAACTTACTAAATATTCGACCACCACTCAACCTAACGAAGGCCTCAACAGAAGTTGGTAGAGGGTATCTGTCAACATCTATGTTTGCGTTCACAGTAGCACGGTAATCCCCACATATCCGGAGCGAACCATCGTCCTTCTTCACTATTCTTATAGGTGTAGCCCATTTAGAATATTTAATTGGAGTTAGCACCCCGTCTTCAGTCATTCTGCGCAGCTGTTCATTGACTTGTTGCATAAGAGGAAATGGCACCGGCCGAGCTTTAAAGAATCGAGGAGTAGCTCCTGGTTGAACATGCAGTGACACCTCTGGGCCCTTATATACTCCGAGTCCATCCTTAAATACTTCTGGAAACTCTTTAGCCAATGGTGTGATTTTATCTACGGACCAACATATTCCAGATACTGAGATACCTAGTGCATTGAACCAGTTCCTTCCCATCAAACTTGGTGTATTTCCTGATACTACCAGCAATTCACACTGAGCTTCTTTGTCACCAAGTACCACCCGAACATGTGTCAATCCTAGCACCTTAAGTGCTTCCCGGGTAACGGTTACCAATTTCACATTGGTTGGGATCAACGGAGGAGGCACCTGCCACAGTCTGCTGTAGGTTGTCTCTGATATGATAGACCTTGATGCTCCTGAATCTACTTCCATTTGTAAGTTAGCTCCATCAATAGTCACTGTTACTTTAATTGGTAGTTGATAATTTCCCTCACAGCACTGGTAAAGGCCCATCATCTCCTCTCCGTTGTCCGGTGAATCAACTGCACTGCTTTGTGCATTTTCTTATACTTGATGCATCTTTTTAGATTTATATTGACATGCTGCCGTAATGTGGCCAACCTTCTTACAGTAAAAACATCTGGCTTTTACAAAGGGACAGCGTTCACCAGTTTTATGTTGTCGGGTACAGTGTATACATCCCACCGACTTAATTCTTCCAATATCCATTGGTTCAGTAACACTTGTTGCTGCTTGAGTTTGCTTGGACGCGGCTGCATCAGAAGGGTATAAATCTGGAAACGTCGCTTGATAACTGAGACAACTTTGCAAGATCTTTTCATAAGTGAGATCCTTTGTCTTCAATAAATCGCGCCTCAGACGTTCATCCCGAACACCCAATACTAGCCGGTCTCTCAACTGCCGTTACAAATCCAGAAAGTTGCATCTGGCCGCGAGCGAACATATCGCCGCCACAAAGTCCTGCACGCTTTCACCCACTAACTGTGATCGTCCATGAAACTTCCCTGTTTGTACAATTTCGTTCACTTCCGGTTCATAAAATTGCTCCAAAACACTAATAATTTTTGATAAAGGCACGACCGTAGGACGCAAGGGAACAAGCAACGATGCAATCAGCGCATAGGTCTGCATGCCACATTGTGACAAAAACAAGGAACGCGCTTTGTCTACGTTCGTGTCGGCGAAACCTGCCGCGTCGAGAGCGCACAGTAAAAGTTCTTTATAGTCACACCACTTATCAGTTTTTGGGTTAAACTCTCCCGGAAACACAATATTTGCCACATGGGAAGCCATATCGTCACGAATTCATTTAATTTTCCGCAGTCGCCAATAAAGAATACGCCATTGTTGAGATCAAAAGCAAACTGATTTATTTCTTATCTACCCACATGGTACTTTACAAAAACCAATCATATACAACATTGCATATTTCACAGAATGGTAATTCCTCATTTGTTTGAGGTGCAATTTCATCTTCCTCTAACAGGGCTTCTTTTATCAGCTGTAAATAAACATAAGTATCTCAAGTTTTTAAGTAAATATTTCCGGAGTCCCATATTGGAACTGATGAGAAACTTTAACATGATATAAGAATGTACTATCACAAAATTTTTGAGAATACCAAAACTAGGTTACCTTTTCAATGATTTTCTGGACTTTTCTGTCTGGACACTGGACACTTTCTTCTTCATCTTCTAACTCGGACTCCTGAGAACTTTGCTGTGAGATCTGAGGTCCCGGTGTGCTCTCAGGTACTGTACTTTGTGACCCTGAGGCCCCTAAATTTGTGATTTTCAATGTCTCCAGTCGTGCTTCCATATCATTAATGAGACTGTTAAACTCATCTTTGTACTTGCAATCAATTGCTGTATTTTCCATATACTGCTTCATCAAGTCCTCCACTTGCTCCTGCTCTGTCCGATGGTCTTTCGTGACTATAAAAAGCTGAAATACAAAATATAGAGTACATTGATTATATAACAAAGCGCTTGTTAGTCCAACTCTTCAGGATGGAGTATTGTTACTAAATTAACCTTGTTTCCTGTTGCCGATGGCTGGTACCCCCTCAGTTTAGCCAGCCGTGCATGCAGCTCGTCATCTGTGGTTGTAGGTACAACTCCTTTGATCTTTTGCAGCCTTTCAGCTATCTCCACATCAGTGACTGTCTTTGTTCCTGAATCAGTGGTTGTTTTATCGTCTCGTTCCTTTAATTTATTTAATCTTTTGACAACTTCATCATCCTTAGAACTCTCTTCAGCGTTGTTCTCTAATGAGCTTACTGGACTAACGAGGCCAACTCGTCTGCATAGAAATAGAAAAGAAGACATTCAAATAATTTATTTTCAATTTGCATTAATAATAATAAATAAATAAATATTGGTGGACATTCCACATAGTGCCATCTCGCCCCGAAGTAAGCTAAGCATAGGTTGCATCATGGGAACCAGACAACTGAGCTGATATAATATTTAAACATTAGTAAAAAGTGTTCTTACTTGTAATATGCATCTGGAGGAGCAAATTAGGCTTTTTTATCACTACTGGCCATGGATGCACCCTTGCATTTGAAGCAAACCTGAAACAGTGAACTCTAGTCAAAACATTGATACAACTGACAAATTAGACTAAACACTATCACACAAACGTGTTAAATACCTTATTTTCAGCTTTGATGCTTGGTAGATATATTTTATGCCCTAAACATTTGGAGCAGTAACTGAAACCGCAGCTTGGACATCCTTTCTGCAATAAAATAAGTGAAATATCGTTATTTCCTACTGAAAAGAAATTAAGCGACTAAATGATTTAACCTACCTCTGGGCGCAGCAGTGAAAACGACTTGAAACAACCGCGACATGACATTATGCCTTTTTTTAGTTATTAAGAATAAAATGTTTGTTGATATCACAATGAAATGAATCAGTCAGAATTCACATCAGATGATAATTAATTGACGTCCAACGTCAAAATCCTATGGAAGCAACATATGGTAGCCATAGCCAAAACATTTTACAGAACGTCATGGAATGTTACGTTGATTTTTTCTATTCAACTGAAGCCGTAGCCGTATAGGGAGTTTGATATACAGCGTACCATATTTAGTCTACCTTCAAATTTTATTTAGGGCTATATCTTTAAATCATGGCTAGTTCTTATTGGTCCACTGTGAAACAGAATTTTACACTAAATGCTGAATGATCTAATCTACTAGGGTGAATAAGCGATCCGCAAGTAAACCATAAAGGTCCACTAGTAGTTTATAGACACGCTTAATGACCATTAAATAAATATCGGAAGTTCTTAGAATGCGATACGATCAATCGGAGCAACGCCATGATTTCCGTGAAACATTTTTTTTATGTAATACAGTAACGAAACGAGCTGACGGCCCACCTGGTGTTAAGAGATAGGTACCCTCTGCCCATAACAACCGATGCGTCTTGGGTCCTCCCCTACTAGGTACGACAAGACAAGCGCGTCGTATGCATCTGTAACTCTGAGACGTGGGTGGAATGTCTCATGTGCCTGTAATCACACCGGCATCCAGACCTTTTCAACCGAAACACAGTAACACGAATGCGTTACTGCTTGGTGGCAGAAATGGGTATGGTGGCAGTACTTCCCCGGACGGAAATGGCGTGAGTTCTACTGCTCTTTAAAATAAGGGTACATTATTTATCAAACTACATGTACTACTAGCTGTGCCTCGCGGTTTGACCACATTAGTTTGAGGAAGAGTACTATAAGAGCTAACGGCGCGGGCGGCGGTGGCCTGCGCCCTACCCCACGTTTCATTGGTACTATTAATAAAAAAACAATTATTTGAAAAACATTCCGTTTTCTCTTCTACAATTATAATAAAGCGCATTTTAGACAAATTATTTTAGTGATTTAGTAATAACCTTTCTTCCGATGCGTGTTTAGGCAAAAACTCATGATCTCCTTATTGGGGAGTTCTAATTTGCAGAATCTGCTGAAAATATAGGTACTCCAACAAAAATATGTTTTTCATATTACATTTATCCTACACTTTTATAATAATAGAATACATTTTCACTACATATACAAAGAAAGAAAGAAAGAAAGAAAAACATTTATTTGACACGCCCAAAAAAAATAAATTAAATAATTAACAAAAATATACATAGGTATGTTGTTATATATATATATATTGTTTATTATACCATCTATGTAAAGCAAAAAGTGCATTAATTGTCCAAACATCATTTACGCGAGTTCTGAGAGTTTCAATGGTTACCTATATCATAGACGTCAAAAAATAAAACAGTAGCTCTCACTCATTCATTCGATTTTCCTAGTCTATAGCTATAGTGTAGTAAGTAACGATCATTGTATCTTGTATCGTAATGAAAATTAAATATTGTCTTGGGAGATTTTAAAACCAGATTTTGTGCCGGATTTTTTTTTAAGGTATATAATTCAAATCAAAATAATAAGACAGATTCCTAGCAGCAGAAAGTAAGAAGCGACACTATTCATTTATGATGAATGAACTATACCGACTGCTGCCACCAAAAATATATGAAATTGTCGAAAGAGCCGGAATTGCTACCGCAAGGCAAATCATCATATTATCTTTCTGGGACATTAAAAAGTTGACCAACTTATGCAATGACGACATACAATTGCTGAAAAATGTTGTCTCTGAGCATGTACGTCCAAAAAGCATCACATGTGACCTGCTGAAAGACTCACATTTCACAAAAGTGACTACAGGTTGTGATGCAATCAATAAAATACTGAATGGTGGCCTCCGTCGTAGAACAATTACAGAAATATATGGTGAGAGTGGATCTGGTAAAACTCAAATCGGGATTCAAGCAGCAGCACATAACTGGCCAAATTGCTGTGCTTATATTTGTACTGAGGATTTATTCCCTATCAAACGATTCAATGAAATCAAGAAGAAGATACCCAATTTCAGGAATAACATTGACTATGGGTCATGTACCTTTGTAGAACATATTGTGGATTCAAAAGATCTATTATCGTGCATAAGAGCACGCCTGCCACAGTTGCTAACACAGAATACATTTTCTCTTATAGTGATAGACTCTATTGCAGCTCCGTTTAGAGTCGACAACACAAATTATATACAGAGAGCTGAAGAGATGAGAGAACTAGCTGTCGCATTGTTACAATTAGCTCAAGAGTATAATCTAGCAGTTCTTTGCATTAACCAAGTCAGTGGTGGTGTGGATAGAGCTGAAGATATGCTGCCATCACTAGGTCTTGCTTGGTCTAATGTGGTATCTACTAGGCTGAACCTTACAAAGAACAATTTCAAAACTCTAAAAATTAAGGATAATGATGTTGAACATGTTTTCCATCTCAGAAAGTTGTCTGTGATATTTGCTCCAGATTTACCAAACTCTTCTGTAGATTTTATAATTACACCTGGCGGTTTACAAGGAGTGTAATAGGTCTGATTATTAGTAGGAGGATTGCTGTAAAAGAGTATACATAAATTATTATTTTTTAAGTAATTTGTGATAAATTAATGGTGTTACTGAATCCTAACTGTTGGCCAATGAATCCACAGTCTTCCAACAGACAGTAATGGTATATATTATGCACTCAGCTTGGGTAAAATACATAATAGTTAGTTAGAGAATCAGATGAAATTACTATTAAATTGTCTCCATTTAATTGTATCTGATTCTGTTATATATTCTATACACAATTTTTAAGAGAGTAGGTACCTACTTGTCTGACTACCATTTTATAAAAAAAAATTATCTAAACTTAAATGTCACATACATTTTTAATACTATAGTATAATAAAAATAATAAAGTACTGTACAATTTCATTTCATTAGATTTGAGCATAATGTTTAATATACTATATATAACTATACATTCTCATTTTCACTTTTGGGAACGGTCTTTAGATGGCTCAATTGATTGATTGAATTATGTACAATTAAGTTATTGGAAAATAAAATATTGTCTCAAATTTTATTATATTATATTTTTTCCCATTGTTATTCCGCATATAGTATAGTACACATGAAACTGTTAATTTTATTAGTAACTATTAATTTGTATTGTGGTTTGCAATAAAATTATTGTATTTTTGACGTGTCAACGTCTTATAATTCGATAGAGCCGGCTGCACGCACGAAAAAACATGACTCATGCGGCGTTACCTCGCTCTGAGGCGTTCCATGTAAGGCTTGTGCAAGTGCAAGCGAGAGCGCGGAACGAGCGACAAAGAAGCACAATCGGCCTTTGCGTTCGGCAGCGTTCGACATCCGTCTCTCTCCTACTTGAGTGAGCGATGCGTCTGCGTGGACAGCTGCTAATACTTACATTTACATGTTTTGATCGAGTATCAAGTGCATATATACATAAAAATCTATTAAACAAATGAAATTAAAATTTTCTTTTGAAAAATGCTACCATTCCATCAGTATTTTCTTAAGACGTTGACACGTTCAACTATCGTCAGTAAACCGACTTTACAGACAACCATTTTTTTTTTATCACTAAGTTGTCAGATAACACTGTAATGTTGATGTAACTGTCAAAGTCATTTTATGTGGCTGTCGCTGTCTATAGTTTATTATTTGTCAGTCTGAAATAAAAGTTTTTGGTGGATCCTAATGGTTTCTGCAATTAGATTATAACTGGGTTGTAGGTAGTGACTGAGTTTAAAAATAAATAAATCAAATTTCTAAGCCTAGTTGGTAATAATTTACGTCTGTCAATAAAAATATCATTCGCAAATCGGAGTCAATCGATGATTTTAAACAGAAGTTTGACTTGCGCGCGCTTATTAGCCAATGCAGGGATAAACTTTCACCCCGCGGGCCTTACTCAACCGGAGGCTGCGATCAATGGTATCCGAGCCGTCGCCGGTTACGCCAGCGTGTTGACCTCGCCCAGTAAAAGGAAAATGGTGCGTAAATATTCCACTACAAATTTTTGTTTTAAACTGCCAAATTATAGCTTAGTAATTTTTGTAATTTTAACAGGCAGACAAACTGAGTCAGGAAGACCGCGACAACCTGTTGCAACCGCTGCTACAGTCCGGTTGGAAGGTGCAAAGCAACAGGGATGCTATAGAAAAGGAATTTCAGTTCAAGGATTTCAACCAGGCTTTTGGATTTATGACCAGAGTGGCTCTGTTGGCTGAAAAGATGGATCATCATCCCGAATGGTTTAATGTTTACAATAAATTGCAGGTGAGTAATTAATATTGTTATGAAATAATATTTGAGTCATTAAACAGATTTTGTTCAGTACCAATAAACATTGAAATAAAATGTCTAATTCAATTAATTGATTCTATCTGGTTACGATTTTGAGTGCTTACCTCATTACCTTGAGAGGATGTATAAATAATGTACTATATATTTTTATAATTTCTAGGTGACCCTGTCTTCTCATGATGTAAATGGTCTGAGCAAGAGAGATATCAGAATGGCCACATTCATGGACAAGAACTACAACTGAAAACACTGCGGAAGGTACTTGACAATAATGCTAAGTTTTATTTTATATTTGTATATTTGTGCAAAAATTATGTCATAAGTAGCAAGAATGATGAAATATATTATTATGTGAGCTGATTCTTTCTTGTATATATTTATTTATCAGAAATAATTATCATATAAGTTCAAGAAAGTGAGTTCTTAAGGTCATTCATATAATAAAAAGTTTATACAAACATCAGTATCAAAACGTAAACAAATTATTTAAATTAGCCAATAACAATTGTTGTAATGGTTTCAGATCACACAGATTTTCTGACATAGCAGGGGCAGGTCCTTCGGTCATTGAAAGGCTCTGTTTCAAAAATGGTAGAGCAGGGATAAGCTCGCTCCACAATTCTTTTCAACTCTAGGGCATGCTCGAGGCCCTTGGTCTCACAAACCAACTTCATCTGGAACAATATTTCATTATTTGAATTTTATACTAAAACAAAATCAACAATTCTTAAAAATTGTGTATGTGGTTTAGTTCGTCCAGGGAAGTACTGCCATCATGCCCATTTCTGCCCCCAAGTAGTAACGCGTTTGTATACAGCATACTGTGTTCTGGGTTGAAATGTGTGGTTTCCGGTGTGATTACAGGCACATGAGACATTCAACCTACACGTCTCAAGAGTTACGGGCGCATACGATGCGTCTTGGGTCTTGTCGTACCTAGTAGGGGAGGACCCAAGTCGCATCGGTTGTTATGGGCCGAGGTTACAGCTTAACACCAGGTGGGCCGTCGGCTTGTTCCGTAACTGTATCACATAAAAGAAAAAACTTACCTCGACAGTATAAGTTTCGTCATCCGCCCAAACGCGATCCTGAAACTGACTGACCAGATTGTATCCGCCTTTGGCGAGCAGTCGTAACAGCTGGGCGCTCGCCGCCGAGCCGTCCTTTATGCCAACCTGGTTGAGGAAAATACGTCGTATGTTCTGAGATGACTCAAGGGTAACATTTGTCACCTCATCGAATTTATACTCTGTATTACATATCCGTGATCTTACCACGGCAGTCAGGTATAACTACAATTGCTTAGGGTTACTCATGGATAAAGAATACAATTTCAGAATTTTGGAATTTATTCGATTACTCAAATTTATACTCAGTATTACATATCAGTGGCCTTATCACGGCAGTTAGTTATAGCTACAACTGCTTAAGGTTACTCATGGATAAAGATTAGTTATTCCGAACTCGTCTTTTCAAGAATGTCTCTCGTTAGTGTTATGTAAATACACCGAATACTGAGTATTCAGTCGTTACCTGCCTATAGAATTTGACTTCTACGAGAAAAATACGATTCTCCCTCGACTACATCTCATACTTAGTACTTGGTACTGGATTTTTATTATGTGGGAGGTTCTATGTGTTCTATACACCTTCCCTTATTGAACGGTGTACGTGGGAATGCCCAATAAATACGATTTTTCCATAAAAATATAACATCCCGTTTCACTCCTTTAAGGGTGGAGTTTCCCAAACCCCGAATTGCCAAAATGTCAAAAGTCGTACGTAAGCCTCGTAGTTTCCGAGATCTCGCGATGAGTCAGTGATTGAGTCACTATTTTTCTCTTTTATACTTATATTATTTGCATTATTTTATAGTACATACATAAAATCACGCCTGTTTTCCGGAGGGGGAGAGATCATGGTTTTCCACCTGCTACGATCCTGACATACCTCCTTAGCTGCATTTACTCTCATCACATTCTTCTTTTATTTTATAGTTTTACTAATTAAGTTTGTTTTCCCTTTCGCAAAAAAATACGAAACTTTTACCGTGAACTTCACCAAACGGCCCTCCGCTGCAAGCCCCCTGTCCATGCAGCGGGCGAGCAAGATGCTGTCTATGTTTCCTCCGCTGAGAATGCACACAACGCTGGAAACGTGGGAATATAATCGATTTGTTGTTTTTGCTTAAAACGTATTGAGAAACCTATTGATTGAATAGGTACTAATTATAGCGTCATTATCTTGAGCCACCATGTATTTTCACAAATGCTATTAATGTAGGTCTCTTAGGTAGTAAACCCAGTAACGTGGAGATTTTCTTGAAGAAAACCTGATTAAGTTTGGGGCATATGACAGTTTTTTATATCCAAAACCACCATTACGACTTTACAAAGAATTATTTTCTTCAATCAGACATCCTTGGTGTTATTAGCACTTTTTTTTCATAAAAACCTGGTTAGTGCTAAATTATTCTGTATCACCTACATCATTGATAGATAAACATATTCTAAAAATATGATGTGCTTCAGTAATGATTTTAAACATTGGTATAACCTACTTTTTGAGCTTTAACTCTGGCACAAGATTCCCAATGATCGTGGCGAGAGGGCATGCCCCAGCGCCTTCGACCACCAATCGCTCTTTCTCCACCAAGTGTAAAATTGACCGAGCTATCCAATCCTCGTTCACCAGCAACTGCAAATATTCGACATACGATCTTCCTTTTAGCACGAGGAATCGGTTTCTTCAAAACACGGTTTCGATTTTCAAAATGGGTTCGATCAATTAATTATAATTCGTAATGTTTTGTATACCATTTTATCCAAAATGGGCTGCGCATTGGCGAACGAGTTTACTCCAACGTTCGGAACCGCGATTGCATCTGCAATAGTTGCTTTCATAGGAGTCGCGACAGGATCCTCATTTTCCAGTGATTTGAAGAATACTGGCATGTTCTCAGCTTGGACACCCTGAAAAATCCACTGTTTAATACCTGGAATACCACTCAATGCCAGCATATCAATACGGCAATTGAGAGCGTGGTGGTCTAGCGGTACTAACCCCCGAGTATCAATCCGGAGGTCGCCGGTTCAAATCCCGACGTGCACCTATGAGTTTTTCGATTGAAAGATTTATGTACGCAATACCACGTTCTCAAAACGGTGAAGGAAAACATCTTGAGGAAACCGACATGTCCTAGAATTAAAAATTCGAAGACATGTGTCGAGTGCACGAAAGGAGCCTCTTTGAGGCGCACTTACAATCCTTTCACCACACTGGTTCGACAGAACAGGTGACTCGAAGAAGAAGAATACGGCAATAGTTATAAAGAGGCTCAGGATAGAATAGCTGTTATAATTATTTCAGTAGCGCTTCTTAGAACTAGTTCTGTTGTTTCAGTAAATGAAAGGAGCCTCTTTGAGGCGCACAGTTGGTATCGAGAGCCACTGACTCGATTAATAGTAGTAGTAATTAATGAAATGGATTATTAGAAAGCTGATTTGTTTTCGTGTGGTCATTCTGATTTTTGATTTCGTAACTGTCGCCGCCGGCGCCGGCCGTGACCAGTTTCAGTCAATGCAATGATTAAGCTGCGTACTAACATATACAAGGCAGTTGGGCTTCGCATGCTTGATGACCGCAGTAACTGCGGCTGCTAGGCCTCCACTGCCGACTGGCACAATCACAGCTTCAACGTTCGGGACTTGCTCCAAAATTTCCAAAGCTACAGTCCCGAAGCCAGCAAGCACGTGTGGATGATCACGTCTATTTGGAAAAAGACATGTAGATAAATACATATAACATTTTTTTAAGATAATTTTGCGAGAATCGTTTTTTTTTTTAATGTAATGTAGGTGATAGAACGAGCTGACGGCCCATCTGATGTTAAGTGGTAACCGCCGCCCATGGACAACAGCAATACGACTCAAGCCACCAGAGTATGAGATGACTCAAGTCGCATTGCGTTGCGTCCATCACCCCGAGACGGGGATGTTACGTCTCATGCGCCTGCAAATTTTACATGCACCCACTCCCTTCCACCGGAACACAGCGACACGAGTGCATCACTGTTTGGCTGCGTATTACCAGGTGTGGTGGCAGTACTTCTCCAGGCGAATTCATCACCGTTCTACTGCTACTTTGGGTTGCTCCTTTCGCACCCGGGGGACACGTGTAGGGATTCAAAGGGTTACCTACGGACGCAAGCAACGTGGACCCCGAAAATCGTGATACGAACCCGTTAATATAAGTGAGTCCTTTATCTCTAGCAATAGCTCGAGCGTATCTCTGAGATTCTGTCAGATTGCCCCCTTGCACCACAACCTTGGCGCCCAGACTGTGACACTTCTGCAGTTTAGTGATAGGTACTGTGTTCGGCATCACGACGATAACTGGAACGTTGATCTTGGAAGCGTGGTAGCACAGCCCCACAGCATCATTACCGACAGAAGCCACTACAATACCCAGTTTCTTTTTATCGAGGGGCAAGCGTTGCAACGCGTTTAGCGATCCCCTTTCCTTGAAACTGAAATAATGATGAGGTTAATGAGGTGTGCGGCAAGTTTTCTGCGGGTTTATAAGTATAAAAAATTCATTACCTTCCAGATTTTTGTTGAATTTCAAGCTTGTAGTATAAGTGCATTACGAACTCTCGTTGGTAATGAGAAGGCTGAAATAGTGTTGTAATTGGTTAGGTGCTATATAGATACGTATGCAAACACTTACCTAGATTTGCTTTAATTTCTAAGTACTTAACCTACCATACAAGGCGTTTTTACAATGAATGGCCGGAGCCTATCCGCTGCATCCATGACTTCTTCATATTTGATAAGCCTAGGGTTTTCAGGGTCGCAAAATTCATCAAAATCCTCCTATAGCATTTAGAGAAAGATGTAATTCATTTATGCAAAAACTGCTGGAAAAAAGTGTGAATCATCGAGACCAAACATGATAAATTCAATAAGAAATATCACTAAAAACTCACATTTTTTCTAGACATCTTATTTCTGTAAGTATTATGAAGAAAAACACATTAATTTATGAGTGGTTAGTTTTTACCAAAAAATAATAAAAAGGTGAAAAGACAGCATAATGATAGAAATGAAATTGTCATGATCTTGACACTACTAGTTCAATTTCAAAGAGAGTTTACGCTGCTGCAGATAGATTGAGTTATGTAACAGTAATGCTGCTATGCTATGCTATGCTTGCTGCTATGTATGCTGTATGCTGTATGCTGTAACAGCATAGCATGTCGCGTTGCAGCAGAACGAAACTGGCCTGGCGGGTGAGAGAAATTGACCAGTGTAACGCGAAATTGACGTACTATGTGAATTGCTGTGCTGGTTATATTTGTAACAATCATAATCTCCATTATCTTCATCATCATATTTTTTGAGGTGATTGATAGTCGTTTCTAGTATTAAGAATTTAATGCTATTAAACTTTTTGTCTACTGTCTATTGTCATCTGCTTATTAGTCCACTGCTACTGTATTAAACTTTTAAGAACAGTAGAACTCACTCCAAGTTCATGTAGGGAAGTACTGCCATCAGTTTTACAGTTACAGTTATAATTACCAGTAACCAATCATTTTTATAGCATATGCATTGACTCCGATAATAATGTAAAACATAAATTTTAATAAGTTATTTATTTCCAGAAATATTTATCAAAATCACGTGACGATCGTTATGGGAGTCTTGTAGGAAAACAAGCGCAAATCGGTAAAGGGCTGAATGGTTCTTCCAAAAATTCACAAATTCCAGGGAAAATTCTTGCCATGACTCTTTTCAATGTGCACGAGTGTCCGAGGTCTCGAGTTTCAATTATCAAAGTTACCTGAAAAAAAGTAGGTAGATAGATTAACACAAAATGCACCACAAATAAAAAAAAACAAGATATCACTATTAAACTTTTTTTAAGTAGCAGTAGAACTTGTGCAAAGTTCGCCCGGAGAAGTACTGCCACCACACCTGGTAATCTGCTGCCAAGCAGTGATGCACTCGTGTTGCTGTGTTCCGGTGGAAGGGAGTGGGTGCCGGCGAAATTGCAGGCGCATGAACGTAACATCCCCGTCTCGAGGTGATGGACGCAACGCAGTGCGACTTGAGTCATCCCGTACTATGGAGAAGACTTGGTATTGCTGTTGTCTATGGGCGGCGGTTACCACTTAACATCAGGTGGGCCGTCAGCTAGTTCTGTCACTTCAATAAAATAAAAAAATAAAAGATATCTCGACTGAGAGAAAGACGGCTGGGAATGCTAAAAGGCAATGAATAATAATTATGATAATGTATATATCTGAAAGTATGTGGGTAATAAACAAATTTGGTCCTGGACTCACAAAGATCGTCTCCAAGTCATCTTCGCAGATCCAAGCACGATCTGTATAGCTTTGTAGAATATTGCATCCCACATTTGATATAACACTCAGAATCCTCAGTCTGCCCCTGGTGTCATTGGCTGCAAGTGATACCTGTGCACATAACAAATAGAGCCCTGATAGCCTTATGTAACACTCTTGTTACCTAATCTGGAATATCTAGTGAGCACTTAAATTTCGTTTCTATGAAAATTTTATTTTTTTCCTATAATTTGTTCTTTCTGTGTCCACGCGGGCAACAGCTAGTTTTTATATACTTTCCTTCGTTGCTCTATGCGTCAATTCCTCTAAAATTGTACATGCTTTCTTCACTAGTCGCCTTTGGGCAGTTTCAGTGGGAATGATAACCTACATGCCTGCAAAGACGTTGAAAGAGCATCTAAATTGCCTGATAGGTGCCCAGACCAGACCAAAACACTATCTATATTCTATATTTTAAGTGCAGTAGAACTCTCGCCATGTTCGCCCGGGGAAGTACTGCCACCGTGTCCATTTCTGCCGCCAAGCAGTAAAACATTCGCGTTACTGTGTTCCGGTTTAAAAGGTGTGGTTGCCGGTGAAATGACAGGCACATGAGACATTCCACCTATGTGTCTCAAATTTACGGGCGCATACGATGCGACTTGGGACTTATCATACCAAGTAGGGGAGGACCCAAGTCGCGTCGGTTGTTATGGGCTGAGCTTAACACCAGGTGGGCCATCAGCTCTTCCGTAACTGCATCAAATAAAAAAAAACTAACGATATGAAGAATACGTCAGATTATGATACGTACAGTCAACTTGATAATACGACCTTCGACTGCTTTCGCGCGTTCTAAAGACCGGGGTAGCGTGAAGTAGTCAATGTTACCGCCAGTGATTACGCAAACCACGCTGCAAACATAATTTATTCGTATTAAACTAGGTCCATACAAAACAGTACGGAGCTATCGCAGTGGCTCATTTTTGACTGTATGCAATAATCACAGAAGAATGGAATCTCTGAAAATGAATCTTCCGTTTCTGGGCCCTAATATACTTTTTACTAATACTATGAGGTCCAATCTATACAAATAAATAAAATTGGAGTGTCTGGTTTGTAATATTAAAATAATCGCTTTTTATCATATGGAATACACGGTACATATACCAAACCAATATTTTTTTAAATTTTTGTCTGTCTGTTTGTTCCGGTTAGTCTCTGAAATGGCTGGACCGATTTTGACGGGACTTTCACTGGCAGATAGCTGATGTAACAAGGAGTAACTTAGGCTACTTTTCTGAGGGGAGGGATAGGGGTGCGTAATAAAACCGAATTCCACGCGGACGAAGTCGCGGGCAACAGCTAGTTTTTATATACTTTCCCTCGTTGGTCTATGCGTCCAAATACAAAACGTACGACATAAATAGAAATACTTTTTATCGCGCAGTTCAGGTAGAATATTTGGAACTGCTAAAAGAGCACTCAAGCTCGTGGCTCCGGCTCCCTCCGTCACCAGTTTTTCTTCCTCAACTAAATGTAGAATTGCTCTACATATCCTATCATCGTCCACCAAAACCTGCAAACAAATAATTCTGCGTGTCAGTTCCGAAGCGCGGCTGGGCGGACTCTTAAGTGCGGAAAAATGTCACTGAAAAAATGTAAGTGGTTCGTTAGCAAAAAGCCTTGTGTAAAATATGACGCTTAAACGTTCGACTGTATTACTCTATTTACCGGGAGCTTTCAATTAAATCGATTCTTAAGGAGTAAACTCCAATATGAATTCATTTTACAAAGGTTATTTTTCAATACTTATTTTAGTTGTACGCACATTATGCTTACGTTACAATTCAGATTGCCAGTTGTTTTGTTATGTATTGTCTTTAGAATTGTAATGCGTTTTGTGTCAATAAATAAATAAATAAAAAACTGAATGGTTCCATATTTGTAAGCGTTTTTGGGTTATATTAATGCCCGTTGCATTTAATTACTTAGCCCACCCGGATAAAACCGTGCTGGTAGAATCTAGTCTATATATTTTTCTCACCATTTTATCAATCAAAGATCTTGCAGTGTGAAAAGCGTTGTAGCCCGCAGTGAGTACGGCTAGAGATGCTAGGCTTTGGGCTACTTCGGTTTTGTAAGGTCGCTCGTTTTCCATTGCTTTGAAGAAACTGCAGCATTTCACGGGCTCTACACCCTGAGGGTAAAATATAAATAAATAAATAAATAATGGTGGACATTTCACACAGTGCCATCTAGCCCCAAAGTAAGCTAACCATAGCTTGTATCATGGGAACCAGACAACTGATACAATACTTATATACCTTTTTTTTATACATACATATAATACACATATTGACACCCAGAAACAGAACAAACATCAATGTTCGTCACACAAATGTTTGTCCTGGGTGGAAATTGGAACCCACGACCTACAGCGTAGAAGGCAGTGTTACTACCAACTGAGCTGTAAGGCCAGTCAAATATACGATTACCATTCATCATTAAACCACAATAACACGAATATTGAAAGAGCTTACATAAATAAGAACTCTTGGGTTTATTTGTTTGATTGCGGTTGCAACTCCAGCGATTAGTCCCCCGCCACCGATTGGCAGGATAATCGCATCAGTGTTCGGTAACTGCTCCAGTATTTCAATACCTATCGAGCCCGAAGCCGCTATTACACTTGGATGGTCGTAACTGGAAACGGAATATAATAATAATAATAAGAGATATATTCACAAAAATCTTACTAAGTTAAACATTTATCAAAACGGCGACATTGAGGTGTAAGAAGTATGCTATGGCATAATAGTAAGATGAACCCCTCATTTCTAAATTAGGTGTATGTACTACCTGTGACTTAGAAATACAGCGGACCCACGACATAAGCACTTAGCAATGTCTTTGTAGCAGTAACAAAATTAAACATAATTTATAATATCTAAAGGTAGGTAATAACTAGTGGTTTACATATTATGTTTACACTAGCTGCGCCCCGCGGTAAGTCAACCCATGGGAACACTGCACTTTTTCCAAAGTAGCCTATGTGTTAATCCAGGATATAAGCTATCTTGATACCAAACTTCATCCAAATCCATTCAGCGTTTGAGCGTGAAAGAGTAACAAACATCCATACATACAAACTTTCACGTTTATAATATTAGTAGGATAATAATACAAATTTGATTGTAAACTCGTCATCCTTTGTTTAAATTTAAAAACTTACCCGTTAACGTAGGTACCCGATCGATTCTCAGCTATCATAACGAAAGCGTGCTTCTTCGCTTCAGCAAGATTTTTGCCGTGCAGTATTATCCTCGCTCCAAAATCACAATGGCACTTCTCTACAATTTCAGTGCCAACGGAGACTGGGAGCACCACCGTGATTGGTATTCTCAGCCTATGGCCCTGGTACGATAAAGCCTGAAATATAATTTCAAAGTATCGAAACAATATCTTTTTATTCTGGAGATATTTGATTTAATATTTACCAAAGCCCAATTTCCTAGCGATGCTGTATAGACCCCTCCTCGTTTTTGCTCTTCACTCAACATCGACAAAGAATAGAAAGCTCCACGTTCATGAAAACTAAAACAAAATTATCATACGGCTTGGCTTGTGATCACTTCTTATAGCCTGTTTAAAAAGTAACGTTCAATAGTATTTACCTGCCCGTTCTGTGGAATATTTCATACTTGTAATATAACTGAGTATCGAACTGCACGCAACATTTGGACCTCTGAAAAATAATTTATTCTTCAGAGATCAACTTTGGTATTAGCTACTTCTATAGATTCAAAGATAAAAAACTTGCCACCAACGGAGTTTTCGAGAATTCCTTACTGATAGCAGCTGCAGCTTTGCTAACATCTTTAAAACTAAGAGCTTTAGGATTTTCAGGGTCGCACGAACTGTCAAATTCAATATCAGGCTTCTGGAAAAGCAATTCAATCAATGTAAATAAGAAAAGGTTATTAGTTCCTACAAAAGTCTCCGTTACATACCTACTTACCGGGCACCATTCATTGGGTTTCACGAGTTCCCTTTTTGCCAGTTTGGCTGGTGTAGCTCCTAAAGGGGCTTTGGTATCTGGTGAAGGTATCGTTTCAGCCTGTTGTTTGTTCATTTCTTCTAAGCTAAGGCTTGTGTGTAGAGTTGTGCCGTGATCTAGTTTAATTGCGTGCTATTACATCTTACTACCAAATAACATATTAAAAGTGATTTTGTAAATTTCGTTAATTTTGTATTTTCTTCAACATTTTTGCTTTCTTGTTTGACAATCTAATTTCGTGAATTCAACTTGTCCCAGTTACATTTATGGCCCTGCAGTTTGAATTTAAAGTTTGTTAAGAATATTAGTCTGTCTGAAAATTTTGTATTTATTATTTTGCCTTGACTTCTTAGTGTGATGGCTTTTAAAGCTTCTTATCTGCCAATGTCCTCTTCAGTGATAGTGTCACCATACAACTATAAAAATACAACACAAAAGAGTTCTTGTTGTCATAGAACGCCTATAACTAGCCGTACCTGACGGATGTCAGGATAGGATAATGTATTCTAGATAACTGTGTCAAGTCAACCTACCAAGTGTGTACCAAGTGTTTAATGAAAAATACTGTGTATTAGTTCTCGACCCTAATTAATTAAATTGTTTTTTGATTAACTAATTATCATCAAGTCCAATACTCGGTTGCTCATGTGGTGGTAAAATCCATATTTTGCGCCTTGTTCTTCTTCGATAACTTATTTCTACGCTTAGGCTAACGCTAAGCCTAGATAAACTCAAATTGGTTTCTGATATTTTATAACTGTTTCTGTTTTTATTCTATTTGATTTCGCTTTTAAGATTTTCATACAACGTAATATTCTTATAGGTTTGGTATTTGCTTGCGAAATCTAAATTTATTACCAAATTTTTTATTTTGATACGAAAATAAAACAATAATATCATTACTATATATTTATTATATCATTAATATTTATTTTGATGATTGTTACCTATCTGACTAGTGAATATATTCGTGGAGGTCCGAATGAAGTAAACTTTCGCTGCGTGTACCTACTCAGTTCAATTACTTCTGCATACAGACAGGGTTGGGAGCGAGGCAGGGCCCGCGTCGAGTGCCAGCTGTTTTCTCCTGTCGCTCACTCATGTCCTGGAAGTAGTATTCTTTGTAGTGCTTCTTGATTTGTTCGACGAGCTCTTTCGTGTGTTCCCATCCTCTAGTTTCAGCGATCACTTTGAGCTGAAAAAAATATCTCTTTTTTTATATTGACTAAAGTTACGGAACGGGCACAGGGCCCACCATATTAAGTGGCATATATCCTGGGGGCTTGTTCCCCCCTACTTAGGTATGGAAGACCCAAGTTGCATCTATGCGAGGTGAAGGTGGCATGGCATGTCACAAGTGCCTGTAAATTAACTGACAACCACGCCTTTCAAACTGGAATGCAAAAAAGCGAATAAGTTGATGGTCAGTACTACTGCAAGTGATCTTGAGGAGAAAATACATGGCTGTATTAAAACTGTCCAGGTTCGCATTGCACCCATGTAAGCTCTGATACAGGCATTCCGTTGTGCTTCTCTTCGTGAGTTGTTTTTATCCTGTATTATTATGTGGGCGCTTTTATTTATTCCACTTTACGTTCACATCAAAGCACTAAGGCTTTTAGTTTGTTATCCTGTACCGCATCATATTATACTATCTATAATATAATAAGGGAATACATAAAATAAAAACTAAGTGAAATATAATTCTTCAGAATACTGTAGGGCCCGCGCTGTACGATCATATTTTGCGAGTATACAACTTCAAACAAAAGACAAGTTAAGGAGGGTTAGTGGTGAAACACAACAGACCGCTAAGAGACGTGTACCTCTACGCTGAAGACGTCGCCCTTGACCCAGGCTCGTTCAGGCACGCAGTCCCGCATGGTGACTCCTATGCCGGCCAGCAGAGCGCACATCTCAGCCATCCCTCCGGGCCGGTCGTAAACCGTCACTTTGAACTTCACAAGCCGGCCTTCGGCGGCCATGCCACGTTCTAGGGCTCGAGCTAAGATTGTCGTGTCGATGTTGCCTCCGGAGAGAATGCAGACCACTCTATAAAGCAATTAATTTATTGTCATTCTATTGAAAATAAGATCTGATTTTAAGTTAACATAGTTCTTTAACTCTTCTACTGATGAACAATTTGCTCGTTTTAGTACACAATGGCGAAAGCTTTTAGGAACGCTATCCTACTTATTAAAATACATATTACGAAAAAATTCAAATAAATGGTAAAATAATGCAACATACTTCTTTCCCTTTAGATTTGGAAACAGCCCAGCCATGATGGCAGCAATCGTTACAGCTCCAGCGCCTTCTACCACGAACCTTTCCTCTTCCACAATATGCATGATAGCCCGAGCCACCCAATCTTCTTTCACTACGATCTAAAATAAAACAATATTGATTTTGATTCATCTAACTACTATTGTAAATGCAAAAGTTTGTATGGATGGATGTTTGATACGCAATGACGCTAGAACCGCTGAACGAATGTGGATGCAATTTAGCACAGAGATAGATTATAGTCTGGAATAGCTATTATTATCCCCAAACAATGTATGGTTCCCGTGGGATGACATTCGCCGCGTGTAACATCGCAGGGCGCAGTTAGTATTCAAATAAAAGTCATATAACACTATATTGTGCTTTGTATTTACCATTTTATCGATTAAGCCCTTAACATTTTGAAATGTGTTGACTCCAACCATGTTGATTGCTAAAGCGTCTGCTATGGTAGTCTCAATATCCAGATGAATGCGTTCGTTCTTCCTTAGAGCTTCAACCATGCTGCATGTTTTATCTGTCTCTATGCCCTAAAACATCGAAGTAATGATATATAATGATATAACAGTGTTCTAGAGTGCAACACTTAACATCCATATATCACTTACGTATATTTCAGTATCAGGCTTCAAATGCTTAGCAGCTATAGCGGTTCCACACAGGAGACTGCCCCCTCCAACAGGTACGAGAATGGCATCAACAGCCGGCACTTGTTCTACGATTTCTATTCCCACCGATCCTTGGCCTTCTATTATGTTTGGATGGTCGTAACTAAAAAACAGACCCAATTATATTATTTATTCCCTTGTAATCTGATATCAAAATAACTTACCCGTTAATATAAGTCATCCTCTTGTCTTTTCCTATAGTCATAGCATGAAGTTTTGCGTCTGCCATATTAGTTCCATTAAGAATGACCTTAGCGCCAAGCTGCTCACACCTGTGTACTTTGGTGATGGGAGTGACCACAGGCATTACGACCACACATGGGACTCCGAGTAGCGTTGCGTGGTAACTCATGGCCTGGCCGTGGTTGCCGGTGGAGGCAGTGATTATACCGTACTTTTTCTGTTCGTCAGAGAGATTCAACATGGCATTTCGTACTCCTCGCTCCTTAAAACTGTTTTTTTTTTATAATATGTAGTTTCTTTGTAAATTAATTTGCATTGCGATCGAAAATTAAAAATAATTTTCATACTGGTTGATAACTATTTATGCGTAGGTAGTGTAAATTATGACACATAAATTATTATAGGTCTATGAATTAAGAATTACCTTCCTGTATACTGCAGGAACTCTTGTTTCAGAAATATCTCCATTCCTAGTTTTTCCGACATGTGAGCTTTCTATAAAGAAAAAAAAAATCTCGTATATAAGTCGAAATATCGGACCAGAGAGTTTCACGCAATGTTTAAATAACGACTTAGTAACATTTCTCCTGTTTTCTACACTCTACCTGATAATCTAAAATTTCAAGGAAATTTCGTTTTTTTTATTTGTTGTCAATTTCCAGTAGCTGTAGTAATTTTCGCTTCTTATACTTATTCCTTTTAGCGCATATTCATCTCAATATTTTCTTCTGCGCTACTCAATGTTCTTCACAATCAAAAACTTGAATCCATAACGTAACCAAAAATATATCTATTGTGTGCTATTCGCTGTAAATGCATATTTCTAACTTCAAATAGTTGTAGATATGAAGTTAATTTTTACCGTGCATGGCGTCCGGATGACTGCTCCTACAATTCTTCTAGATGCAGCGAGAATATCATCGTATTTAATTTTTCTCGGGTTATTCGGGTCGCAAAACTCATCGAACTCTATGTCCTGTTGCGGAGATTAAAATAAAATCAGAAGTGTTATAAAATTTTTAGTTCTTTATGAATAACATAGGTATCTTATTATTCTTTCTAGTTCGCATGTCAGTTTAACTATGTAGTTGAAACCCAAGGAATCTCCCAAGGTATAGTAGAATCCATGTTATCACTTTCTGATTAGAGCACGAGGCTATTTCTTGTTAAAAAAAAATACAGGTCACTTTGGTTTACTTACATCATTCATTTTGATTTGCTCCTTTCTAACTAGGTAGTTATAAATTAACAATTAATTTAAAATTTCATAGCCAAAAAATATATAAGTAAAATAAATAAACGTAAACCCTTTTCTGTCTAAAAACTTGTCAGATTTTTGTCAGTAATTTTCCTCTGTTGTCGTTAAAAAGTTTCATACACTTTAGCATTGGTGTAATGTTTCTCTGTTGAATAATTTGACCGTGCATGGATAAGTATAGTTTATCTGTCATTTTGAGTTACTATAACAGTCCTGGATTGTTGAGTATCGAAAACTTCTGTTTTTTAAAAGTTAAGTTATTTATGATACAATTATTGAATGTAGGTATAGTTATTGTAAAAAAAACTGTAAAGAATGATTCAAAGATTATTTGAATGAGATGTTCATGGTTCATTCATTACCATGTAAGTAGCTTAACTACAGAAAGCACACATACCTTATTATAGCAACAATTATAAAGTAACAATCTGTAACATTCCAGCCTCCTTCATTCGATACATGACTGATGAATCTGTCATGTATTTTTGAATAAACTACCTCTACGTTAAATTTAGATTGTACAATACAAAGGTTACTCTTAAAAAGGTTGTCTGGAAGAGATCGCTTCTTAGCGAAGACCGCCCATTGTACGCATAGATTAAGTTGTTTATCGTTTGTACTTTTGCGTAATGGTGTACAATAACGATTTTTTATACATACATCGATAGAAAATGAAACATTTATTTAAGTTATGAAATATATAATGTCTTTATAACTACAACTTATCACAGATCATATAATAAATTCTTAATATCGATTTATTCATATACATTTTGTGATCATGACACATTCGAAGCCTTCGAAGCTTTAAAAGAGTTAAGGATTATAAACTTCACAGCTCACATTAAAGCTAATCTTTTTTTTTTTCTGAATCTGCTTGTAATTTTATTTTATACTTTTTCAGGTAGCCATTAGTGGGACCGAACTCAAAAAGCCCTATTTGTGTGGATTTAAAATATATGTGAGGTGTATTTATCCTTCTTATTTATATTCTTGTATAATAATATAAGAATAACTATAGCCAACATGTGAAGAAATCTAGGCTATTGTGGTTGCAAAAATAATTGTCTTGTAGACGGGCTATGGAATGAGACCCAGCACCTGCCAATTACATCATCATTATTATTATTAATCAGGTTTTAAGACCAAGTCTATTCAGACGTCAGCTCTCAAAGAGATTTGTATTGAATCATTTTTTTTGATTTCAGTGTGAAACTCTGTCCAGTGAATGTTCGCTGCGCCCTCTGCTCGGGCTGTCGCACTCCCTCGAGAACTCCCACTCCCGGTATGCATTGCCAATGACTTCCTTCAACTCATCCATGTGATCTGGACCTCTAGTTTCGCAGACTACTTTTACCTAGAAATATAAATAAGATGTTGCAAAATACATTTTTCAAAACAAGCTTTTACAATCGCTGCGTGATCAGAGGCACCCTGGACACCACCGAGGGCTATACAGTCCTCGTCAAGACAAATCCAAAGAGCCCAAACACGATAGTTATGTTGAGAAGTTCAGGAGTTCCTTTGATGATGATTGATATTCTAAGATAATAATTAATCAGTATTATAACATAGATAATTAGGTATCATTTTGTGTGTTGGTACAGCAAGTAATGTCACTTATTACATCACATACTAAAGTACAGTACAAACATAGTGAAAATCGACGTCTGTGCTCACAACACAGGATGGAGTAGATATAGGAGTATCAAGTCTAGCGAAGACTAGTTTATATCAATTTATAAATCAGTCTAAAATCATAGAGCATCATGCATTAAAATTAAATACTAAAAAAAAAAAAGGAAAAGGAAAGGGAAGGAATTTGATAACAATGATTAGTTTAAGATAAAATTTTACCCGAACGCTGAAGATATCTCCTTGGACCCAAGCTCGCTCCTGTATGATGTCCTTTATGGAGACTCCTATAGATGAGATGAGCTTGCACAGTTCAGCTATGCCTCCCGGTCGGTCGCTTACAGTCACATTGAATTTCACCAGCCGCTGTTCCGCGGCCAATCCCCTCTCGAGGCAACGGCCCAGAATTGTGGTGTCGATGTTGCCGCCCGAGAGGATACAGACCACTCTGCAATAACCAGGTGATATTAAATGAAAAGCAGTGTTTTTTTATGTTAACTTTAGTCAAACAATCTTACGGCCCGCCTGATGTAGCGCGGTCACAGCAGCCTTTTGACGTCAGCAACACCGGGAGCATTACTGATGCGTTGCCTACCCTGGAGTTTTTTTTTATATTTCTCTTGAAGCTGCCCATGTCATAACTTGCCGGGAAGACCTTAGGAGGTAGGCCAATTCTATTCTATTCGTTTCAATGGTTCTCTCGAGCCAGTGTGGTGAAAGGATAAGAGGCTCAAAGAGGCTCCTTTCGTGCACTTGACACATGTCTTCGAATTTTCAGTTCTAGGACATGTCGGTTTCCTCACGATGTTTTCCTTCACCGTTTTGAGAACGTGGTATTGCGTACATAAATATTTCAATCGAATAACTCATAGGTGCACGTCGGGATTTGAACCGGCGACCATTCTTTGTGATGAAACAGAAGCTGTGTGATAATTCAACTTACTTTTTACCAGATAGCTCTGGTACCAGGCCAGCCATAATGGCCGCCACTCCAACCGCACCGCCTCCCTCCACCACATACTTCTCCTGCTCCACCAGCCTCAAGATAGCTCGCGCTAGCCAGTCCTCATTCACCGTGATCTGTCCAAAATAAATTGTAAAAGGTCATCATGTTTATTGTGGCCCAGTGGTACTGACTCCAAGTTTTAATAAACCTTTAAAAAAGGATACTATATGCGATTCCACCTTGATAACCCTGCCGATAACGAGAAGAGAAGTTTATTGATTCCTTCACATTTCAGAGAGCTTATCGTTGTAGGTCAAAATATCTATCGAATAACTGGGTAGGTACCATAATGCTCGTCTTATTCCATATAATATAAATGACAGTTTCATTTGGTGTCTATTTTCAAAACACAATCAGTATGTGTTGAGTATAGGTATTTGGTATGGAAACATTTGAGGTCTGAATTCGTTGTACATTATGATAATAACTGCTTACACTAAACTTACAGATTTCATGAAAAACAAAGTGATTCGTAGGAGATAAAATGACGTTTATATATTTGTTAAATTCTATGATTCACAACAAAATATAAACAATAATAGAAATTAGTTAAACAATTCTTATATGACTGTGTCTCGTGAAATCGGTAGGAAGCCGTGATTATCATGTGAACTACGTATTTCTCATTATCAGAGAGGTTAGCAAAGGTTAACGGTTAATTAAAGAACATGATTAGGTATTTGTTAGCATGGATAGAGTTTAGACGCACTCGTACTTTTTTAATGTAAAACTGACCGTTTTAATTACTACCAATTCGTAGATAGACGAAGTGTTTGAAAACACAGAGTGGTGGCCTAATGGTGCGGACCCTGAGTTTTGGTCCCGAGCTTCAATTGCAATTAGTTTTTATCACTTAAATATTCTTATGCAAACCAAATTCTCAAAACGGTCAAGGAAAACATCGTAACACATCGGTATACAGACGTGGCCTACAATTTTATTTGTATTTTATTTTATTTGTATGAGTCATGGGCTTGAAATAAATGTATTATATTTATTACAATAAAAAAATAGAAGACATGCACTAAAGGAAAGGCCTCTCTTTGAGGCCTTTCCGATCCTTTCACCATATTGATTCGAGAGACCGAGTTACACGATTAGTCATAGAATCTTTTAAAGTGATTTAATATAAAAAATGCCATTCATTATTGGATTAGCAATGAAGTCACTAATGTATACCTTACTGTCAATTATATCCGCACACAAACACATAGGTACCTTACAAATGATTCATTAGGCACGTAAAATGAAATGTAGTGATGAAGACCACTTCATTGTACACTGCTTCATCATGTTACTACTCTGCCTTCTTCGCTGAAGATATATAGGAAGATACGTAGGTTCGATTCCAACCTAAGACTAACATTTGTGTGACGAACATAGTGCAACACTGTTTGTTCTGTCTGGATGTTAATATGTATGTATCTATAAACAAATGTAAGTATTCTTTCGGTTTTCCGGTTCCGATAGTACAAGCTATGCTTAGTTTGGGGATAGATGGCGCAGTGTGAAATGTATATTTATTTATTAAAAAAATATCGTCTGCGTTCCTTGATATACTGAACAATGAGTTACATTCAGTCTAGCCGTAACATCAAGAAAAAAAAAACACTCACCATTTTGTCAATGTTTTGCTTGACGGTGGCGAATGCGTTATAGCCGACCGTGGGTACAGCCAGACCGTCCGCTAGCGTGGATCTGATGTTGACGCTCACAGGCTCCTGATGTCTCATAGCCTCCCTCATGCTCGGACACTTCTCAGTCTCCACACCCTGCGTTAAATCGCTGCTGTAAAACATGCTGGTTGCATCTATGTAATGAGCTCATAGCTCAGTTGGTAGTAACCCTGCCTTCCGCGCTGTAGGTCGTGAGTTCAATTCCCACCCAGGACAAACATTTGTGTGACGAACATAGGTGTTTGTTCTGTGTCTGGGTGTTGAATATGTATTATATCAATCGTCTGGTTCCCATGATACAAGCTATGCTTAGCTTACTTTGGGGCTAGATGGCGCTTGTGAAATGTCCACCAATATTTATTTATTACTGTATGATTAAACATGTCTTAAACTAACAGATGGGTACCAATAGAAATCTTTAGATATTGGCGGGAGCTAATTATAATCTGTGAGAAGACCCCGATTCGAAAGGTGTGGTAGCCGGTGAAATTACAGGCACATGAGATTTTCCATCTTCACGTATCTGAGTAACGGGCGCATACGATAGACTGGTTTACTGTACCTATTACTCAGGTGTAACACAATTAATCCTACTAATATTATAAACGTGAAAGTTTGTATGTATGAATGTATGTATGAACTCTTTCACGCTCAAACGGTTGAATGGATATGGATGAAATTTTGTACCAAGATAGCTTATATCCTGGATTAGCACATAGATTACTTTGATCCCGGAAAAGTGCAGCTTTCCCGTGGGATTACTTATTCAGCGCGGGGCGCAGCTAGTATAATATTTTACTCTCTCTCGCAGTCTCTCTCTTTTGCTCTCTATATATATATACTAGCTCTCTATATATATACTATAGTTTTTCTGGTAATCAAACTATTCTGAAGAGTCACTACTAGACTATTCCGTAGGTATGTATTAGATTACCTATACCTAATTGTAAGTACTTACGTAGACGAGGACATGCGGCTTCAAATTCTTGATGGCGATGGCCACTCCAGCCAAGAGTCCACCTCCACCCACAGGAACTAATACAGCATCTACGTCTGGAACTTGTTCTAAGATCTCCAGCCCAACGGTCCCTTGTCCGGCCATAATGTGTGGGTGGTCATACCTATGTATTACGGAGAAATATTATATCGTAGGTACTATACAAATAAATGAAATTGAAATATCTAAATAATAATGCGTATGAAAGTATATACGGTACCAATATAAAAAAAAGACGTGTGGCACTCGGAGACTGCCGCGGTAAAGCTATTGCGCGTGATATTTCAAAAAGTCATTAAAAGTTCTGGTATTTATCGATAGATGGAAAAACTAAAAAGTATCACCGCTGTGCCGGTCGGAGTGGGGGGTGTTAGGTTTTTTTCGGGCGGAATTTCTGGATTCGGTCTCCACGCTCAAGGCCCGCGATAGAAGCTATGCAATAGCTTAAAAAATTAAATAATAATTAAAACCATTATATATAATTATATAAGATTTTCACTGGCAGATAGCTGATGTTAAAAGGAGTACGTAACTTAGGCTTTTTTTTTATGTCATACAATTACGGAACGAGCCGACGGCCCACCTGGTGTTAAGTGGTAACCTCTGCCCATAACAACCGATGCGACTTGGGTCCTCCCTTACTAGGTACGACAAGACCCAAGTCGCATCGTATGCGCCCGTAACTCTGAGACGTGTAGGTAGAATGTCTCTTGTGCCTGTAATTTCACCGGCAACCACACCTTTCAAACCGGAACACAGTAATGCGAACACATTACTGCTTGGCGGCAGAAATAGGCATGGTGGCAGTACTTCCCCGGACGAACTTGGCGAGAGTTCTACTGCTCTTAAACTCTTAAGCTACTTTATTAAGGATACTTTACGAAACTTAACTGTGCCCGCGGGCACAGCTAGTCTAGAATATATACCTACATAATCACGTGGAAAGATACTAAAACTTACCCATTGATATAGGTCAACCCTTGCTCTTTAGCTAGGCTCATGGCTTGAGACTTGGCTTCCTTCATGTCGTGTCCGTGGATTATAACCTTAGCTCCATATGACTGGCATTTCTGTATCTTCATAATTGGAGCCACAGTCGGCATCACCACCGTCGTAGGGACTTGCAGTAGACTTGCGTGGTAGCTGAGTGCTTGAGAATGGTTGCCAAGAGAAGCTGATATAACTCCTCGGTTTTTGTCATCTTTCGGGAGTAGCAACAGAGCGTTTCGTGCGCCTCTTTCCTTGAAACTAAAATTGAATATAAATGAATATTGGTGGACATTTCACACAGTGCCCCAAATCTATATATCTAGCCCCAAAGTAAGCTAAGCATAGCTTGTATCATGGGAACCAGACAACTGATATAATACTTATATACTTTTCTTTCGTAAACACATACATATAATACATATTAACACCCAGACACAGAACAAACATCAATGTTACATAAATGATTGTCCTGGGTAGGAATCGAACCCACGACCTACAGCGCCGAAGGCAGGGTTACTACCAACTGAGCTATGAGGCCAGTAAATTTTTGGTGTTGTCAGGAATCTGAATTAATTCTGTGTTGATATTAAACTGCCATAGCATTTTTTAGTTTTCTTTTATGTGCTCATTCAAAAATAATATATTATTTTACTATACCTTCCAGTATGTTGTAAAAAGTCGTTTTTGAGATAAATATCCATGCCGTACAATTTAGACATGTGGGATTTCTGAAAAGAAAAAAAATAGAAATAATACCTACTAAACGAAACAAAGTATAAAAAACATACTAATTAAATAAAGTAAAAAAGAAAATCATCCATACCACGCACGGCGTTTTTACAATCCCATTTTGTATTCTGAAAGCGGCCGCAGATACATCTTCGAATGTGATTATCTGTGGTTTCTCCCTATCACACATGGGGTCAAACTCGTCATAGTCGATCGTCTGGAACACCATTTTGATGTCTGGTTAAGAAAATAAGGTAGACAAGTACGTCCAGCACGTGCCGAAGGCTTGTCTACCACTGATCACCAGCGATCCGCTACGTCTCTCGCGTCCGAATGAGATTAGACATCGGGATCCCACGGCTGTTATCTCCCTGTATACACTAATGATTAATTTTAAATGAGGGCAAAGGTTCAAAGTTGGATGGAGTGAACGTCCCTGTTAATTTAACTACGTATATTTAGCGAACTGTGGACTTGGGAACCCAACATTGATGATTTTATGTCTCAGGAAACACTTTTGCTCACTTGTATTTAATTACGAATATTAAAACAATCTTTGACATTATTAGATACGGGGAATAAGTTCAGCAGGTTCACATAATTTAAAGCCAGTTTTATACCGTAGTGCGGAATTGAACCCACTACGATGCCTTCTAAACGCAGGGCACAATGAAGGTGCTTGTTGATTGAAGAATGCGACATCTATGTTTAACATGTTAAACTATTACGTGAATATTTTGACAGTTTAGCGCTAATAAAAAATATTAAGAAACGAATGCTTAAATAAATGTGCAGTCAATGTCATTGGCACTTTATGACATTGTCAACTAACAAGCTAGCTTCATATCCTATCCTACGTAGGTATGTATCTATAATCTAAATCTAACTAATACTACCGCGCAACGTAATCTTAATCTACGTGCTTGGTGCGGCAAAATATACCGATTTTTGTTTTACTTCCGAACTAAAAAGTGCATATACACTGTCATTGCTTTGTGGAACAATAAAAGCAACATAAAACAAATCTTTTTTCGTGATATGTACTATTTTTAAGGAGTGACTTAAAATATAATTGTCAACAAAACACTTGGAGTCACAAAATGCCGTACGCGAATCAACCATCAGTTCATATCACGGAGCTCACTGACGATAATGTGAAATTCGTCGTTGAAGATACAGAGCTGAGCGTCGCTAACAGCATGAGGCGTGTCTTCATCGCGGAGACTCCGACAATGGCTATCGACTGGGTGCAACTCGAGGCCAACTCTACAGTGCTGAGCGACGAGTTTCTTGCTCATAGAATAGGTCTCATACCTCTCATATCAGACGATGTTGTCGACAAAATACGGTATTCCCGCGACTGCATGTGCGCCGACTTCTGTTCAGAATGCAGCGTCGAGTTCACTCTAGATGTCAAGTGTACAGATGAACAAACCAGGCACGTGACTACGGCAGATCTGAAGTCGAGCGATCCTCGAGTAGTGCCGGTGACTTCACGCCACAGAGACGAAGACCAGGCGGACTATGGTGAGACTGATGAAATATTGATCATAAAGTTACGAAAAGGGCAAGAACTGAAGCTTCGAGCTTATGCTAAGAAAGGATTTGGGAAGGAACATGCAAAATGGAACCCTACTGCGGGTGTATGTTTTGAATATGATCCTGACAACATCATGAGACATACCCTGTTTCCTAAGCCTGATGAGTGGCCTAAGAGTGAGCATACCGAGCTGGACGAAGACCAATATGAGGCGGAATTCAACTGGGAAGCTAAACCCAACAAGTTTTTCTATAATGTGGAGTCTGCAGGGGCTCTAAAACCGGAGAATATAGTGCTTATGGGTATCGTCGTGTTGAAAAATAAGCTTTTGAATCTTCAGGTACAACTGGCTCAAGAAGCACAAAATGATGCTCTAGCCATTAATTAGGTTATCAGTTTAGAAAATAAAATTAAACATGTTCATTTGTTTTTTTACCTTTTCATTTATATATCTCTTCATTTTTATTCCCTTAACTGAAATTCCTAACAATCCTGTTATTGAAAATAACACTGTAGACCATACTGGTCACTGCGCAACACTTGCCAAGACTGAAATGTAAACCTGTTACTGATTAATAATTGGCTTCATACCAATTGAAAGTTGATTGCCTACTTGCAACAGTGATGACATATGGGTTTACGATTACGAGGTATGGTGTACAAAACGGGCATTAAGTTATGGAACATTGTAAGTTTAACCTTAAATGACATGTTAAAGGTAAGTTGGTTATAATGGTAATAACAATTTAGGCACCAAAGAGGCAATATGCAATGAGAATTGATCTCCGTAGTCACTGACATAGGTGTGACATATTTATTTATTAATCTGTACATAAATTTGTTTTGTCAATCATATATTTTACATTGTCCAAAGCTCTAGTTATGAAAAATTCTGGGTAAATTGCTGCAAATGCATGCAGATAAAATTAAAAGATATATACTGATTATATTATTTATCACACTGACAGTTACCAAAATTATAAGACCATGTCTGAGGGGATAAGTGAAACTATGTGGAACTTGGTAGGCGATACCTTTCCATGCTTGAAAGAACTAGGGCAACAGGTAGTTTTAACTATATAAACTAGAACAGCATTTTTTTCTAATGTGAATATTTTAGGGGACGAGCAGACGGCCCACCCGCTAAACGGCAACAAAAGCAATACGATTTGGGTCCTCCCTTACGTATGGGAAGATTCATGTTGAATTTTGCGCATTTAAAATTATCGCTTCATCGTCGCTATCTTCAGAGCATGTCAAATTGACGTAATACAATTTGGTTGCTATATCAGTCAACAAACCATGTCGGAAGCCTATCGTGTATGATCTATCATACAAGACTAGACGCATAGAATATAACTTTTGGTCTGGTATGATATTTAACTGTTGGTCTAGGTAACTAAACTGAACGGTGTAGATAGGGACCTATACTTATTTCATGTCTCCTAAGGTCCCTACGATCCTTAAAAAATTATGTGTATGGGTAATCCTATTTAGCACAGTTGGAAAGATAGCAAGGTAGACTTTTTTCCAAGTTTGTGGATTCTAATTCCGTTAGGTACTAATTTGTCATAGATGTCTCGTATTTTTTTCTATTGATCAGGGTCACGAAGGCAATTTTATAACAAGCAGTTACCATTTGTTGACCCGTCGCTCTAAGCATAATAATAATATTAAATATTTTGTTTATATCTGGCCTGTAGGACCCAAAACCTACCATCGAATCTAAAAATGTGAGTCAGATCAAATTAAAATTACAAGATATTCAAGATGCGCATATCAAGATAATTAATGAGGTGGTCTGTACGCCAGTGATCGTAAGTACTTCATCTCAGTTTACTCATTCAAAAAAGGGTCTAAATTACCTACATTTTCAGTAAGATTCGTGATATTTCAATAAAAAATACTTTTTCAGGAAGCTAAACATATTGGAAAAGGTTTTTGCAATGTTATCCTGAAATGTGAAAACTTACAAAACACAGGAAGGTGAGTGTTGCGACAACTGGTGCGTAACTATTTTCAGTATTAAGAGGTTCATTACCAATGGTAAAAAACACTATCAGAAGTGTGAGATTTTATATATTACTAGCTGTTGCCCGCGACTTCGTCCGCGTGGAATTCGGTTTTATCACGCACCCATATTTTACCCCTCGAAAAGTAGCCTAAGTTACTCCTTGTTACATCAGCTATCTGCCAGTGAAAGTCCCGTCAAAATCGGTCCAGCCATTTCAGAGACTAACCGGAACAAACAGACAGACAGACAAAAATTGAAAAAAATATTGGTTTGGTATATGTACCGTGTATTCCATATGCACTTAGTAAAAAGCGATTATTTTAATATTACAAACCAGACACTCCAATTTTATTTATTTGTATAGACTTGTGGAATTCTGTATCTCAAGTCTCATTTTCCAGTTTCAAAGCGCGTGGAGCGTGCAACGTCCTAATGAGCATGTCGCCTTCAGACAAGAGCAAAGGCATCACAGTATCTGGTGGAAGAAACTTCCTCCTCGCCATGACGCACTACGGTTTCCGGCAATCCGTTCCGGTCAATGTGGTCGTCCCTAAAGACTGTCCGTTATCGGATAAACAAAGACTCAAAGAGAACTTTGCCATAGTCAAAGTTCACGGCAACGATTACAATGACGCGAGCCTGCATGCGCTCACTTATTCTGATGAAATCGGAGCCACTTATGTGCACGGGTTTGTAACTTCACTCACCTACTTGTAGATACTTACGTAAATAAATATTTTTATCATATATTATTACAGTCAATACGCTACATTTAAATAATTTTAAATTTTAACGAATTTTCCTTCGTGTATTGTGTAGGTACTGAAACCTTTTGAGGTAAATAGGTATCTGTCATAACATCTTCTTTTCGAAATGTTTTATGATTTTAATGAATATTATTATAATAATTGATTTATTTGATATAAAGATATTAACTTATTGATACAAACATTTCCAGATACTTCAAAATTTCATAATGTGAATTTTATAAATATTTATTATAATAATAATAATAATAATGGTGGACATTACACACAGCGCCATCTAGCCCCAAAGTAAGCTAAGCATAGCTTGTATCATGGGAACCAGACAACTGATATACATACTTATATACTTTTCTTTTGTAAATACATACATATAATACATATTAACACCCAGACACAGAACAAACATCAATGTTACAAATTTCACATAAATGTTTGTCCTGGGTGGGGATCGAACCCACGACCTACAGCGCAGAAGGTAGGGTTACTAACCAACTGAGCTATGAGGCCTAAGATAGGTACACTTTACAATAATTGTCCTGTGTAGGTCAGATAGACTGGATCTGATAGCGGGCTACGGAACTCTGGGGCTGGAACTGCTCGCGCAGCTTGACAAGATGGACGCTATCATTTGTCCCGTGGGCAGCGGAGGCCTAGTGGCCGGCCTCATCCTTGCTGTGAAGACTCTGAAGCCTAGCTGTCTTATTATGTGCGGTTTCTTTCTATATTGCATAATCAGTAGTTCTAACTACGTAAAGGAAAAGGTGATTGCACCAGCGCTAACAATAATATTCTATACTAGCTGCGCCCCGTGGTATTCCCGCGGTGAATAAGTAATCCCTCGGGAACACTGCATTTTTCCGGGATCAAAGTAGCCTATATGTTAAGCCAGGATATAAGCTATCTTGGTGCCAAATTTCATTCAAATCCATTCAGCCGTTTGAGCGTGAAAGAATAACAAACATCCATACAAACTTTCACGTCTATAATATTAGTAGGATTAATGTTTATGATGCTTTGAGAATAAAGTTTTAACTTTCCAGGGGGTGGAATGTTCAGCCGTTCCGACCATGACACGAGCTCTTCAAGAGAAGAAACCGGCTATGATGCAAGTTAACCAGACGGTCGCCGACAGCCTGGCCAGCCTCATCGCCAGCAATAACGCGTACCACATCATCAGAGGATATCTGGACAAAATGGTAACAATCCAAAGTGGTTCATACGCTTACTTTAAATCCGAAGGTCGTAGGAGCTAATCCAGAAATTCACAAAATAAAATTGACTGAAAAATATGTGAGTCACGTTCTCAATACTGTGAAGGAAAACATTGTTAGGAAACGCATGTCCAGGAGCAAAATTTCGAAGACATTAAATCTGTCCATCTGGACTGCGTGCCCGTTGTATGTAGATTACTAGCTACATGTATGTAAATCTATGGTATGTAAAATAGTTTTTTTTAAACAGATCACCGTTGATGAGATGTGGATATCGCGCGCGATGATCAATATCCTGGAGCGGGAGAAGATGGTGGTGGAAGGTGGCGCTGCGTGCTCCGTCGCTGCTCTCATGGCGGGGAAGGTGCCTGAACTACGCGGGAAAAAGTACGTACCTTGGTTGCCGTAGTAGTAACACAGATAACATTTACATTTCCAATTACAAAAGGCACATACCCGGAGTTACTTTTACTTTTACTGTTACTGGGTACTCGTTTATAGGTTATAATTGACTATGCTGAAGCATAGAACTTGTCAAAAATGCTTCTCATATAAGTGAAATTGTTATATATTTTTAAGATAATAAATGATCTTTAACCGCAATTCGCAGCGTGGTGTGCGTCCTCACCGGAGGTAACGTCAGCAGCGGGCGGATGTGCCGGGTCATCGAGCGCGGGCTGGCGGCCGAAGGGCGGCTGGTGAGGTTCCACGCGACGCTGCCGGACGCGCCCGCCGCCATGCCACGCCTGCTGACGAAGGTCACTGACGCCGGCGCCGACGTTAAGAGCTTCGTGCCGGAGCGCACTTGGATGCATCGCGATATCTTTACGATCTCGGTGAGTTGGAAACTACGATGCATTTATGTTTATGCTATGTAGTTACGGACGAAGCAACTGAACCTGGTGTTAAGTGGTAAACTCTGTCCATAACAAGCAATACGAACTGGGTCCTCCCCTACCCAAGTCGCATTGTATGCGCCCGTAACTCTCTGAGACGTGAAGGAATGTCTCGTGTATCTGTAACTTCATTGGCAACCACACCTTTTAAACCGTAACACAGTAACGCGAATGCGTTACTGCTTGGCGGCAGTACTTCCTCGGACGAACTTGGCATTTAATAAATTTTACTGCTACTGCTGTGTGCCTAAATTAAATTGCAAAATGACTTCGGTAAGGCGGTTCTCTACGGACGTGTCTTCTTTGAATGGCTACTCAGCCTTAGTGCTAATATAATGTGCCTAAATTTCACTACCCCTCATAGTTATTTCGATCAGATAAGGAACTCTCTGAGATAGAAGAATCTTGGTTTGGATTCCCAACAGGTACACTTGACACACAACATAATTATAGAGCTAAATTGATATATCCAAGGCTCATCAGAGTTGTATAGATATGTGTTATACCTTTTCAGGTAAACGTGCTGATCGAAACAAGTGACATGAACCACGCCAAAGAACTGGAGAAAAAGTTGTTGAAGGACTATCCGCATTCGAGTTTTATTATGTCGTGAACGTACGACATTGAGATTTTTCTGTAATTTATTAAATGCTGATTATTTTCTCTTTATTATATTTGATTTATGTACCAAAAACGGCATTTTTGACGTGTCAACGTCTTATAATTCGATAGAGCCGGCTGCACGCACGAAAAAACATGACTCATGCGGCGTTACCTCGCTCTGAGGCGTTCCATGTAAGGCTTGTGCAAGTGCAAGCGAGAGCGCGGAACGAGCGACAAAGAAGCACAATCGGCCTTTGCGTTCGGCAGCGTTCGACATCCGTCTCTCTCCTACTTGAGTGAGCGATGCGTCTGCGTGGACAGCTGCTAATACTTACATTTACATGTTTTGATCGAGTATCAAGTGCATATATACATAAAAATCTATTAAACAAATGAAATTAAAATTTTCTTTTGAAAAATGCTACCATTCCATCAGTATTTTCTTAAGACGTTGACACGTTCAACTATCGTCAGTAAGTCGACTTTACAGACAACCATTTTTCTTTTAAAATTTCTATAACACCGTACCATTTAATTTAATGAAAACGGTATTTGGTGGTTTCTTGGGACCTCTTCTTTTTTTTCACGACAGTGACATAAATCTTCGATTAAAATCTTATCATTTTACGTCATTCTCAAATGTCTCGTCTATCATGAATTTGATACGTTAATAAATTTTTGTTTCTATTTTTTTCTAACAATGGTAAGTTTAATGGGTAACTAAAATGCATAAGGTCCTCGTAGGTCGTAATTACTTACTAGAGTTAATTTTTCAGGAGGGGTCAGAAATGGCTTCGGAACATCCACATATCCTATCATTCAACGAAATCAAACAAGCAGCTGAAAGAATAGAAGGTGGCATCATACATACTCCTCTTTGTGTAGGTAGATTATTTTAACTCTACTGTTTGCCCATCGAAGTGTGTGTGGGTGTTTTGTCCGATATCACACACCGACCACGTCGATCAACTAATAACATTTACTAGTAAAATCAAAGCTTCTAAAATCTTGATTGAGCCTAATTCGACTGAATATACCTTGTGACTCGCAGGCCTCTTCATCAATCAAGGAATTAAATCAATTAGCAAATGTGATTCCTGCCGCGCCCATGTTTTGTACAATAAATGTTTCAGGAAGCCAAGCACAGTAAATATATGGATTACGATATTTATCTCAAGTGTGAGAATCTACAATATACTGGAAGGTAAGCTTTTTCAAATACTTTGACCACGTTACCTATTAAACAGTAGGTAGACTTCACTAAAGCGTTTGTCACAGTGGATCACGCAATACTGCTCATGAAGCATTTCCAATTTAGAATAACAATTCGATTCTGAAATGGTTTTCCTCGGACTTCACGAATAGACATGCCAGGTTGCTGTGAGTGGACGTTGTTCACTGCTGTTCCACGCTACATCGGGTGTCCCACAAGGATGTCATTTAGGGTCTATCTTATTTAACTTACTTTTTAGTAGGAATAGTTATCACTGCTCATATTCTATGTGGGTACCTACTTAAACATTCTCATTTCAGTAATTTAATCTACCTACTACTCTATATTTGCCATATATGACGAAATATATTACTATTATTTTTTAAATATACTCAATTTTCTAGCAACAAAATGTGTCTTGTGTTATTTTTTATACGTTTTGTTTGAGTGCACGTTGTGGTCACCTCTAATTTAGGAGACCACATTAATACATATCTTTGTTTGTAGCACAAAATTGATTATTTCTATTCCTATATGTACTCTTTCTGTACTTTTCTAAGTAAGACTGTGTCTATTTCGTTGTGTTCCTATAAAAAATAGTTAATGTCGTTGATAGACTAACATATTTGTGAAGTTAAGATTTCCGTAAGCAAATGTTGTTTGTGTTGCGTCCTGCGCCTCGAGCGTTGAGTATGTATTAGGTAGGCATGGTCTCAAGTTGTGAGATGAGACCATGAGCCATCATTAATTGTGTATACCTACACAGATTTGAAGGTTGTGCTTCTTTCTTATAGCTGTGCAGAGCGCGGAGTCCGAAATGCCTTGTTAGCTTACGGAAAGGAAGAATGCGAGCGTGGAATAATTGTCCCTTCAAACGGCAATATGGCGTTAGGGGCGGCGTATCATGGCGGAACTTTAGGAGTGCCGGTAAGTATCTATCTAACACGATAGCAGTTGGATACTTCGGCTGAAAGAGTTTGTCGGAAACGCTGAAGTTTTTGATTTCTCGAAGGTCTCGGTGATTTTACCTGAACGCACATCCCCGGCTCTCGCGCAGCGCTGCTCAGAACTAGGCGCGGATGTTATCCTTTGCGGAGATTCAGTCGACGACGCAGTTGCGTACGCCAAGAAAGTGCAGAAGGATAGCAACCAAATCCTGTTGAGGTATTCTGGACATTACACGCTTTTTGACACATCGTAATAATCTTAATATGATTTTTCTGAGATACAACAAATGTTTTATAACTCTAAATGACTACGTTAACCAGTTCAGAAGATTTTTCTTTCTCATCCTTTCTCCAAAACCGATATAAAAACATATAAATGGTTGATTGATTCCTTAATTCTGTCAAAATTGTTACGGCTGGAAATTCATGTTATCTATCATTGTGGGTATTTAAGAGGTTTTCTCTTTAAGTCATGACCGATTATTTCAACCTTCTAGAGGCTGAAGAATGAAATTATTTTTAAATCTGCTTATAGTTCAGACGACCCGCTAGTGATGGCAGGACTCGGCACGGTGGGTCTGGAGATCGTGACGCAGCTGCCCGAAGTGGACGCCGTGCTGGTGCCAGCGGCTGCTGGCGCTCTGCTGGCCGCAGTACTCGTCGCCTGCAAGAAACTCAAATGCTCCTGTTTGGTTTATGTAAGACCTGCTACAGTAACTTACTACCAAACGATACGTCACAGATAAAGCTACTCCGACTTCAGTTTCGTAGCATTGACTGACGGACTGACATCATGGTTGAATAGAAGCATTTAACCCAAGGAGGTAGTGACCCCGAGTTTAATCCGGAGGTCGGTGGTTCAAATCCCGACGTGCATCAATGTTTTCGCTTGAAAAATTTATGTGCCTAATACCACGGTCTCAAGAACGGTGAAGGAAAGCATAGTGAGGAAACCGATATATCCTCGAACCAGAAATTTGAAGACATGTGTCAAGTGCACGAAAGGAGCCTCTTTGAGGCGCATTTAAACCCTTTCACTACACTAGTTCGAGAGAACCTAGACTAGCAATAACAAAATAATATTCCAGGGCGCGGAATGTTCGAAGGTGCCAAATATGATGAAAGCGCTGCAGTCGGGGCGGCCGGTGTCGGTGCCGGTGGTGGCCAACCTTGCTGACGGACTCAGTGCGTCTACTGTTGGTGTCAATGCGTTTGCAACGCTCAAAGGAAGGCTTGACCGAATGGTAACTACTTGGTTACAATATGGACTAGCTGCGCCCCGCGGTGTTACCCGCGGTGAATAAGTAATCCCACGGGAATACTGCACTTTACCGGGATCAAATTTGCCTAAGTTGCCTATGTGTTAATCCATGATATAAGCTAGATTACCAGGTGTGGTGCTTCTCCGGGCGAACTAAGCACAAGTTCTACTGCTACTATGGGTTGCTCCTTTTGCACCACCCGCTGTGTGTACATTATTACAGTGTATTGCAAAATGCTATAAACATCTTAATTGTTTTTGAACTATCTATCTGTTAATATTGTCTTGTACCTACTCTTGCTTGTTTATTTATCTAACTAACCTAATTCTAGTTGTGAAGACCTTATAAGCCTTATGTCTTTCACTACCTTAGTTTTTATTATGTATTCATGTGTAAGTATTCCTCAAATAAAAAATGTTCCAGTTGGTGGTGGAGGAGGCGTACATAGCGCGCGCGACGATAGCGGTGCTCGAGCGCGAGCGGCTGGTGGCGGACGGCGCGGGAGTGTGCGCCGTGGCGGCCCTCATGCAGGGGCTAGCGCCGGAGTTGCGCGGGAAACGGTACCTCCACCTAACCAGTAGATACACTCACCGGCTAGAACAGCGTGGCGGTCTAGCGGCACTCACCCCAAGCTACAATCCGGAGGTTCAAATCCCGTGCAACTATGAGTTCTCCGATTGCAAGATTCATGTGCGCAATACCACGTTCTCAAAACGGTGAAGGAAAACATCGTGGGAAACCGACATGTTCGATAACTAAAAATTCGAAGACATGTGTCAAGTGCATGAAAGGAGCCTCTTTGAGGCGCACTAAAGATCCTTTCACCGCTTTGGTTTGAGAGAAGCAGTGACTCTAATAGAAGATTGACCGGCTGAAAATCAGCACTGGAGATCTCGATTCCTCAGTCTCGAGATTTACTCACGAGCTATGTACACGGCTACGATCCGCCAAGTTATCTATTTTCTAGGTTTTTTTTTATTACTTATACTTATTTAATTTGGTGTTGTGTACAGTGTGCGAGAATAAATTATTTACTTTCTTATTTTAGCTTAAGCAATAGTAGTCTGTTGCGTAAATTCCATATATGTCAATGAATGGTCCTGGCACCTACCTATCTAATTATTCCTGATTGTCCTGATCCCATACACAGAACAAACAAGTATGTACCTATGTCACACAAATATTTGTCCTGGGTGGGAATCGACCCAAGACGACGACTGCGTTGTAGAATGCAGACTGAGCTGCGAGGCGTACGGTAATTGTATCGCAAGACATTAAATGTTCTCTTGTGTACAAAGGACATAGGTTTCAAACGTAATTTATCCCGGTAGCGCTGTGTGCGTGATCAGCGGCGGCAACATAGACTCGGGTCGGCTGTCGCGGGTCATCCAGCGCGGCCTCGGCGCGTGCGGGCGGCTGGTTCGCTTCGCCGCGCCGGTGCCCGACCACCGCGCCGGCTTGGAACAACTCGCCAGAGCGATCTCGGACCAGAGCGCTGTTCTCAAGAGCCTGGTCACCGAGCAGATGTGGGTGCATAGCGACGTTGGGACCACTTGGGTAAGGAAATTAAATTCTACCTATATTTTACTGGGGGTGACAAAGGGATCCATTTACATCCTGCTAAGGGATGTTTTATGTATTGTAGCTAACCAAACCTCAGACAGCCCAACTCCGTATTGGGAGGGCTGGGTTGTTGAAAGCACTGTCACTCTCTACCGTGGAGTCAGACCCGATCAACTAACTTTGACTGGCCTCATAGCTCAGTTGGTAGTTAAGTCTTCTGTGCTGTAGGTCGTGGGTTCGATTCCCACCCAGGACAAACATTTGTGTGATGAACATAGGTGTTTGTTGTCTGGGTGTTGATACTATATTTATATATTTACCAGCTACGCTTAGCTTACTTTGGGGCTAGATGGCGCTGTGTGAAATGTCCCCAATATTTATTATTATTTAACTGACTGTGAAATGTATGAAGTGCTTCGGTTTTCTCTTCCAACATGGCGCAGTCCATTGTCACTTGCCCCTGGCTATTTTATTACCCTTGAGGAGGCCTAATATTAATCACAGATCAATGAATTTCATTTTCCTATTGATACTTGGAAAATATCTGCAATCTCACATTGAAGTTGTTCGAGAACAGTATGATGTCAGATGATGTGATTTCAGTTTAAAATCTCATAGCCACCACGGATGTAAAATGCCTTAACTATTTTGATTCTCTTTCAGGCCAATGTTGTGGTGGAGACGGCTAATGAAGAGCACGCTATGAACTTCAAAGACCATATCCGGAACCTGTATCCATTAGCTAGGTTTGCTATTGTAGACCTTGATGACAAACACAAAGTTTCAGTACGCTAAATATTAGTGCTGATCCCATTGAAAAAGATGATAGTTTCATATTTTTATCCTTTTCCTTTTATCAAAATATACAATGAAACAACAATGTTTTTGGGTTTTTGTTTATTTTTTATCCTTATGCATAAGTCTAAGCGACAGGGTCATCACCCTTTGTCGCTCTTGTGTAGATCACCTGTCCGTGGTGTTGGACAACCTGCTTGATTAATCCTGAAACAAAGGAAAACCTGTTATAGGAAAGTAAATGTAGAACAAGTGAGCATTATCCGAAGATAAT
Source organism: Chesias legatella (assembly GCA_947359385.1). Lineage (NCBI taxonomy): Eukaryota > Metazoa > Arthropoda > Insecta > Lepidoptera > Geometridae > Chesias > Chesias legatella. Next base: position 6,657,796 of record OX375775.1, read on the forward strand.
ATCAGACTCAATATATCAGTTTGTAACTGTCATGGTATATCCAGATATAGTGTTCATCACAATGTTTGAAACAGTACATTATACTAGAATATTATTATAATAACTCATTATGAAGAGTTTCACTCTTTGTCAAGGGTTCTTTTCTCAGTTACTTGAACAATGCAAGCAAGATAACAGGTGAAAGAATATTAATACGACATAATGTGGAATATACTTGTAACATACAGTTTTCACTATAATTTGTATTTTACTTTTAATTTTACATGTGTTTTTTGTGAGAGACAATAAATATATACGTACTACAGGTACAATACAGATGAGAAAATCTTATCACACAGTAAACAGTATTACAAATTGAGAAAACAACAGGGCACAATTAATACATTCTATTGCATTTACTACATTAACATATCAACAAAGATGGTTTCATCTGTATGTTGATACTTAGAACTGAAACCGTGAAGTATATTCATACATTTTTTCCATGGTTGTTTTAGCACTAATAGAAAAGAATGCAACTGAAGTTAGTATAGTAATCACTACCAGAGAATAAAGCACACTAACCTTTTTCCCTAAGCTCGATGAGCGCTCGCCTCGCGAGGGATCCGCGGACCTTCAATCTTTCAGAGACAACGGCTGGAGTGATCAGCTTGTACTGAGGCACTTCCTTGTACAGCTTCTCGTATGTGGCTTTGTCGAACAACACTTGGTTGTTTAACTTGTCACGGACTTTTCCTTTGGACCACTTCTGCAAATACAAGTATAAGTATGAATAAAATTTCATAAGAAAATTAAACATTTATATGGGAACTTTAAACTGCCATCAGCCTCAATATATCAGTTAATTACTCTCATGAATTCAAGACAAAAATGTTTAATCATCTGACAGTATTTGAACAGTGCCGCGACATAGATTTTAGATTCTGTTCGCCCAGCGGCCCAGCACGCATCATAACCTCACTTTACTAAAGTTGTTTACCTTCTTCTTGGCTTTGCCGCCACCGGATCCTTCCTTCTTCTTCTGGGTCTTTTGTGGCTGCTTGGCCGAAGCCTTTGTGTCCTTCTTGGGCGGCTAAAATGTAAAAAATATATCGTTGATACGAAGATTCGCCACATGGTTCCATTAGGACATCCATTTATATACAGAAAATTTTCGGAAATTATTAAGGGAGTTTAAAGAACTATAATATTTAGAATCGTATTAAGTCACAATATCATAGGCGTTTCACCGAAATGTCGGATAAATGAAAAATATATCGCAATTTTTACAGAAACACACTCAGCTCACTCACCATCTTGGAACCGGAAAGAAAGCGTATTCCAAATTGTCTATGGTTCGAAGTGGCAGTGATGTCAATCTGACGTTTTAGTCCAAAAACCGTACATGTCACCTAGACCTTTCATTATTATTCAAATGTTTTGTACGAAACCACAACATATAAGGGCATGTTTTTATCTAGTTTATAATAATTTAGTGACTGAAAAAGAAGCAACATAATTATAATAACGATATCGGGACTATAATATTATGTTCCTTCTTGATAGATTTCGTACAAAAACAGGCCACTCCTATATAAATGGAAGTAAATTCATACTGTGGTTTTAATGACATTCTCGATTAAATCACAGGCTATTAATGACATTCTCGATTAATTAAACCTGTAAATCAATCGAGAATGTCATTAATAGCCTGTATTAATAACATTCTCGATTGATTTACAGGCTAGCCAGCATACATGGTTAGAATTTTGGAAATTCATATGGTTTAGTGTGTCTGGAAACGTCACAATTTTATATACCAGTTAGTACGTAATTGGCCAGATTCATGGAAAATCGTACTGTATATATATGTAGGTACAGCATGAATAGGGGAAAATAAGGTGAATGTTGAAGCAATGGCAATATTTACCAATTAGTAGGTAATTGGCTTAATAAAAGCCAGGCATACCTACATAATCCTGTCACACAGTAACATTCCCTTTTTATTGATGTATATGTATATTAATAAATTTTTCTGTTACATTAGTGGTGGGCATAATAAATGAAACAACAAAGCTCTTTTTGCTACAAATCACAGGCTCCAATTTACTTGTGCTTTTATAACTTCTAAAATTCATAATATAATAAATTTTATTTTTAGATTGACAGCATGGCCAGCACAATTATAATTTGCACATATAGGTACAAGCACCATCTACAGCGCACAGTGAAATATGCCCAAAACAAAATATAGTTTTATACATTAGACTAGAATTCAACCCACTGATTATTATTATAATGTAAAAAAACTATGGATCTCGAAATATATTATTATTATATAAAACTACATTTGTGATTTCAAAGATTCATAGTAAGCTAGCTCTTCGTCAGTGACTGAGGGCCGGAAGGACTCGACTCCTCGCCACAGGTCCGATATGCCGATGACTACCGAGTCGGGGCTTAGTTCACTTTCCTTCACCATACCTGTAACAGGGGAATCATTTAAGGGTGCTGATACATTCAAGATATATCAGAATCTTTCGCATTCAACGGCTGTCGCTCTTCCTATACTTGTAGCGCGAGCTGGTTTCTGCAAATAGGTTACAAGTGGGCCCTTTTTGTGTGATGTGTCGCTCTTCCTATTCGTTGGCTTTGCCGCTCTAACATCTAAAACTACATTATATTAATTTAACGAGTGTATAGTTTAGAGACGGACAGACGAGCACAGCTGAGTTATCAGTTGAAACACGTATTTACGCAATACTCAGATCTCAAAACAGTGAAGAAAGTGACATTTCCTAGAACCAAAAGTTCGAATGTATGAGTGAGAAAGGAGCTCTTACTTGAAGCGAATTTAGTTTTGACACCAAACAGGTTCGAAAGAGACAGCAATGGCGAACACATTCAAGCTAAGAGCAGTAGAACTCTCGCCAAGTTCGTCCGGGGAAGTACTGCCACCATGCCCATTTCTGCTGCCAAGCAGTAACGCGTTCGCGTTACTGTGTTCCGGTTTGGAAGGTGTGGTTGCCGGTGAAATTACAGGCACAAGAGACATTCCACCTACACGTCTCAGAGTTACGGGTGCATACGATGCGACTTGGGTCTTGTCGTACCTAGTAAGGGAGGACCCAAGTCGCATCGGTTGTTATGGGCAGAGGTTACCACTTAACACCAGGTGGGCTGTCGGCTCGTTCCGTAACTGTATCACATAAAAAAAAAAAAAGCTAGGTAGTACATACCTGCGTGCAGTGAGGAGACGAGCGCGCGCACGGCGCACGCGCGCGCCGCGCTCACCACCTGCATGAGGTCGGCGCCCGTGCACCGCTCCGGCAGCGCCTCCGCCACTGATCCCAAGTTTACTTCTTCACGTAACTTGTGCCTGTAACACATAAACCAACAAGATAACGGCGAGCAAGGGCGAAGTACTGCTTGCACGTATCACTGACTTGCCTCACAGCTCAGTTGGGTCACTCTGCCTTCTGCGCTGTAGGTCGTGGGTTCGATTCCCACCCAGGACAAACTGTGAAGACCTGTGAAGGTGTTCATTTGTACACAGATGACTTACTGTCTACAGAGCGCGGTGAGTACACTCGTCTTCTCCTCGAGTCCGGTGTACGGGCCGACGTATATCAGCTTGTCGAGTCGTCCCGGACGCAACAGCGATTGTTCCAGTAGGTCCGGCCGATTAGTTGCGCCCATCACGAACACGAAACTCGATCTGTCTGCGTCTGTAAATGCCAGGAAGTGTAAACTATGACGTGGACTTGCTCGGAGTGACGTGCGTACATACGTAATAATTATACACACACACACACACCACATATGAATATGTGATTGTTTACATATATACTATCTTAGTATACTGTTTATTGTAATATATTTCAGGATTTAATTCGCGGAGTGGGCCACTGGTGACCTGTGTCACAGGTTTACACAAACCTATTTCAGGCACCAGTCTTTCACAAAGCAGATTAATTATTCCGATTTTAGATATACTTTCTTTGTACACCTGTTTTATGAGAGAAAATAAATTTGATTTATTATTATTATTATTCCAAGCCCCAAGGTTCTATGAGCATTGATCACCACACGTCTGTGCTCCTATGAGTGTGCCTGCATGCGAGTGAGAGACAGGATACCTTCCCCGGAGGTGACACCGTCGAGCTCCGCCAGAAGTTGACTGACGACGCGGTCGCTGGCGCCGCCCGAGTCTCCGGCCGCGCCTCGTCTCGGCGCCAGCGCGTCCAGCTCGTCCAAGAACACTATGCACGGCGACGCCGCACGGGCCGACTGGAACACTAAAACAATATCATGTTAATCATACAAAAACAAAACTATACTGGATGGATTACTACCGACTTCTTTAAGCTTCTGCAATGTTTTTGATGTGAAAGAATAGCAAGAATTATTAAGAGATTATCATGTATGTTTATTTTTTTTTATCACGTATTGCTTTGTCATGGACATTATTAAATATTATTGCAGGATATATAAAACATATAAAAACTTTTTAAAAAACGATACAATATCCATGTCAGCAAAGATATACCCAACCAAATACATCCAGTCAAAAATTAATACTATACCTTTTCTGACATTCTCCTCAGATTGTCCTATGTACATGTTTAGCAGTTCAGGTCCCTTCACACTCAAGAAACTGACATTCAATTCTGTGCTCACTGCTTTAGCTACCAACGTCTTCCCGCACCCAGGGGGTCCATATAACAAAATACCTGAAAAAAAATAACTTTTAATCACAAATATGACAAAATAGATTTAACCAAGTTTTTTGTCGTTTTTTTAATGTTTCCAGCTGCTCATGCAACTGAAATATCGTGATTCAACCAGACCCACAAACCACAAATCATAATAATGAAGCATGACAAAACAATTTTCCTTGCATTTACCTGATCTTTTAAGACTAGAGTTTTTGAATAAATGCGGGTATTTGATAGGAAATTCAATGGTTTTCATAAGTTCTTTCTTCAGTGTATCTAAACCGCCGATATCTTTCCAGTAAACTTTTGGTATTTTAGGGGCATCCAGATGTTGACTTTGCAGACTTCGTATTGATTCTGGAAATAAAAGAAAAATAGCTTACAATGAATTCCTAGGTTCTGTTATGTAGAGAATTCGCAAAAATATTATGGTTGACAGCAACAGTGTCATAAATCAGTGCTTTACAATATTAATTGTCAAACAATTGATAAACACGCTGAACATATCAACCAAAAAGGCTGAAGCATTATATTGACTGATTGTCTTCAAAAATTAGTTTACGATGATAAGAATAGTCTGTGATTCTGCAAACTTTTTTATGCATGTTTGCTAAATGTTTTGAAAGAATATTGGGTCATTATCTCATACAAGTCTTACCTAATGCTGAATTGAAGTCATCTTCCCTCACCAATGTCAAATCTGGGTCTTTCAGCAGCTGATCATAATTTTTTTGTTGTTTCAAATATGACTCCCTAAGTGCAAAGTGCATTAAGCAATCTAGATCTCCATAAACAAACGTCTCTGTTTTGGCTGCTACCCTTCTTAGCGCTTCTTTAGTTGAACTACTTAAACTTATGTCTTTAATTGGATCACTGGATGCTGTTTCTCCATCTATCTTTAGCTGCATAGCCTTCACAAACCATTCCAGAGTATCATACCTCTGTTGTGCGTTTAGCCTAGAAATGTGGAATTTGTCTAGAAATAATCTGACTATATTTGGTTTTAAGTCTTGTTTTTCTGTCACAGCAATGAATATTATTGGGTGTTTTGTGTAGTTCTGATATAGGTCTGTAATTGTGTTCATGAAGTATTCAATCACCCTGCAGTCTTCATTGTTTTCCGGATCAACTGCAAAAACCTAAAATTAGTTCAAATGTTAACTGAGAAGCCACATTCCCAATGAGCATTGATGATACAAGGTCGACCACTTAGTTATTAAAATAATTGATAGATAGAGAGATAGCTCAAATCTCAATTCTTTCAAGGCAGTTTTTAATACTTCTTTCTCTAGACTGCACGTGTACTATAAGAACTATTCTATAAGAACTTGACATTTTGCTCAAGAACTGCAAAATTATATTTTTATTTGAGTCCCAATATCATGCGTTTAATCACAAAAGGTGAGTTCTTAAGATGAGTTTGTTCAAATTCAAGTCTCAACCTCAGTTTTTCATAGTAGGAAATCCTAAAGCTATGTAAGTAGATAGTAGACAACAGAGTACACACCAAGTGGGGTGAGCAAGTATGGTACAAAACTATAAAATTTCAATTAATGTTGATGGAGGGTTGCTTACCTCGAAATGATCCAATATGACTATACAAGGAGCTACTCCCTTTGCTCTCTGAATCATTGATTCTATTTTGCTCTCTGTCTGCTTTGCCGTAGAGCTCATAATTGTACCACAGTCAAATGGAATGCAGTTCAGGCCTGCAAATAATCAAAAAGTACATGTAAATCTCTGCATCTTTCAAATTAGTCCTTGGTTATATTTTGTAATTAAATAAATTAGCCATGATTAATATTCAAATTGCGTCAAAAAGCTGGGTTGCCTGGTAAAGATAAATGTGAGGCGCCCTTTGCCTGCTAATTTTATAGTTACAACAATTATATAATTTATTCTTTAGATTTTCATTCCGCTAGAAGTTTGACATGGCTGATATAATTTTTGACATTATTTATTAGATATACATCACACATACATATATATACAGGGTTACAGGAAAAGTCGTGCTAGATCCGTTAAGGGCGTGGAGTACCCATCATTTCTGACTTATTTCACTATGAAACACCCTACCCTAAACTTAACCCTTTTCGAGATATTCGACTTTTAATTTTTTATTGAATAATGCCGATTTTTAGGCTACGAAATTTATTTTTGTTTATTTTGTGTATCTTATTATTATTATTATTGCATTTTTACATGTGTAATAAGATGCTTTAGGACATCAATCATTAAAATAGTGCATAAGTTAATTGAATAGACCGTAGTAGACAAGTGAAAGTAAAAAAATAAAAAATATATTAGCAAGCTTATTTTTCTCTAAGGGATATCTAAAAAAAATATTATGACACTTGTTCGGCAGATATTTTTTAAAATATCTACGTTTCATCAGCTATCTAACGAGGTATAATAATCTAGGGTTTTATTCAAATGCATTGGAAAAAAATTAGTTTCATAGGCGACAGTGGAGAAGAAAATTTATACTTAGCCCTAAAAAGTAAAATAAAACATTAGGTATGCATGAAATGTCATTTATTAAAGGTTTTCACACAACTTTTTCTTATTCTACAGTTCATGTTCAACATGGCCGCCTCTATTTCTGAAACATTGTCGCATCCTTCTACGGAGACCAGTCTTCACTACTCCAGTGGTCAACGTGGTCCTCATTTTATTTGCTGCATCCACAATCCTTTCTCTTAAGTCTTCCACAGACAAAACTGGATTCGGCTCGCTGTACACAAGACTTTTCATGCACCCCCATACATGAAAATCCATGGGAGTTAGGTCCGGACTTCTTGCTGGCCATGGCAACGGCCCACCTCGTCCTATCCATTTGTTTGGATAATTTGTGTCCAGCCAGTCTCTGACACTTCTCCTGAAATGGGCAGGGCAGCCATCGTGTTGGAACCACATGTCCCTGATCAGGTTGAGTGGCAGATCATCCAGCAAATCACTCAAGTCTGCTCTCAGGAAATTTTCGTAGCTTTCCCCATTTAGATTATCCGGGAGAAAGTAAGGTCCAATCAAATGATTAGAGATAATGCCCATCCACACATTCACGCTGAATCTTCGTTGGGACCCTTTCACTCTTTTCTTATTGGGATTCCTTAGTTCTTTTGGGGCCCAGTAATGGACGTTGTGATAGTTGGTTATGCCATCTTTATCAAATTTGGACTCATCCGTCCACAAGATATTTCTTAGAAAATCTGGGTCTTCTACGTCAGCATTTAGCATAAATCTGCAAAAGTCCAATCTTCTCGCGGGGTCTCCTTCTTCAATAACGTGTACCGGCGTGTAATGGTACGGGTATAGGCCAGCAGTATGCACTGTAAACCACACTCTCCATTGCGAAAGTCCCAGATCACGGGCAACAATATTAGTGGAAGTAGTCGGATCCGCTCGAAAGCGTTGCACTATCTCATTGTCCTGTTCTTCGTCGTCAATTCGTGGTCTTCCCATGTCTGTATTTCGTCTCAAAACAGAGCCAGTTTCTTTAAGTCTTCGATAAACTCTGTCAAAACAGGCCACATCCGGCACTCGACGACCGGGGTAGCGAGTTATGTATTCGTTACGAGCTACCGTTAGAACTGCTACCTGGAGCGTCCCAACTACTTTTTTCCACGAAATGTAATACAAACCCTAGATTGTTAGACCTCGTTAGATAGCTGATGAAACGTAGATATTTTAAAAAATATCTGCCGAACAAGTGTCATAATATTTTTTTTAGATATCCCTTAGAGAAAAATAAGCTTGCTAATATATTTTTTATTTTTTTACTTTCACTTGTCTACTACGGTCTATTCAATTAACTTATGCACTATTTTAATGATTGATGTCCTAAAGCATCTTATTACACATGTAAAAATGCAATAATAATAATAATAAGATACACAAAATAAACAAAAATAAATTTCGTAGCCTAAAAATCGGCATTATTCAATAAAAAATTAAAAGTCGAATATCTCGAAAAGGGTTAAGTTTAGGGTAGGGTGTTTCATAGTGAAATAAGTCAGAAATGATGGGTACTCCACGCCCTTAACGGATCTAGCACGACTTTTCCTGTAACCCTGTATATATATATATTGTAGCGCTTGTCTGACAGGGTCTTGTGGCTACTTGAAGTGGTTTCGGCAGAATAACAGCGTCCACTGCCAAAACAGTGGGCATAATGCTGAGCTGAAACCTATTTGCTGGCGTAGCACACATTATATTAGGTCTTGTTTTGTACTTCTTTTACTATTTCGATGTTATTTTTAAGTTATTTTTGGATTGTTTTTTTTTTTATAATTTCTTTGTGTACATTGTTTTTATTTTTATGTTTGCCTTCTGCTAAATTGTTATATAATGTATTGTGTGCTACTTGAGTAAATAAATGTATGTCTATGTCTATTGTCAGTGTACTTGAAATTTTATAAACAATTTTAATATTAATTTGTTTGTTTATTTAGAACACTTAGAGAGAAGACAGAGGTTGGACCAAGTCAGTCAAAGAACGGAGGCCAATGAACTTTAGTCTGTCCGTTTGCCCGATAACATAATTGAAATTGCTAGTAAACAATAGTTGAGGACTGAAAGGGACCACAAATTATGGCATTTAAAAGGGAAGGCCTATATCCAGCAGTGGGCCAACAGGCTGAAATGATGATGATGATGATTTAATGTTTATTAATTTGGGATATCATCTCAATGTCCTACTAATTGACCAACCAAAAATCAGTTTATCCATTCATTGATTATCAAAATATCCTCTTAAATAACTCTAGCAGTATTTCACTACTTACCATTATATTTGGCTAATGTCTTAATTAATCTATGCCTTCCAGATCCGATTGTGCCTGTCAATAACAGCATTGGAATTATTGGTCTTGACAGGGAGGAAGTCAGATCATCTGAAATTGAAATAATCTTGAGCAGTAGTATAAACGACGCAGGTATAAAATAATGTTCTAAACTGACAAATAAAATGCTACTACATTATCATTCCATTACTATTCAAGAAGTGCTGTAGTATTACTTATGTCTCCATTTAAAAAAGGCCTGATTGACTCCTGAATCGCGTCAAATTTCCCTTTTAGGCCCGTAGGACAATGGTGCAGCAGGCTTTTATTCTCTGATCCTTGAAGAGTGAAGAATTCATCTTTAGGCCTTAACAAGTGCAGGGTTTCACTCATGGATAATTGTGTCACACCTTTTACTATAAAATGTGTACTAATTACATTATCATTCTGATTAGTTTTAGTGGAACTTTTATCATAATCTTCAAATGATTCTTTTTGGCTAACTGCTTTCTCTGCACTCATCAGGCTTTTACACTTGAAGTACACTCTCCCAGATGACGATACAAGCTCTTGGAACTTAAAAGTGTGAGGACCAGCTAATTCAGGAGTCACCTCTATACTAAACACATCATTCACACTCAGTGCCTTAGGATATTCAAAGTAGTTGCTCAAAATTTCTTTCAAAAATTCCATTGAAAGTTCATATTCATTTACAATTAGACTAACTTCTGCTGCTGAAGCTATTTTGGGCTCATATTCTAAGGAAGGCACTGGATGGAATGTAACATCATAATCTTGATCTAGTAAACCAAATGAGATAGATATATTGTAGAACTCATTTTCAGTAGTGAATGCTTCACTTTCAGGTATTATTTCAGAACCTATTACTGGAACTATTCTAACATTATCTAGACTGTCTGTGCTAGTGTCCGTCCACAGTAACTTGTATATTTCAGAAGTTAGCTGGTTTAAGCCCTTTTTAGTGTTTCGTTTGTTTTTGTTTTTCTCTTTATAATTTCTTTTGCTTTCCATTGATAATTTCATAGCAAGCCACAGCACACCATTATCCAGGTAGTATACATTCTCGCTACAAAGCTGTATGAATTGCTCTTTTGATATAATGACACATTTATCAATAAATACAGGTAAGTAATCTTCCACTTTGTTTTCAAGCAGAGATTTTACAGCTTGCTGTGGGATTATTTTAAATTTATATGTTTCCATTACTTTTTGGCCGGACATTTTCCTCTGCCACCAAATTCTATACTTTACAGCAAGATACACAAGGAAAACGTAGAGGTTGTACTTTGGATAGATAACTTTTATACAAAATTTTATCACCCATATCTGTCGAGATACTTTTTCGTCCATAGTAAGTAATAAATGCAGCCACTTGTTTTGCTTTACATAAACAAAAACGAAATGAAATATGTAAAAGTAATAAAAAAAATAAAAAAACACTCGTTTTGATATAAATATTTTCGTAGCTTTTCTTCTGATCTTTGACAGTGGTCAGTGGAGTAGAATGGACCAGGACACTAGCCAGTTTGACTCTTCTCATTTTTTAAGTTGTCAAAGTCAAAAGACTTTATGAGCGTATATCGACTGGCGATGACATCTTTGACTTACTTGTTTTGTTTTTGATGTTTAGCATCATTTTTTGTGTAAAAAATTCCGGCTATTAAAAATAATGAATCTGACATGGTCTTCATTCAATAACATACGAATGCTTCTGATGGCGTGCATGCCCATTGTTATATTTTATCTGATTTGGCTTGTCAACACTTCAGAAGGCATTCGCAGCGAAGAAGGTGCTCTTCTGGATCTAGTATGTTGGCCTGATGGTAACGCAATTCCGGTTATAATAGCGTGTGGTTCTATTATTGCCGTGGTTATTGAGGTAGTTATATAGTTTCATAAAAGTAACCTATCTGCGCTTTTTTTAGTATGTTAGTAGGTATGTATGTTGTGTGTAGTGTGTAGGTACCTACACTGTTTTAAACCTTTATTAGAAGATTATTCAATACGAAATGCGCCCCGTGGTCTCCACAAGTCATCCCCAAGGGAACCATATATTTTTCCAGCATAAAAAGTAGCTGTGCTATTCCAGACCATAATCTATCTCTGAGCCAAATTTCAGCCACATCAGTTCTGGCGTCATTGAGTTACATTCATCGATCCAATATTTCGCATTTATAATATTATAAAAATTGGCAAGTATAATCCTTATACACGCAGTATAAGGATGTCTTATTACTATACAATGACTCAGTGGCAGGCTGAATATTGAGTAGGTAGGTACCTAATGTTAATTAAAATAAGGCCTCAAGTTGATAACCAACCTAATTTAAAAACTTATTTCTTCAGCTGTACGGACTTTATCAACTTTTCAAAGCTGGTCTACCGAAGAAAGAGTATGATGTAACCAACGGGTTGTTCTACTATATTTGGGCGCTCATTATCATGATCATAATATTTCTTGCAACCATGTTTTACTCAGGACTTCAGTCAGCAATAATAAGAGGTAACATATTTATAGGTACCTATCTACTTGAATCTACTGTGGTTGACAACAACCAGAAATCCATCTTAATACCTAATATGTTTATCCTGATTAGTCGTAGTCGTGAAATCATGTCATTACATTGTGGGTTAGAATACGGAATTGAATTCACACTTTTCATGTGATGCAGGTACCCAGCAGGTAGCACCAGTAGGTATTGGCCTTCTGTGGCTTTCATGTATATCATCATCATCATCACATTTGTCTACGTGCTGCTGGACACTAGTGCTCCTAGCCACTGCTCATTGTCCCCTGATCCCAAACTTCGGCCCTTTGTTTCCACTTTCTGCCAACTAATTTCCGCAACCTGCTCTGGAAAATAAGGTTTTCCCCGTAAGCGTCATATATGAGCTTCCTTCCAGCTACACGGACTCGCAGGAATACTAACTTAGTTAATACTTGGATGTACCGTACCTAGCACATAACGTAAAGAGAGCTGTAACTTATTTGAAATGTCCCGAACAGCTAAGATAAAAGGCGGCATAACAAAAGCCATGCTACGCTACGCGAGCCACCTTCCCTCCAAGGTAGCAATAGATCGATTGCAGACGCGCTTTCACTGCTGTGGACGCATTAACTACCAGGAGTGGTTCTTTATACCCTGGTTCACCACTGGCGAAAGTGGAGATTCAAATGAATTGTTAGTAACCTCAATACACCTATTATTCCTATAAATGCAGATGATTACAATTCGTAATAGGTAATAGTAATACCTACTGCTGAACTCAACGATACGGCTAGAAAAAGACCATTCCGCACATGCCATCTGAATCAATGTAGTAGGTATCTATAATTTCACAAGCGACGGTTACATGAAGGGGTAGGCAGAACTTTGATGAGCCACTTTTCATCTTGTGATTTACACTATCGGAGGTACAACGTACCTACAGACTCATAATATTGTGCAACAGGCATAGTCTAAAGTACCTACCTATCCAGGATGAGATGTAATAAGCCAAAGACTTTTTACTATTTCTACGTACCTCGACAAAGTATATGTCACATCACTACTTCATGTATGAGAAGACTTACATAAAAAAGCATGGTAATACGCCCTTCACTCTGGACATGATTTCAGATTTCAGATTTTTATTGTTTGGCCAAATAACATTGGATGCTATAACAAGGCAAGTCATATTATACATTTGTTACTTATAATTAGTTAAAAATAAAAAAGAAGTTAATACAAAACAGTTTCAAAAATAAATTAAAGATCTATTTAAAATTAATATACATAATCGGAGATCAACAAAAATATTTAAAAACACATTACATAAAGTCAAGTTCACAAATTATTTTAATTATTAATATTTAGGGGTCCAGCAAAATGAAGATTCCGTTAAGTGCATATACTCATAAATTCACCCAGACTGTACAAAGCGTTATTTACAAAAAAACTCTTTATTATTCGTTTTAAATCAGTCTGATGTTCTAAATTTGTGATTTTAATTGGCAATTTATTGTACATAATTAATTTTGTATATTCTCCTTGCTTTTGAACTTTAGTTAACTTACATCGGGGTAAGTGTAGCTCATTTTATTTCTTAAATTATAACTGTGGACGTCCATGTTTCTGCTGTATAGGTAAATGTTTATTTTCGTGTATTTCCAATAGGCTTTTATAAATATAAGTTGAGATTACTGTCATTATTTTATTTTCAATAAAATATTTCTTTACTGAAGTTCTTTTATTTTTCATTTTATTATCATGACGCGAAGATTGTCTCATGTGCCTGTAATTATCAGCATCCACAACTTCAAACTGTTACACAGTAATGCCAGTGTGAGTAATGCCATTCTGCTCATAAAATGGTTTTAGGTAGCATAGAACATATTTTAATGAATTCGATTTATAAATTTTTCTATTCAACTCATTTCCATTTCTGCAGCTTGCGCTTTTCGCACCAAACCAGAATCGCATCCGTTGACGTCTAGTCTATTAGTTCCGGTACTAGTTTCTAAACGCACCACAATTCTAAGACTGTTTTCTTCTTGATTGATTTTATCTAAGCTACAAGTTTTTTAGAGAGAATGAATGAAAGAAGAATGACGAAACAAGTGCATAAGGCGAATGTGAATGGAAGCGGTGTAAGGGCAGACCTCGGCGTACATACTTAGATCAAATCGGTGACGTTTTGAAAAAAGGCCAGGTCAAGTGTACCCTAAACCGACGAGTATGCATGAAGAATTTCAGTTTAACAATATCCAAAATAACAAAGATAGAATTCTCGACCTTGTATTAAGTAACTCTAAAATTGTTAATCTTACGGAAGACAATGATCCATTGTCTAATATAGATCCTTTCCATCCACCTATACACTTTCAAATTTTGTTTGATAGAGCCCAAAACCTCCCATCTAACGAAAACTCAAGATTTTGCTTTCATAAGGGTGACTATGTTGAGATTGTTTCTGAGCTTAATCAGTTGACTTGGGAAGATGAATTCAATGGTAGCTCTAATGTTGATGATATGCTTGCTATTTTATACAGTCATATTCGATCGGTCATCATAAAGCATATACCTATGACTAAGCCGCGTTGTAAAAAATATCCTGTTTGGTTTTCGCGTGATCTTATAAACAGACTACGTGAAAAACTGAAGTACAGGCAAAAATTGCGAAAATATAACAATAACCCACTAGATCGTATGTCATTTGAGTTGGCCAAAAAACGCTCCATAGATCTCATGACTATTTGCTATAATGAGTACATTTCTCGTCTGGAGATAAACTTGCGGTCTAACCCTAAACTTTTTTGGTCGTTTATTAAAAAGAAAAGAAAGTGTCGTAGCAATTACCCTGCACAAATGCATCTGGGTGACGATACAGCTAGTGGTGGAATAGACATCTGTAATCTTTTCGTCAAGAGCTTTGCATCCGTTTACAATGCAGATAATTTGATCAGGGACAGAAGTAATTCGGATTTTCTAACACACAGCTCCATGAGTGCTATCAAGTTCAAAGATGATCAGGTTTTAAAAGTGTTAAAGAGACTGGATCGATTTAAGGGTGCTGGGTCTGATGGCCTCCCATCAATATTCGTTACTAAATGTGCTAATGTATTAGCACACCCACTGTGTTTGTTGTTTAATAAGTCTTTAGCGACGGGCAACTTTCCTTCCTTGTGGAAAGAAGCCTTAGTGATTCCGGTTTTCAAAGACGGCGATAATGATCAGATAAAAAATTACAGACCTATTTCCATAATACCAGTTTTTGCTAAGATCTTTGAGCAGTTGCTGCACCCAATTTTGTCATGGCATGTTAAGAGCTTAGTTACTCCCCAACAGCACGGCTTTATAAAGTTCAGGTCAACGGCTACTAATCTTGTTACTTTTGTCAATAACGTTTCCTTATCTCTAGACAAACGTTCTTCAGTCGATGCGATCTACACCGACTTCAGCAAGGCATTTGATCGAGTCAACCACCATGTCCTACTAAGCAAGCTTTCTGCATTAGGTTTAACTGGACCCTTGTTGTCTTGGTGTGGATCGTATCTAATTGGTAGAAAATGCAGAGTAGTTGTCAACGGTTTCTCATCCGAGCCATTTGTTGGAAAATCTGGTGTACCTCAAGGTTCACACTTGGGCCCCCTATTTTTTAACATCTTCATCAATGACATAAGTAACTGCTTTGTTAATTCTGATTTCTATTTATATGCTGATGACCTAAAGTTACTTAGAGTTGTTAACAACTCCAATGACGCAATCTTGCTTCAGGAGGATTTGTTCCGTTTGAACAACTGGTGTATCCATAATAGCATGGAGTTGAACATAAAGAAATGCTTCTATATAAGATTTTCAAGGAGCAAAAATAACTTGATGACAAATTATACCTTAAATAATGAAACTTTGCGCCGGTTACACTGTGCCAGAGACCTAGGTATAACACTCGATAGCAAATTGCGTCTTCATCTTCACATTGAAACTATTGTAGCAAAGGCCTTTAAATGTCTTGGATTTGTATTGCGAAACTGTAAGGATTTCAAGACTCCTAGCACTAAAATACTCCTGTTCAACTCCCTTGTCAGAAGTGGCCTTGAATATTGTTGCGTCGCATGGAATCCATTCTATGAGATTTATAAAACCAGAATTGAAAGCGTGCAAAAAAGATTTTTGTGGCACCTTACGTATTCATGTTATAGAGGTAAAACCCTGCTTAGTTACGAGGAACGTTTAAAATATTTTGAAATGACCAATCTATCCGAACGAAGGGACATGCTGGATATGATTTTTCTTTTTAAGCTTGCAAACGGTTTCCTGGACGCTCCTGACCTTTTAGCTGTCCTTAACTTTTCCGCTCCGCCTAAATTGCCCAGGGCCTCAAGGTTTAATGTTTTTCAGGCAGATCCATTCAAAACAAACCTAGGCCTTAATGCGCCGTTGAATAGGCTTGTTCGTCTTTACAATCGTGTGGCTAAAAATGAGGGAGTGGACATATTCTCCGGAGGTGTTCGCAAGTTTAAAAATAGTTTGACCACAACTACTGTTCACAAATAAATAACCTACTTATGCAATAGTACTTATTGTTAATTGAATTTTTAATCAATGTTTATTGTTATATTTCGTTTCAATTGTATTGTCTTAAATTTTGTGTCAATTTTCGTTTTTATACTGTATTAGTTCACCTACCTCATTTACTTATTTTGCAAATGTATAATCTTATTTATATTTTCTTACTCGCTCTTGTCTTAAACGCATGTAGTCTTCGCCTATAATTGTAGTGGCACTTGTATTGTTTCCTTTTTTATGTGTCATTCCTTAAATGTATTCAGTGTACACTATGTTGGTGATCTATAAATAAATAAATAAATAAGAATGTGATGAGAGTAGATGAAGCTAAGGAGGTATGTTAGGATCGTAGCAGGTCGAAAACCATGATCTCTGCCTACCCCTCCGGAAAAGAGGCGTTCTTATGTATGTATGTGCAAGTTTGCTTCGTACTATTTTCGTCTACCGTCTAAAATAAGTTCCAATTTCACAGTGTCGATCGAAAATTTGTTGCGGACAGTGTACCGTACAGCTGTTGCTCGATGGACGCGCTCTATCCCTGCATACATCACGGGGTCACTCAGAGGGGCGTCATATACCAATACGACCCAGACGTAAGTACTATTTTTCTATACGGTAAGAACTTATTGTTCACTTATCCACCTTTCTTCCCATGTGTTGCAAGTAAAAGGCAAAACCTTTTGCAGCCAGCTTAAGTGTCGCCATGACAGTATATCATGCTAAGCAATAGAAGTATAAAGAGCGGCTTTGTCACGGATATAATTATTCACTTTCTCTCCTATACAATTTTACATTTTAATGTTTGATTTTCCAATTACTATGTAAGCTTCAGTCAGTTGGAACTTGAAGTCTTTGTTGAGACCACGTTTTCCGTTCGCACCTTCACTGTACTACACCCAAAAACAGACGGACCACAAATGGATTCTGGTACCTACATATAGTTTCCGCACCATCGGTAAAGGCATTCGAAAAACTCTAAAACACCGTGCTAGGTGAAATGGAGCGTTACTGTCCTCGAGTTCCGTTGCGGAGGTCGCTGGTTCAAATCCAGGCGTGCGGCAATGTTTCTTAAAAGGGTGAAGAAAAGCATTCAATTCAAATTCACCTATTCCATTCTAATACAATTGTACTACTCCATTAGTATACAACAGCAAGTCATACAACCAAAAATTTATTGTGTCCAGTTTACGAAAGGAATCTGTTTGAGGCGCCTTTTAATCCTTTCACCACCGAGGGTGTGAGAAAGTTTAAGTAAGTAGTAGCTACGCCATTTGGACATATCAGCGGAAAGCTGCTCGCACAGTTTTATTTTTACATTCATAAGTTTTTTTTATCAATAGTTGAGACCACGTCTGCCATTTGCTGGTGCTTGCTTGCTTGCTACAAAATGGTAGAATGGCCTACCATTCTACCATTTTGTAGCCTATGTACTACCTATAGTATGGATAGAATTTCGAACGATCAAGTCCTACCGTGTCAAAGAAATGCATTTTCGCTGCTAAGTATTTTATAATATTTTTCATTTACTTTTTAGAAACATCTTACAATATCAAAGGACGGATGCGAAGAGAAGTTGATAAACGAGATGATGTCTGTTTCGTGGAGGTTCAATGCTGTGATGGCGCTCATTATTATTGCTATGGTACGAGTGACCACTTTATACAGTTTATAATATTGTTTAATTTACGATAACATAGCTTTAATTTTAGCTAATGCTTGGATCGGAAACTGTGGAACCGAAGCAATTTGGAAGGGTGGTGAAACTAACACTTTCAGTATCCAAGTTATCAGACCACTTGCGTTGCGTTTCGAGCAGTAGAGCAGGTGACTTCGGCATGATGAGATCGTTTTAGACTGGCCTCAAAACTCAGTTGATAGTAACCCTGCCATCGGCGCTGTAGGTCGTGGGTTCCCACCCAGGACAAACATTTGTGTGACCAACACAGATGTTTGTTCTGTTTGGGTGTTGATATATTACATGCCATGAGGCCAGTCAAATATACAAATAAACGTTATCACTGCAATGTCCATTCCCAGATACTACAAATAATAGCGGTCCGCTACGTTCACACCGCGTACAAGAACGGTCTTCACGCGGGCAACAAGTTCGCTTGCAGAGCGTACTTGTTCCGTTCCCAGACCGACACCGAAGCGCCGAATACACAGATTGGAAGGAAGTACAGGAGGCGAAGGGCTAGTGAAACTCGCACCTCGCACTGGGTGACGGGCTACGCGCCTAGGCAGGGGCGCACTACCTCATCGGACTCCGCGGCCTGCAGTTCCGATGAACTATTGAGACCTATTTATGAATAAACTTAGCATTCCATTACCTAACTTAGAAATATAAAAACAAAAAAGTTTTCCTGAATTATGGATGAATTAATACAATTTTGTTAAATTATTATATGCATATTATATTTTAAGCACCCATCCTTAGATTACAAACCAAAGAAGGAATTAAATATTTATAATAAACTAATAATTGTAAAATACTTGAACTCAGTATTATAGTAATTCACTTATACAAATGGAATTAATTTTCAAATAAATGCTCAAAACTCTTTGATACAAAACAAATAAAAATATAATTTTGATACAATTATGCCAATTTACACAGGTCACCGTGCGAATTACTCGAGGTCTGCAAACACAGCTTTATAATTATAAAGGAAATAACTTCGTGAGTTGAATTGATTTGACGGGCCGTGCCGTGCAGAGTAAATCCATCCTTCTGAAAGCTCTTATCATATTTCAATGTTGCAAGAAGGCCATCTATTAAAGTTCTTTTTTTGGTCATTGAATAATCTGCAGAAACTAAATGAAATAAAAACACGACGGAAAATTAATGGATTTCAATAGTCTTTCTTTCTTGCAGTCGCAAATCCATTGACGTTAAAACCCGAGCGATTGTAGATTCCGGCTGTACAGAACGGTAATGGATGCCCTCTTATGAACGTATGCATTAAATAATGAAAAATTTTTGATGTTACTAAATGCCATTTAGCCTGATTAAATATTTTATAATATACATTGGATACAAATAGATATTACGAGTCAGCCAGTCGCTTTCTGTTACTTATCGTTGGAAAACTTGTGAATCTTATCCGGATCGGCCAACTCTTTTAGACGGTGAAGGTTGTCCCACCAGAGTTTGAGTCTGTGCCGGCGAATCATGTTAAACCACGGCGTTATGGGGCCTTCTAACGTGGGAAGGTATCTGGGAAAAAAATAGTTCATCATGTAAAACTAATGCTGATTAACTAACACATACATTGTAGACAAGCGTAGAATTTAATTACTTACTCCAGTACTTTGGAGGAAAGTAGATAAATAAGTTATTAAAAGTCAGTGAGTACTGATGTTGACTGTACATAATCGTAACAAGCACAATTACTTAACTATAATATCAATAAGAAATTTGAGCTAGCTCTTCAGACAGTACACTGTGTCTGTCCGTTTGTTCCGGCTTATCTCTGAAGCGGCGGACTGATTTTCACGGGACGGATATAGCTGAGGTTACGAGGAGTAACTAAGGCTAATTTTATTAGGGTTAATTCGTAAATTGATAAAAATGACTAAACCACTCATTATTTAGTCACAAACTGAATTCAACGCGGGCGAAGCCGCGCGCACAGCTATTTCTGAATAAATTAAATTGTAATACAGTATTTTTTAAAACATCAATATCGCTTTGCCAAGACATATTATTATCGATCCTGCTATCTCTCAGTACTCTGAGGTTAAAGGTGTTAGGTGAAATATCATGTTAATATAGAACCGTAACATATTCTACGGTGTTACAAGAGTACTTACGAGTTGAATTCAGCTTTAGGCACAAAGCAGTACTCTGATATCTCATTAGAATTGGGCTTCACTTTGACATCGCTTTGGAAGAACAGGATGTGATCTATCTCGTGCTCCCCCCACACGCCGTCGCCGGGGTCGTGGTAATGCACCCGGGTCATGTAAGTGAACAGTTCCGGATCCATCTACAATTGTATAAGGGCACTGTCATTTTATTTGAGGACTTCCTTTATTCAGAAAAACATAATCCCATAATGTTATTCTGCAATATTAAAACCTTAATCTTAATTAGAGTCCTGGATTAGTCTGGATGTTTAGCTGTAGAGTATTATAGCTACATCAGGCTGAGAGGCTAACACTCTTGAAATTATGTTTGGATAGGTACTTATGTCATTATGCAGTGACTTGCTAAGCACATAGGCATTTTAAGTTTAGGGATTGAGTTTTTTCATTTTAAAAAATTATGTGCACAATACCACAATTTCATAATGGTGGTAGAAACCATTGTGAAGGAACCCACATGTCCCAGAACTTGAAGATGTGTGTCAAGTACACGAGAGGAGCCTACTTGAGGTGCATTGTAGTCCTATCACTACACTGGTTTCACAAGAGCTAGTGACATGAGTTATAGTAATGGTCTAATAAAGGCACATAATCAGATAAAGGTCTACTCATAAGGAAATGCCACCTCATAGTAAAGCAGATTTCAGTATTTCAATTTGAAGGATATATACATGACATATTGTGTGTTTATTAAATTATAGGCATATGAGCAATGGGTGCCAGTAAAATTGCAGGCGCATGAGACGTAACATCCAATCAGAGGCAATGCAATGCGACTTGAGTCATCTCATACTCTGGTGGAGAGGGCTTGAGTCGTATTGTTGTTGTCCATGGGCAGCGGTTACCACTTAACATCAGGTGAGCCATCAGCTCGTTCTATCACATAATCATATTAGAAAAAGAAAATGCTATGCAATAAAACCATACTTATTAACATAAGAATGCAAGTCCACTTACCCTATCTATATAATAACATGTCACCAAGTTTACTTATAATACGTACATCACTCAATGATATTCCTAGTTCATGGTTTAGCCTGCGCCTGGCTGCAGTAATGATCTCCTCAGGTTTCTCGTCTATGTATAGTGGATGGCTGCAACATGCATTTGTATAATAATCTGGATATGTTACCTGAAATAAATATAATCATAATTACTATAACAACTACCTAGGCATTAGACAAATAACAATGCAATTGTATTTTGTTTAAATTGTATTTTTAAGGGGTTATACGATCTCTCTGCTTGGTTTGCATGAATTTATTTTCACTCACAGCAGTCAATGTATTTTTAACAAGCACTAAAAAACCGTAACAGATGTACTCAGAGTACAAACAAAAATGAATCTGTGAGAAATCAGCCCCTAGATAAGTAAGGTTTAGCTATAAGAAGATATTGCATTTGAACATTGCAATGTCACTTGTTCACCTCCAGAAATATTTCTAGCAAGGAGTTACTAATTGTTTAGTAGAATTACATGTATGATGTTAATAATTAAATGTAAGAGATAAACGTGCTTACTTTCTGGCTAGCCCTTCTCTGCAAGAACATATCTCCTCTCTTGTTGAAGAGGAACACACTGAAGGCACGATGCAGGAGGACATTGCCATCAGGGCCCACTTTGTGACACTCACGCTTAGTGGCTGTGCCAATGAAGTTGTCCTTTTCATCCACTAGCAAGCAGATGTCTTTGTCTAAAGCTTCTGACTGGAAAAAAGGAAAACATCTGCATATTAGATGTTGAAATAAGCATTTATAACTCAAAACATGCAATAGTGCAGTTTATAACTAGAACAGAAATTGGTCTATGTACAATTGGTAACACATTGACACCATAAGCTGCGGGTTACAGGTTTAAGTCTAGCATGTGCAAAATTTGAATTACTTTTTTTTATTTAATTGAAGTCACAGAACGAGCTGACGGCCCACCTGATGTTAGGTGGTAACCGCCGCCCATAGACAACAGCAGACTCGAGTCCTCTCCACCAAAGTATGAGATAGCTGAAGTCGCATTGCATGGCGTCCATCACCCCGAGATGGGGATGTTATGTCTCATGCGCCTGCAATTTCGCAGGCACCCTTCAACAAGGCCTCCCAAATATACATATTCAAAAAAGAGAATGGTTTATTTGACACATTAATATTACATATTAAAATCATTAGATATATGGGGAACAGATTTCTAAGATCACTATACTTCTCAATGAGAATGGTAGATACTTAATAATACAATATATAGAGATACTTCATTAATTATTATTAATAATTTAAACTGCATTTTAATTAAAATACCTGCATGGGATCCAATCCATCATTGACCTCAGGTTGTGGTTTCACTGGCTCAGATGCCAAAAACCTCTTTTCCAACAATGTTGATCTCCATAGAGTCCTTGCTATGTTACGCACAAGCATCTTCAAGGAAAATTGTATTATGTATAATATACAATAAAATGAAGATAAGTAGTTAAAAATAGAAAACTTTGTGATGCAAATGAAGCATTCATGTACCTATAAACATCTGCTCAGATCTTCAGATTGTATAGAAAAAAGTTGCATTCATTAGTGGCTATCAGAATCAGAATAGAAACAGGATACATAAATGTAACTTTGCCTCCACAGGACACGTTCTAAAGAGATGCAACAACATGCTCCTAGCTGATAATTAAAATAATTTGTACATAAAATACTAACTAAGGCAAAGATCTAGAAAGATGTACATTAATTTTTCTGGTGAGTTGAGAAAATAATGGATAATTATTACCTTTAACAATTTTCGTTGTTGATAAAATTCACGTATGCATGTGATAGCATAATTTTCAGTACAAGAAACTTTCTATTTTTTGCACGTACTGCACCACAAACCGGGAAACAAACTTAGCGATCACAGTACGAACGAATGGCGGATACGTCGTAGTAATTGACATTGACATTACTGTAGATGCTCATTACAAGATGTTTGACATTACAAGAGCAGTAGAATCACGCTAATTTCGTCCGCGGAAGTACTGCCACCATGTCCATTTCTGCCGCCAAGCAGTAACGCGTTCGCGTTACTAAGTCTTACTTTTCTACTTACTATACTGCACTTGTGTCTAGTTTTTCAACAAAAAAAAAAGGAAATATGTTTTTCCACTTTCATTCTGTTTTTTGATAACATTCTTCCATTACTTGATAACTAGACAAGGAAGGTATGTACCTAATCAAATAATTATTTTCCAGTTTTCAGAATAGTAATAAAAAATGCGAAAAAATCTCTAATACAGTTTTCACCTGTTTTATTTATTAATATGTAATTTAATTCGAAATGTGACCTAGTTGGTAAAAGAGGATTGATTGAGGAATTTTGAATTT
Organism: Chesias legatella; assembly: GCA_947359385.1. Taxonomy (NCBI): domain Eukaryota; kingdom Metazoa; phylum Arthropoda; class Insecta; order Lepidoptera; family Geometridae; genus Chesias; species Chesias legatella. The sequence continues at coordinate 6,681,562 of OX375775.1, forward strand.
TATTAACATTGATGATTGAAAATTTAGATCCGATTATATTACTCATCATCAGACAGGATTACATTACTACCGAATCTGTAGCAGAAGCGTCAAAATTTTTGAAAAAGTTGCATTCAAAATTCATTCCTAAATTCAAAACTTTATCTTCTTTGGAAGACATCTCATATTAAAATGAGTAAACATGAGGAGTGCCACCGAGCTCAAGCCGAAAAGAACACAAACTTTTAAAACTGCTATTTTATACACGTGCATACAGTTTAATAAAAATTAAACGGAATACCTTCTTTACGGGATTATTTTCTGTTCTTCCTAATGAAGGGTCGGACAAGGGTAGGTATTTACGAGGCTAATACGTTTACTTAGGTACTTCGAAGAATTAGTAGTCCACTTTATTCTTTTTTTGGAAAGTAGGAAATTTTCAATCCCTGCTAACAACCCGGCATAAGACACGTCCTACTCATTGAAAATTATATACGTTCATCTACTATTGCTGCATTATGATAACTGTATAAAATGAATACTTATTCTCAAAAATCATTCGTCTGCTCCAGGCCACATCTATTTTTGTACTAAACCAAAACGTAAACTCCCTGCATTTGGGACAGGAAGGGAAATCTGAAAATAGCTTTGTCCAGCACAAGACTCCAAACAGTGTACACACGAAGAATACGGAACATTGTAGAATCATAACGAAATAAATTACAATTTCTTTTTAGTGTGCAAGTATTTCAAATGTCTAACGTAAAATTAGCAATTCGAGTGAGACCATTTACTGACAGGCAAGTGCTACATAGCGTAACTTTAATACCTAGGCCACCTCCCAAAAACCAAATTCAGAATGTTTTTGCTCTTAAACATTATATATTTATTTAAATAGTGTAAACATTATGTTTGTGACTGTCATAAATCATGATAAAGTACTATTTGTTTTCAGGGAGCTGAAATCAGATAAAGACCGTATAGCTGTGGTCGCTGTACCCGATGATCATACAGTTACAATAACTAATACTAAGGTGAGTACATTTATACAGTTTATACTTATCCATATGCTTGAGTTAAGTTATGTTTTTAATTTAAATAAGCGGAAACCTTTGCCTATAAAAAAATAAACAATTTAGGCCCTCCGCAACCTGGGTACGGGAAGTACGCATTGCTTGTAATGTTTTAAAAAAAATGTTATGTGCCTTTAATTTCAACCGGCAACAACACCCTTTAATCCCGTATATAGTAAAGCGTACGCACTTTCTGCATGGCGGCAGAATCAGATGGTGACGGTGCTACCGCGGACGCACACAATTTCTACTGCCTGAAAAAAAGATTGAGTGAGAATGGTTACTTATCCATGTATTTTGCTCAGGTGAGTTTGTCAGGCGCGGGGGACAGCCGCGAGCGTACCCGGAGATACAACGCAGACTATACATTTGACAGCTCCTGTGCGGTTAGTTTGCCATCCTACGCTTCACAAGAAAAGGTAGGTATCTAAATGATATATAGCATTTCTGCTTGATTTTCCTAATTACGTCCTATATCCTACAATGCGATACCGTGTCGCATTGGAACGGAACCTAGGTTTTTAAGTATAAATTAGGTACTAGGAAACTAAAAATTCTAAGTGTGTCAAGTGCACGAAAGGAGGCGCACTGGTTTGAGAGAGCCAGTGTCGCGAGTAGGCATAGCGACAATTAGTTTTTCGATGGAAAAGCATAATCACTACTGTTTTTAGGCGTAATTTATCTGTATATTTTTTATTTGTCTGGCCTTACAACTCAGGTGGTAGTAACTCTGCTTTCTGAGCTTTAGGTTGTGGATTCCCACCCAGGACAAATATTTGTGTGACGAACATAAATGTTCCATCTGCGTCTGGATGTTAATGTGTTGTATACCTATGTATATATTTACAAGAATATATAAGACAAGTATTTTATCAGTTATCTGGTTCTCATAATGGGCACTGTGTAAAATGTCCATAAAAAAGGACTTACAGGTAAAATACCTGTACACTTCAGTGTGAACTCCATTAGAAATACGCACTAGTCTAGTATGCAGTCTATAGCACGTCTCTGTAGACGAGATAGAATATAGAGTTTCTGGAGTTATGTGGATTTATCTTCCAAAAACTCAAATAACTTTTAGGACGTCCTAAAGGGAAGGCACTGAACATTTGATATTCCTGTAGGTGTTTGAAACCGTAGGGCGAGAGGTGATGACGAGCTTGTCCCAAGGATGCTCTGCTTGCGTGATGGCGTACGGGCAGAGCGCCACGGGGAAGACTCACACCATGATGGGGACAGATTCGCAGCCAGGGCTGGTGCCGCGACTGTGTCGGGCTCTCGCTGACATGCACACTTTGGAACTCACTGTCAGGTATCCCATACTACACTAATCACTCTTCACATCAACCTAATAAACGCGAAAGTATGTTTGGGTGGATGTTTATTCCGCCTTGAACCCAAAAGTACCTACTGAATAGATTGGGCTTTCATTTTGAACATAGATGATGAAATTGAGTCGTCACAATGTAGCTGTCAAGCAAGCTGCCGGCAAGTTTTTGTGTAAAAAAGTAGATTAACTTTGGAAAACTCATTTGATTTAGTTTTGAAAATACGATCGCGTGTGTTCACACCTATGGCTTCTTCACACGATATACATGAATGATTTATAATTTCTACAGGTAATTTCAATACCGCAACATTTGAACATGCGATTGCAATACCTTCGATATCGAGCCCGTCTGCATCATAGACAATGAAATCTTTTGCAAGAACAAACCTAGTTTTTAATTTTTTATTTATTTATCAATATAAATTACCAAAACAGAAAAGTATGGTTATAAGCCACTAAAACCCACAGAAGTTTGTGCTGGTGCTACTTATTACAGCATACGTCATACAAAATACAAAATAATATTAGTTACAGTATAAAAGCACATTAGTAAAAAAGAAAAAATAAATAAAAACAACAAATAAATTAAAAAGATACAGATATACATTAAACTTATACATATACATTTTTTTTACAAGGATTGACAGTTGTATGATAAGTACGATTTTTATTTATTCTTTAAATTGGTTTTTTATAAGGTATCACGTAAATTATATTAGATAAACTATTAATTGTTATAACCGAACTTGTAAGATTAGGCGATTAGCTGCTGGAATAAACCTGAGCTGTGAGTTAGTTAACGTATGGAACAAAGAACAGAAGCATTATCACAAGTTCCATGAGTTCTCATGAATTTGGTTGACATTCTGCAAAGTAATATAACTTTTTCAATGTCAGATGTACATGATAGATAAGTAACATTTTCCAAATTAAAAAAAGTTTAGTCTGAGCTTTAACTGCCCATCCCCAATTTCCAATTGTAATCAATTCTTTTAGATACGCTCTAAAGTTTTCCTACTTTTTGTTGGAACTTCGTTTTTACGACTGTGTTCGCAACACTTGTGTAATATATTGTGGGGTGTATTCGATTAGTTTGAATGGCAATAATGGAGTCACGAGTTCTTACCCCAAGGCTGTTTTGGCACGCGAGTCCTCCCCCAAGCCCGTCGTATCTTATCTCTGCTAATATCCCATAATCGTCCACATTACATGCATGCATATGAAGGTGCAAGATTCTATGAAGGTTACCTAATAACGTTGGTAACACTGAAGCTGTCTAGATCAATACAGTGTTTTCTATAAAGGAAAGTACAGTATAGCACAATATATTCTACCAGCACAGCGTTTGCACGCGTGGATTATGTAGAGACGGGTTTTTATAAAGACATGTCATGGACCAAGTGATTAATCAGGACATTTTCCATAATGTCCGGACAATATGAATAATGACAAGTCAAAGTGAAAGCTACTGGTTTAAACAGATCGAAATCAGTCGGTTTGGTTAGGTTTGAAATGTGTTCATGCACAACGCCGAGGCGAGCGAGCGCAACGAGCGTGACGCGGCAGCTGCTGCCGAAGCCTAGTAGATTTGTTTGCAGTTTAATGTTTCATTTCCTTTCATTGTATAATATCCATTCATGACGTCTATTATAGAGCCATTAATCAGATGACAGGGGCTTAGACCGGCCCCCCGTCACGACCGGTTTACCGTGTAGCCGTGGACTCCCCATAATAATAATAGAATAGTTATTATCCCATTGCCCTCTCATAATGGTCATTATTCATATTGCCTGGGAATTATTTATAATGTCCAATTAATCACTTGCTTCATTACAACTATATTTTATCTGTCAGTATATATAGATAAAAATCAAGACACGCTTTTTGATAATAGCTGCTATCGCCTTCAGGCTATTTAAAATACGATGGTTAACTTGATCGTGTATGATGGCCACCACCAAAAAAAACCCAATGGCAAATTGTGACATTTTGTGACCAAAGTTTTCCCCCTTTCTACAGCCTTCCATTCGAATAAGTTTATTCACCTACGTCAAACTTACCCGGAAAGAACCTATAGTCTTTTTATAAATTACTCGTAACCTCTTTGTAAAGGAAACAGTCACAAAAAATGCTTATTACTTCATGTTAGTCCACATCTTTCACAAGTATAAATAAAGAAGAAAATATTACCTAAATTGGATACAGTTTAAAAATACACACGCAGAATTAGCAGTTTCATTACAACTGTTCCACGAATGTCGACGCCCAGACTTAGCTAAGTCTATCTAATTAGTATTTAGATATTGACGCTGACTTTTTATCCTTCTGCAAGTATCTGACATATTTTTCTGTATTGCGTAAGAAAACATAATTTTGCGTTAAAAAGTCTCAAAAAATGTCATGAAATACATGTCGTTATATACTGGAATGTAGTAACCTCAATATGTCTCTATATAAACCTTATGATTTCAATATATAATTAATTATAAGTTATAGTCTTCTTCTTCTTCTCCTTCTGGAACCATGGAAGTTAAGGCAAATTATTTAATAATTTAAAAGTTAGACAGTTCAATGATATTATGAAATTCATTAATTTAATATGTTATTGAAAAATAAGTAAATAAATCAGAAAGAGGAACTATGTTTATAACAACGATATCTAGAATATAAGTGATATTGTTTTGTTTCTACTGTTATATTATATATTTCTTAGTCATTGTGTTGCGATTTTGACATTATCCACCTTTAATAGAACTTCGTTACTAGACAGCGAAATTCATATACGACCAAGAGGAAAATATTTTTTTCTATTTAAATCGGAAACTAAAAGTCTTGAATCTGTTTCTTTTGTATAAACTTAAGGCTTGTAAAAATTACGTTATGATGTATTTTGATCCCTTTTTAGTTCTAAAGAGTCCTCTCGGAGTGCACAAGGATTAAGTTCCTGCCCTAAGCATTACAGAAAAACCTCAAAACCCGAGTGTACAAAGTTAATAACTCCTTCATCTTTATGGTTCTCTAAGATATTCAAATGTTAGATTATAAAGTCGGAGGGTTCGTGTGAAGCCAGTCGTTAGTAAGGTTTCACACTCCTCTAAGAATACAGTGCTACGCCGCCCAGCTGCGACGCGCCCGCCCGCCCTAGCCAGGGATTAAAATTGAAATTATAAATAATATTGCTTGTTTCGTTCGAAAGCTCACTGGAAAAACATCAGGTATTGTAAAAAAGTATGTATTTTGCTATATATTTATCCCATTTTATTTTATATATTTAATATAGTTGTTTTGGTTGTTTATTTAAATAAATGTTATATTCTTTATTTCATAAGGTTTAATAGTAGAATTGGGTGCTAAATAGTTTTTTTTTTACCTGGATGATTTCTAGAGGAAGTGTCTAATTAAAATATAACTGACCGAATATCGGAAATTAAACTAAAATGAAAAAAAAGGTAATAAACTTGGAAAAATTGAATACATAAGCAAATATGTATAGGAAAGCGCCAATTGATGACGTCATCGCTAGTATCCTTTGCCTGGCTATCATAAACATTAATGGTGTGCCATTTTAGAATTTCCTAAACTAAACTTTGGCCACTTAACTATGTTAACTACCATAAACAAGTTTGAAAACCAACGAGTTCTATAAATCGTTTCTGTTCGTCACAAATACGATTACTGTAAAAGTATTTTAAATTATATTTCCTGTGTAACAAACAGTTTTCAAGTAAGTTATTTTTATAAAGTTCAAGGGCCTATATCAACGGGTCAGCGGGTGGGTAGAGTTCCGTTGACATTTCAACAAACATATAACTTACTTAGGTACATTTATGAACTACTGAAATAATACACGGAGTTTTATTAATTCTCATTTAAAACTTTTGAAACGTGACAAATGGTTATAAACTACTGTCTTCTGTTTAGTCTACTATTTAGTCCGTAGTAAATCATTCCGTAGGTTTGAACTCAGAAACTTTCAAATTATTTAATAATGTGCGATTGTATCTTTTAATTTCTAATTTCATGTTCATTTCCAATACATTTTAAATGCAGAGTCAGCACCATAAGTAGTTTAAATTTTATTTCACTCGTAATCATTAAGGCATATAAGTCCGTATATAATCAGCTCGTCAACTGATTAACAATTAACTCAACACTTCCAAAACAAAATTTATTTCATTCTCATTCACTCTAGCTTCACAACCCCCTTCACTCTTTTCAATTTCAGCCCATGTGTGTCCTCCAGATATTCCACCCACCAGATGCAACTGTACTGCTATTGAAAAAACAACAACCATCAAATATCTCGGTGTTATGATTGACAATACTATGACCTGGAAGCCTCAAATAAATTCAACTGTATCGCGGGTTAGAAAGTTGATTTTTGTTTTCAAAAAATTGCGCGATGTCCTGGACTCCGATTCTTTGAAAACGATTTACTATGCTTTAGCTCAATCTATTATGTCTTATTGTATAATATCATGGGGATGCGCAGGCAAAACCTTAATGATAAGACTGGAAAGAGCTCAGAGAGCAGTTCTTAAAGTTATTAATAACAAACCGATTTTCTTTCCCACTTCTGAACTCTATTCCTTATGCCAAGTTCCCTCAGTCCGAAAATTTTTTATTCTTCAAGTTATCCTTCGTAAACACTCACAAGTATACTACGATTTAGACATGGAGAAATCCAAGAGATCTGGTAAGGTTTGTTTATTAGAAAAACATAGAACAGCTTTTGCCAGTCGTCATTTTTACTACCTTAGTCCATCACTGTACAACAGAATAAATAAAAGCTTAAATATTTATTCCTTAACCAATTATAAATGTAAATCTAAATGTTTAAACTGGCTCTTAACCTTAAATTATGAAGAAACTGAAATACTTTTAAAATTTGCTGAATAAAACTTTACACGCTAAAACACACGCATACACACACACACACACACACACGCACACACACACACGCGCACGCACGCACTCACGCACGCGCACGCACTCACGCACGCACACGCACCTGCACACACACACGCACAAACACACACACATGCACACACACACGCACACACATATACACACACACACACACACACACTCACACATACAATAATCTTTTTAATTTGGATTTTAGACATATAACTTTAGAAACTTTTAAAATTTTTATATTGTTCCTGTGGAATTGTATAACTGTATTCGGAGGTGGGGCGTTGATGCTTGCGACACAGTTCTATACTCCTGCAAGCATCATCGTGTCTGTGTCTAAAGTGTACATTGTTATTATTCCAAATAAATAAAGTTTATTATTATTATTATTATTATTAGCTGCAGTGACATTGGGCTAATTCCGTCAAATATGTCGATTATTCTTGGACTCGAATGAATATTATTATGAACTATCGAATGGAGACCTCCAGCAGGTCAACGAACTCAGTGTATGGCGCCCTCCACGTGGAGTAGATCGATAGATAAAAACATTTATTTCAGTACAAACATAGGAGCATACACATTGAATAAATAAATAAATAAATAAATTGAAGAAATGAGTCCCTTTGCGCCCGGTGCTGAAAAAGGGGATGGCTCAGCTTATGCTGAGAATAATCAGCGCTGAGTTTCAGCCAAAAACAGAGACAGTGATGCTCATTGACTGTCCAGCAATGGATCAGTAAGAGGCGTATAAAGATGACGATTCATATTTAGATATTTTTATTTTACCATTTCGTTATATTACATAACTTAGACTAGTCAGATATACAATAATACTAATAACAATTAATACTTGGGCTAATTTTCTTAAATAACAAAATATATAAAAATACTCAATTACATATAAAAATAATAATTTAGAATCTCATTTTTTGTATTTATATTTATAGCGTGGTGGCTCCAGTGGTACGAACCCTCGAGTTGCAATCGTGATGTCGCTGGTTCGAATCCTGATATGCACCAATGAGTTTCATTTGAAAAATATATGTGCCTATTACTTATAACGGTGATGGAAACCATCGTAGGGAAACCAAAATGTCCTGGAACCAAAATTCGAATACTTGTGGCAATTCATAAAGGAGCCTCTTTGAGGCGCATTTTAATACATTCACCACATTGGCTCGAGAGAGCTAGTGACATGATTAGTAGTAGTAGTAGTAGTAGTAGTAGTAGTAGTAGTAGTAGTAGTAGTAGGTACTGGTCTAATTACATCGAACTAAATCCTACACTTAGCATCTAGTTGTCACTGGGACAGCACTGGACTTATAGGTACTAAAATAGCGACCCGCCCCGATTTCAAACGGGTGTAACTTACTAATTAAGGAAATGAGACTCCTCATTTCCTTTAATTAGTATTAGTATAGTTAATTAGTAGCGCTTAGAAAGAAATATTGAAAAACAACTTTCTTTTTTGGAAAACACCTACATTTAAAATCATATTTACAAATATGAACATAAAAATATTATTTTGTACTAGTTTTTATTTGTATAGGAAAAATTAAGTATTTCTTAATTATGTTGTGATTGTGAGTGCATAGTGGGTAGTTTTTATTTCATCTGTTTTTACGTTGTGTTGATTACTTTTCTAATAGTAGGGACTTTTAAATGGTCATCTCATTTCTATGCATTGATTTAGTTTGAAGTAGTATTAATAGTGAAGTAGTAGTAGAATAAATAAATAAATTATATACCCAAACCTGCTTCGTTTATCGCTCTTATTATTGGAAACCGTATCAAAATCCGTTGCGTGGTTTAGCAGAAGTACGGGGACAGACAGAGGCAGTAAGCGACTTTGTTCATACTATTTAGAAATGTGATATTTGGGAAGCGTTTATTCTTACCACGATTGCAGTTTCCTAGAGATATACAAGGAGCGAGTACACGACTTGCTAGTAGAGTCGCCTCTCGTCCCTGCCTGCCACTCGCTGCCTAGCCGCAGAGGGAACGCGCGGAAACACCTCCGCGTGAGGGAGCATCCGACCAGAGGGCCCTACGTTCAGAGTGAGTATTTCACTTGATTCCTCTTCAACGCAATCTAGCATCTAGCTAGCATCTCCCTCGTCTTCCAGTCTCTACTTGAAAATAAGTCTGCTAGATGACAAAGTTCGTCTATTTACTTTAATTTAGTTACCTATGTAAGTGCTAGTGCTTCATCCGAACTGATATGGTGTCAGAACTAGTAGGTAGGTACCGTATTTGGAGTCATTAATACATATTTTTGAACAATTCGGGAATAGTGTCATAAAATCCAAAGATTAATATAAAAAAAATGCAAAACATTTACTTCATACAGGATCTATCGACAGGCCTCACAGCTCAGTTGGTAGTATAACTCTGCAATCTGCGCTGTAGTTCGTGGGTTCGATTACCACCCAGGACAAACAATTGCGTGACGAATATAATTGTTTGTTCTGTGTCTGGGTGTTAATATGTATTATAAGTATGCAGTTACAAAAAATAACTATTATGTATTCTTCAGTTGTCTTGTTCTCATAGTACAAGCTGTGTTTAGTTTGGGGCTAGATGGCGCTGTGTGAATTGACCACTAAAAAATATATAATCATAGATAGATAGAAAATTCTTTATTGCACCAGAAAAACAAGTACATATGTGAACATAATGCTAATTTGCGTTTTCTTCCAGCTAACTTTTGTGTAATATTGAGTGGATGTGGTAGTGCGTATAGGTACATTTATGTTTTTTTATGTGATGTAGTTGATAGTACGAGCTGACGTCAAGCCCTCTCCACCAAAGTATGAGATGACTTAAGTCGCATTGCGTTGCGTCCAGCAACCTGAGACGTTACGTCTCACGCGCCTGCAATTTCACCGGCACCCACTCCCTTCCACCGGGAACACAGCAACACGAGAACATCACTGTTTGGCGGCAGATTACCAGGTGTGGTGCCAGTACTTCTCCGGGCGAATTTAGCATAAGTTCCACTGCTACTTTTGGTTGCTCCTTTCGCACCACCCGGGGGACACGTGTAGGGATTCAAAGGGTTATCATCTACGGACGTGAGCAACGTGCCCCCCCCCCCCCTGTTTACCAGATCTACGTCGCGTGGCGGTGACTGACCTCGGATCCCTCCTCTCCCTGGTGAGTGAGGGGACACGGAGACGGCACACTGCGGCCACCAGACGCAACTCTACCTCGTCTCGGTCTCACGCGCTCCTTCACATAGTTCTGCCCCAGGGTACGCTCCATTTAGCTGATCTTGCAGGAAGGTAAATATTATCATTATAATAATAAAGATTCAGTAGTGTTGTATTTTTATCCACTTCTTTTTATTTATCACTTTTTGATAGGTATAGTAAATATCCGTAACTTAATCGTGAGAATCTCTAATTGGAACCTCTATCCATAGCTAATTAGTACATTGTTATCACCATCGTAACAAAGTCTCCATGTAATAAAAAGTTACATATTCTACATTTCAATTTATTATAATGTTGTCGTTTCTTTGTTTCGATTATTATGTTGTAATATTCAAAACATATATATAAACGCCTTCTTGCGTAATAGTTCAAACGGTGATTTCCATATTTTTTATTTCTTTCAACGAACATCCCTTTGGTTAACCACGGGGTAGTTCATTGGTTGGTAGTAACGTGACTGAAACGCTTTGCAAGGGTTCAATGTATGAAAAGGTCTTTTGTCTATTAGTGTAAATGGTGTCCCAAATTAAACAGCAAGTTATTAATAGAATAATGGTGTTGTCAAGGCTGTGACCGATGGACTCCATTCGATTATTGAATTAAAGCAGGTTATGTACACGAGACACGAGGCGCATCACACAAGCGCGTAAGTAGGTTGAACGATGAATCCTTAACAGTGCATTCCGATAGTGCTTGCGTAAACTTGTACACATACGCTTAACATTACGCTATGTTAATAGTCCTGTGGTTGTACATAACAACTTAATAGAAGTAAATAGCTGAAGGTCATTGTTAGTTGTTTAGTGCTTATTGTTTGGTAACTAAAATACCAAAAAGGGTAATTAGCTAATTAGTTATCTCGTTGTTATGGCGTGTGCTATTTAATTTAGTTATTAATTATCAAATATAACATGTACTCCGAAAATGCGGTTCAGACGAGAGCCCTGCATGGAATACGTCGAAATATCGAGACCAAAGTAGTAAATACTTCGTTAATGTAGCACTAAAATTCATTCTTTTCAATCCAGTTTAGTATTGAAAAGATAATAATAATAATAATAAATTTATTCAAATAAAACATGGTAACTATAAAAAATCATTAAACTTATTTAGACATAGGTATATATAACACGGGAGCCTGAACTAGGTAATCATGTGTTTCAGGCGAGAAGAGCTAACATTTACAGTAAAAAGTTGTCTTAGTCTATTTTAAATGTGAATTCGACATGGCACGAGCAAGATAGTGGTAAAATAAGCGAAAATAATAAGTCTTGGGGTCTCTACTACTTACTTATGGGAAAACCGAATTGCACTGTATTGCGCCCGTTTGTTTGCGAAGGTGGAATGTCTCACGTGCGTGTAATTTCACCGGCAACCACACCCTTAACATCGTGCAGTAACGTATATTATGCGTTAATGCTTGGTGACAGAACTTTTCCGGATGAACTTGGCACTAGTTCTGCTGCCTGGAATATGCTTGTGTTTCATGTGACAATGTATCTGATTAAGTGAGAAAGCCAGCTGGGAGGGCTGCGGCGGCGGCGGCGGCAGGCAGAAGGAAGGGTCCAACATCAACAAATCTCTAGTGGCGCTCAGCAACGTCATCTCAGCACTAGGCAAGTATGAAATGATATCATCATGAGTGGTCAGGCAATTGCGAATCCTACTAATATTATAAACGTGAAAGTTTGTATGGATGCTTGTTACACTTTCACGCCCAAACGGCTGAATGAAATTTGGTACCAAGGTAACTTATATCCTGGATTAACACATAGGCTAGTTTGATCACGGAAAAGTGCAGTGTTCTCGTGGGATTATTTATTCACAGCGGGTAACACCGCGGGGCGCAGCTAGTCCAATATATTTTGTTTCAATCCGTAGTGTAATTCTTCTCTCGTATTCAAACGCGATTAGAAACTTCCCTCAGACCGCCAACACGAAGGCATACCTATTACCCATTGCGAGGTGGGTAATAGGTATGCCTTCAGTAGCAATTCTCAAGTCATATACAAATTCGGTGGAGCGTTTTTGCGATTGTTTTCGCACATTTAGAGGCATTTTTGCAACTTCGGTCTTGTCGTACTTAATTATGGGAGGACCTAATTCAAATTACTTATGGGCAGAGGTTACCACTTAACACCGGGAGGGCCATCTGATCGTTCCGTTACTGTATCAAATAATAAAAAAATAGAAAAACTATTGATTTGTTATAAATCTTAGTTAGTAATTTGTAACCGTGTGGAACTTCAAAAGAAAATTAACTATATACACTTCCGGTAATAATCCCGGCTACGATTACAAGAAAATGATTAATTTTATTTTAATCATTCGTTTGCATGTCCTGATTAATGATGCTAATGGTGTCACCGTAGGTAATTTAACGTTTCTTAAGGAAAATCAAAATTGTTTCGTTATACCCGGAAAAGCGTTTACCGGCGTGAACTAGAAGGACGAACGCATTACTTTATAGTTGCATTGCCTTTCTAACTTTGAGTTGAGCAAGATTATTGTAATGTGACAAGATGTGACATCACCTACTAAGTACTTACCTACGCTACTGGTGACTTGGCCCTTGTACAAGAAATATCAAAAAACACAAACTAAGCCATTAAAGCGAATCCAAACCATAATAAGTCAATCTAACAAAATCGATAGCCTCTAAATATAATATAAAATTATTGTTCTCAGTCAGCGGTGGAAGCGGTCGAAGCAGATTCGTCCCGTATCGAGACTCCGCGCTCACATGGCTTCTGAAAGATTGCTTTACGGGCGGCGCCGGCGCAACCACCTTCATCATAGCAAGTAATAATATTATAATAATAATATTCGTGGACATTTCACACAGCGCCATCTAGCCCCAAACATAGCTTGTATTATGGGAACCAGACAACTGATATAATATTTACATAATTTTTATAAATACTTTATATAATACATACACACACACACCCAGACACAAAAAACATCTATGTTCGTCACACAAATGTTTGTCCTGGGTGGGAATTGAACCCACGACCTACAGCGCAGAAGGCAGGGTCACTGCCAACTGAACTATGAGGCCAGTAATGTAAGTAAGGTTACAAATATTTTAATACGCCTTGCTGCAATTTGAATCCTATTATTTAATATATATTTGAAGCAAATATGTGTTTCAAAGTTCTTTTTTGCCAATTATATGTGTATTGCAGCGGTATCTCCAAGTATCGCTTGTTACGGAGAGTCAGCATCGACATTACGGTGGGCGGAACGCGCTCGGCAACTACCAACGCCGAAGAATCCAAGCAGCGCAGTCAGCGTCACATCTAGAGCCGCTGTTCAGGCACAGTTAAATCAGCTCATAGCTGAACTATCTCGAAATTTTATTCAATACGTAAGTCTTGCACCATGACTAGAATAATAATTTAACACAAATCAAATTTAAAACTTGAAATGCAATGTTTTCACTTTATTGTTGACAGATTCCGGAAACTGGAAAAATTTGCTACGATGATCATCACTGGGATTTAAATAAAAATAAAAATAATACTCTTAAGTTAGAAATTACCAACGCAAAAATAGGTTCCATTATGAATAAGCTAAATCCTAAACCGGATGTTTATTCTGAATCGATAGCATCTTCAGTCACTAGTGGTAGTTCAGATGTTCTAAACACAATGGACAAAAACATCAAAATTGTAGAAGAAATAAATAACGAAGTTGATAAACTTTTCGTACCAGCTTTGGAAAGGACCAGCAGCAGCACTGATCTGAAAGTTGTGGCATCACTCAGGCACAAAAGGCGGCAGTATAGATCGCAAGAAATATTACCACTCGACGAGGCCATCACACATAGAAATAATTCAAATATATCACTGCCGAGTCCGAATCAAGTAAGCGACGACATACCCGATAAACCAAAATCACCCCGTGTTCCTATTCTGCATGAAAGCCAAAGAGCAGAAATTGTAGCATCAGTAACTGAAAGACTGTATTCAAAACTCAAGAAGAAAGAAGAAGCTGCTGTGACAAAAATGGAATCGATGGTTGAGAGGAAGGTTATAGAACCTTTAAGTGAATTGAGGATATGCACGAATGCTCGCCAACGGTTAATGGAGTTGAGCCAGAAAGCTATGCGAAATAAGAGAAAAATCGGAATTCCAGCTTATACTCAAACGAGAGTTTCAGTCATAAGAGTCAAGGATCAAGGTATTGATGTTCAGACAGATTTAGAATCATATGTTTCAAAAAGTCAGCGTTCTTTCACACTTTATCGTGACGTAGGTACAGACACAACGCCGATGACTGCAAGATGCAAAGAAATAGCAGTTGGGTCAATATATGGTACACTTGATCTTAGTGACAATTCTACTATCACCGATAATAAGAAAGTGATTTGCAAGAACTCTTACATGATGACTGATGTAAAGTTAAAATGTGAACAATTCACGCAAACCCCAATCGTACCACCACCAAGAAGGAAAAAACGTGAACGAAATATATCAAAATATATGATAAATGATGATGAGCTAAGGCAGGATGAACGCGTATCACCAGTTATTAGAATTAATATTTCACAAACCTATCCCGTAGACTATGAGTCTCAAAGTTCTGACGAAAACATACAGCCAGTGAGAGATATTAAACCTGTAAACGATATTAACTCAAATATAGGTACACCGACTCCAGATTTATTATCTAATCATTTCGAGATATCTAAGGTAGAAATGACAGGAAAGGAAAAATCGATCACTATAGACAAAGTAGAAGATACACAAAAACCCCCTGGTAGTGGTGTATTAAACACTACGGATTTGTCAGAGACATGCAAACAAATTGAAGAATTTCCTGACTCAGAAGATTGCACGTTACCACGAGTTACCATAGACACCATGAGAACGACAAGTTCTGGGCAGATAAAAAACATGATCTTAGGTCGAAACGCAAATATGTATCCTTACAACATAGTTCTCTCTCCTCCAAAAGAAAGAGATTCTAAAAGAATCGTTACTTTTTTAGATGTTGCCAACACGCAAGCTGACGATATGGCATCACAAAAAGAATGGGATTCAAGCAATAGGAATTTAGTAAAGGAAAAGTATGATGTTCTCCAGTCAGATGATTCCATGAATGAAGACAATACAGTGATCAGTGAAAGTACAGTTTGTGATTCAACAGATTCTAGTAAATTGGAGACGGATTCATTCATTTGGAAGCAATCTTCGACACCGAATAAAACAATGGGCCATTTGCGAAGAAATTACACACCAGTTTACAAAGGTGGTGGTAGTAGTAGTAGTAGAATTAAATACAGAACATCGAGAACACGATTTTACAGAGAAGTTTTAGGTTTGGATAGCGATTCCAGCTGTGACAACTCGCCAGACAATCAAATAAGCGATTACAGTTCTAGCGACACTGTAAGTTTTAACTATGAAGATCAATATAAATATGGGTTTAAACATGCTAACAGACGAACAACAAGTCTTCAGTGTGAAGATTTGGAAAGGAATTTATTGGAATCGTGTAATGAATTGGATGCAGCCGTGTGTGATTACAGTTCTTATTTGCATACCTACAACGCTAATGAGAAGAAAGACCGATTAGGTGCGCCGCTGCCGCCAGTCAGAACTCCAACAGAATATTTGCAACATTTGGTTCAGCTACGAAGAGAAGTTGTCAAAGCTGAAATGGATTCTACCGAATAGTGCTTCGCATGAATAACTTCAATATGTACCTATTTTATAACAGTATTATTATTTTCTTATGATTAATGATTATATCAAATATTAAGGTTTTTACATTTCCCGATAATATTTTTAAAAGTCTTTAGTATATAAAAGTTCAGCAAATTTTTAATTGATTATTGCATCACGTCTACAGCTAAAGACGCCTAATTTCGGCAAATTGGAACGAACTGTATTGAAATTGTATGGCAGAAGTGAAATGTCCTTGATAAAAATCTGCGTGCACCTGTCCCGCAATATTTACGGTTACTCCAAAATCGACAGAAGGTCAAGATCGAAAGGCCCTGACCATTGTCATATTATGAAATTAAGGCTCGAGTGAGGTTGCTGTGGTTGAAACGCAGCTTCGTCATAGTACGTTAGTGCCGTCTTAAATCTGCAGTCGTGCGTATTTTACTGCAAAACATACGCGTGTGTTTTTAATTTATATTTAATAATAATTATTGTGCCTCGAAATAATTTAAAATGAATTTTCAAATCCCAGCAATGCTGACATATAAAATAATATTTTCAACAATATCAGTTGCTATATTTATTTATTTATGGTTTCAACACAAATTCACATATTGGTCCCGAAGAAGAGTCTCCGGGCCGGCTCCTGTGTTCCCTTTTGGAAATATAAGGGATGTTATCAGAAAGAAAGAACAATTCTTCCAACCATATATCGACGCTTACTTCAAATATAAGCATTTGCCCTACGTCGGTATGTACTCATTTCACCGACCTGTGCTGTTGATCAATGATTTGGAAATAGCAAAGCAGATTTTGATGAAGGATTTCGAAAATTTCCAATCTCGCGGAACTTATTCGGGCGGAGTCGGAGACAGACTAGCGGAAAACCTTTTCAATATCTTCGGACAGAGATGGAAAAATTTGCGCATTAAAATGACGCCCAGCTTCTCTCCAGGGAAATTGAAGGCGATGTATCCCATAGTGGAAGATATCGCAAGGCAAGCTTTGAACTACGTTGCGTTACTCCACTCCAGTGGAGAAGCTATCGATTTCTCAGATGTTTATTCCAAATATGCCATGGAAATTATTGGCAGTATAGGCTTCGGCGTTGAGTGCAACGGGTTCAACAACCCTAAATCGAATTTTTATGTGCTGGGACACGAATATTTCGACCACAAATCATTTTACTGGTGAGTTGCAGAGCGCTTTTTTCAAATGCATTGTTGTATTAAAAGTTTGGTAAAGTTGGCACGGTATTTACATATTTCAGGAGAACAATACGTGCGTTTGCATTTTTTGCTCCAGATTTATTTCATTTCCTGAAAATCAGACGTATCAGTCGCCAAATCGAAGACTTCTATTATGGGATAGTGAAAAATACTGTAGATCACCGCTCCCATAATAATTACAGAAGAAATGATTTTCTGCAATCCCTTATTGATTTGAAAAATGGTGAAATTAATGATGATAAAGGTACTTTACATTTGACAATTTTCCGTTCTGTAGTATTTTATGAACTGCTGTTCACAGATCGCATTGTGAAATATGATTTTACTCATTTTTAGGTCAAATCAAGCACATCAATGATTTTCCATTCTCAATGACCGACGTAGCAGCGAACGCGATGCTATACATGATCGCTGGATACGAAACGTCGGCTACCACGGGCCAGTTTGCAGCGTACCAACTGGCTCTCAATCCTCACATACAGATGAAAGCTAGAGAAGAAGTGGACAGAGTTTTAGAGAAATACGGGGGAGTGTGTACGTACGAGGCACAGAATGAAATGGTTTATCTGAATATGGTACTGGACGGTGAGCAACAATGTGATGTAACAAAATGAAAGTAGGATAATTAAATAACTTGTTAAAGTAAATGGTGCAATTGCAGAGGGTCATGGGCGCGATGACTTGATCTGTCCCACTGACAACATAGTTATGCGGTCTACGACAGTACCCTACTTATAAACCTATTTTTTTTTTAAGATTTATTAGAGGACGCCTTATTAACGCTTACAAACAGTGGTTGAAAATTACGACTGGCCTCACAGCTCAGTTGGTAGTAACACTGCCTTCTGCGCGTTAGGTCATGGGTTCGATTCCCACTCAGGACAAATACTTGTATGTAATATAAATGTTTGTTCTGTGTCTGGGTGTCAATATGTTTTATATGTATGTATTTCAAAAAAGTATATCAGTTGCCTTGTTCACATGATACAAGCTATGCTTAGCTTACTTTAGGGCTAGATGGCGCTGTGTGATAATAAAAATAGAAAGTTATCAATCCCGTTTTCAAAATTTCAGCCCGGCATTTTTTGGGGTATTTGATTTATATATTCTTACAGAAACAATGCGAATGCATCCCTCTATGCGATCATTATTCCGCCGATGCAACAAGGACTACAAATTGCCGAACACAGGTTTGGTCATAGAGAAGGGAACATTGGTGTTCGTCCCGATACATGCGATACATATGGACCCGGCCATCTTTCCAGACCCGGATAAATTTGACCCAGAAAGATTTTCGCCCGAAAACAAGGCGAAATTACACCCGTGTCATTGGATGCCGTTTGGAGAAGGACCAAGAAAATGTTTAGGTATGTTATAACTTCTAATTGGCCCTCTGTATTTATATTTGTGAATTTTTCCTACTAGCTGTTAGTTTCCCTAAGAGTCTTAAATAAAATAAAATAAAATAAAATAATATACATAATGAAAGAAAGAAAGAAAGAAAAACATTTAACAAAGCACTTAAGACAAAAACATATATAGTGCTGTTGTAATAATAATAATAGGTACATCAAACTTTTAAGAGCAGTAGAACTCTCGCCAAGTTCGTCCGGGGAAGTACTGCCACCATGCTCATTTCTGCCGCCAAGCAGTAACGCATTCGCGTTACTGTGTTCCGGTTTGAAAGGTGTGGTTACCGGTACAGGCACATGAGACATTTCACCGACACGTCTCAGAGTTACAGGCGCATACGATGCGACTTGAGTCTTGTCGTACCTAGTAGCGAAGGATCCAAGTCGCATCAGTTGTTATGGGCCGAGGTTACCAGCTGGTTTAGCAGCAGGTGGGCCGTCGGCTCGTTCCGTAACTGTATTACATAAAAAAACAAGTAATTATAAGTACCTACCTAACTATTTCGTTATAAAAAATGCAATTCCTCTACTTAAAACATAAGTAACTTAACGAGTAACAAGTACTTAGCGCGGTAAAAAGGAACAACTGACATCATCGTAAAAGAACGAGAATGATTTCTCGTTATCTCGTATTTGGATGAAATATATTATTTCAAAATTTTTGTTTTTAAACCCAAACTATTGAACTGATTTATATGAAATATCTATGGGAGTAACCTGAAAGTATATTCTTTCAAATAAAAAGAAGAGCATTAGAGTTATGTAAGACTTTAATTTATATCTCATACGTGTTTAGTGCCGTACACTACTTGACTGTATTAATTTTTATACATATTTTCTCGACGTCAGGCTTGTCTTATTCGAATAATGGCTTACTTAAAATCCTGAAACGGAAAAAAGGATGTAAAGCCATATAAATAAAATAAATAAATATATTGGTGGTCATTTCACACAGCGCCATCTAGCCTCAAATAAGGCATAGCTTGCACCAGACAACTTAGTAAAAATAAAGTATATACTTTAAAAAAGTATATACTTATATTTTTTTTATATAAATACATATTTATAATCACGCAAACAAAGAACAAACATCCTTTTTGGCACAAAATGTTTGATCCTCGAATCGAACCCACGACTTAAAGCGCAGAAGCCAGTTATTAACCGACTGAGCTGTGGGGCCAGTTAAGAAATTAATATGGCGGTCAACGCACACTCAGAGAAGTATGATACGAAAATAGACTTTGTTCAACCGTGCAGTTGATTGTATCCTTTGCTTTCAGGTATACGGCAAGGATACATCCAGTCAAAGATGGCCCTAATAAAAGTACTCCACGACTTTGAAATACACTTGGACGAGAAGACACCAGTTCCTATGAAGATCAAGCCTTCATCTTTAGTGTACGCGGCCGAAGGAGGAGTTTGGCTCAAATTGAAGAAATTAAATAACAATGAAGTTACCTTTATAACCAAAGTTAATTGAATTAATCAAAATATATTATAAGATTATGGGTACAAGTTACTTGACTGCTGGACAGCGTGGTGTGGGAGTGTTTCAACCTTCAATTAAAAGTTAAAAGTCAAAAATTTATTTCTCTCGGACAACGGCTTGAATTTTTTTGAAATTACACTTTAAGGTTACGCGTGCCTACTTACTTATTGCCCATGTCTGAAGCTCAAACCCATTCTGACCTTTGATGGGGACGAACAAACGAGAAACTCGTAAAGGAGGGATTATTTTCTTTTCGCGAACATTATCCTTTTTAAAGATTCAAATATTTCATGAAAAAAAAACTGTGTTACATTTTAGACTGGAAACTGGTATTAGTATATACGTTATTAAATTATATTTTTGCGAGTCGGGGAGGAAAATGTATTTTTTTCTCTAAACTACATATGTTTCTATGAACATATAATACATAGTAGTATATTATTTTCCTACTAATTATTAAAACGTGGTGAGGTAATGTTTTACATTTGAGCTAAATACAAAAAAAAACCGTATAGTTGCAGGTTTATTATAAAAATGAATCAGAAATATTCACGGACATAACTATTCCCAAACAACAATTAATATTTATACTAATATTATAATATCACACAATTTCAACACTCTCTTGACCCTGACGTACGAATCCAACAAGCCATTATTTAAAACCAAGATCAAGTTTAATGATCCACTCAACGAAATCATCTTATTGCGCAAATTATTTTACATAAATTCATATTTTTTGGTATTAATCATTCTTCGTTGAATAACATTTTAACAAGCTTTTAAAACCAGTTCCTAGAATACCACCGCGGGCTATATAGTACTTGTCAATACAGATGCAACGAGCCTTAACACGATACGGCTGCTGTAAGCTATTGAGGAGTTGGGTAGTCTTCAGGTGAACCCGGCACTAGCATCAGGACAAGTCACCATAATATTGCATTGTCATCAGGTTTATCCACGATTACCATAGTTCAGCCTATTGCTATTATTGCTCTTTAAGATGTTTTTGCGACTCCTTGTCCTCAAGAGATTCGGATGAAGAAATTTCAGTATCAAAATAAGTACTTTTCGATTCCGATATCTTAACCTTCTGTTCACTTTTATTCGTGTCTTTTTTCTTTTTATCAGTTTGAATACCTATATTTTTCAAGTTAGATTTTTTCTTAATGCCTAACGGTTCTTGTTTTTGCTTATCAGCTTCTTTTAAGCCCCTCGCTATATTTTCATCAAGAGCTCGTTTCATTTCCGATGTAATATTCATGGATGATTCAAAAGCTATGTGACCCCTTTTCTTGGAAGTGCTGGGAGATGTAGTAGCATCATCTCGCAGCGGCAACTCAATTAGCTGTCGATAAAGTCTCTCTTGTAAATGTCTTTTTATTTCTTTTGCAACTTGTTCAGCTTCTTGCAAGTTGAGTGATTCAAATTTACTCGCGTTAGTTTTATTTTTATTTGGAGATTTCGATGAAATTGTTTCTTGCCCATATTGTCTAGCTATCGCCATTGCATCGCTCATAAAAGCCAATGAGCTTGAGGTCGAAACACTGAGTGGCGGAGATTCTGCAGGACTTTCTGGTAATTCCATTGTATCCAGCAGATCATAAAGAATTCTAACAATGAATTGTTTGTCCTTGGGTACAGATTGATAGGCTTCGAGTCTAGCTAATTTGTTTCGTTCTTCAGGAACTAAAGACAGTTCTGATGTGTGCACAGGATGTTCTCCAGAAAAATAAAGGATATCACTTTGTCCAGCAGACAGACTAGCAAAGTCATTAGCGAGAGATTCTGCAGGGTCGAAATCTTTATTCTGGAAATGAACTTCGGTGCCACTTCCTGATGAGAAGGAAAAATCTGAAGTGCTCTTTATATCCACTCCATGCCCAGGAGAGACAGTACGTATGTGTTCTTCGTGGCTCTCCTACGTGAAACCAAGAGTTGATCAAAGATATTGAAATGGGCGAATATGCGTCTCAATACAAATAAATATATACTTACAAGCATTTTATCCAGGTCTCCTAGTAGTTCTGCGCTGACCCGTACCAGTTGAAAGTCAACCGCCAGTAGGATCCGTATCAGTGCTAGCAGAGCTGATAGCAGCCAGCAAGAAGTGTGCAGCCAAGCTGAGACGATCGTTAGACGGGTCGCCTGATAAACGCCACGGATTCGCCGTTCGTAGGCGAGAGTAGCCACGTTGACAGTGTACGAGCATCTGAAGATTTATATGATACAAGCTATTGCATATACACTACGGTAAAATAGATATAATTATTATAGATACTACTCCTGTCCGTCACAGGTGGAGGTAGTGATTAAGTTAATAAAGCTTAAACATTATACACATTTATATAAGCACTAGCTGTTGCCCGCGACTTCGTCCGCGTGGAATTCGGTTTTATCACGCACCCCTATTTTACCCCTCGGAAACGTAGCCTAAGTTACTCCTTGTTACATCAGCTATCTGCCAGTGAAATTCCGTTAAAATCGGTCTAGCCATTTCAGAGATTAGCCGGAACAAACAGTAAACAGACAGTCAAAATATAAAAAAAAAATGTTGTTTTGGTATATGTACGTGTAGGTATACATCCATATGCACTTAGTAAAAAGCAGTTATTTTAATATTACAAGCAGACACACCAATTTTATTTATTTGTATAGATTATTTTATTCATAACTTACGTGGAACTACCAGTGATCTCTCCCAATTTGATACAAAGCTCTTGCAGACCACAGTGAGTGACTGTGGACGAATAGATGCACAGACCACCCATAGCTAGGGAGAACACAAAAACTGGAGGAATAACTCTCCATGGACGCTGCAACCTAAACAGAAAAAATATTATTTCCATTGATCACTGCCTCTCTCTAACCGGTGTGGTGGGAGGATTACTAGCGGTACAGACCCCGAGTTTCAATCCAGATATCACTGGTTCAAATCCACCAATGAAAAGAATGTATAATTTAAGTACCTGAAACTTCTTCAGGCAGTTCAGTTAGACTCAGACATTCCCAACTTCTGGCATGGGCATGAAATAGACACAATTTGAGCATTCATACAAAGTTTAAGACAAGACTTTGGCAATAGTTAGGTATGTACATATAATACAGCTGACAGGTTGTTTCAATACCTAACTTAAATCTTTATATGTATGTATTTACAAAAAGAATTAAATATTTATTCTAATAGTTGTCTGGTTCCCATAGTACAAGCTATTCTTGGTTTGGAGGCTAGATTATTAGTATATCCTTGATGAATTTAAAATTAATTGAAAGTCTTTAAATCCATATGATTCACCTTCAGAGAACTATATGTAGGTAAAGGGCCTTGCGAAATATTGCTGACGTCATTTTACTTGTATAAGGTCGTAACTACATACGCCCAACTGCATTCTGGTATGTTCTGTTTCTTATTATTTTAAATCATTTATACTTATTTTAGATGTATTATATACATTTTAAAAAATTTAAAATAACTTTTAATGTTAAATTTATTGAACTACTTGTTTACAAACCATAAATTAAACATCTCGGTGATATCGGGGAGAGAGAGGTATCTATCTAAGCTCTCTAGACTGACTCTCTGACTAGACTGTTAATACGAATTATGTACTTACTTGTTTCAATCTTTCACCTCAATTTATTGTTTTAGTTGTTCGCTTTGATCGCTAAGCTCACAGCAGTTAGCTTTAGTACTTTACAAAAATGATTAATTGAATTCCTTACCCTGAAGTTAGTCGCAGCTCTGCTCGACTCAGGTCTCCTGAAGTTTGTTCTAGAACCATAGATATTTATTGTCTGCGTCTGTAGTGTGTGTTCGTACTAAGCGATAATCTTAATGCAAGTGGCATGTATCTGGAAAGGTAATGTTTCCACCCACCCTGTAAGAGTCCGGCTGCCAGTAGAACACATCAAGAACATAGTGGTCCAAACGAGGCCGAAGATCCCGGAGACAAGAGGCACGTAGGTCGGCAGGTAACAAGCGCTTTTCTCAACCCACTGAGTGCTGAGGAAATCTACTGGAAGCACTGAAGGGGAACACTTTTCTGATCAGATATTTGAGGGTACAGGTTTTTTCGAATTCCTATTAATAACACCATTTTTCTCGTTATATCGTCGGATCGTTCCGGAGCTGTATCACGTAAAAAAAATATGGTTCGAATTAAACAAACATATATGTTTAATTATATAACTTTTATTTTTTATTTCAATCATATGTGATACAGTTCCAGAACGATCCGACGGCCCACCTGGACAACCGATGCGACTTGGGTCCTCCCCTGCTAGGTACGACGAGACCCAAGTCGCATCGTATGTGCCCGTAACTCTGAGACGTGTCGGTGGAATGTCTCTGTGTCTGTAATTTCACCGACAACACTTTTCAAACCGGAACACAGTAACGTGAATGCATTACTGCTTGGCGGCAGAAATGGGCATAGTGGCAGTACTCTCCGGACTAAAATGTCTTACGTATTCCCTATTTTGCATGAAGCTTCAGCAATGGGGAGCTTCAAACTACCTCAGGTTTATCTTAATTATTTCGTTAAGAAGCCTCTTGACTAAGATCGGAATTGGTGCCGAATAACCAAAATCCGTTAAAGTAAGTAGGTAATAATTCATTTATCTATGGTACGAGTAGGTACATTACAATCTTAATGGCGAATTAATGACACAAGTGATCATGATGGGTAACCATTTGTTTTAGCAGTAAATTATTTATAGCCATTTCCATTTCTGTTCTGACATGTAATTGAATGCTAATTTATTATTGCTACTTTTGGAAGGAACTAGGGACTCAACACAGGGAGGCCTAGTGTGCGGCTACTAGGTAATCATTCTTACAACTGTTGAGTTAGTTAAGAATTAAATAAGCAGTCTCAGAATGTTACCTACTCGTACTTAAGTGTTTCTATATCATGGAATTTCGATTCGAATAAAAAAACTGGATAATTAAAAAAAAACAATTATTAATAAGTTTAAGATGAAATGTTGTTATTCTGTTTTTCTTTGTACCTATATCAAGGTGCAGATATCTACATAGAAACAAAAGATCTTAATGGAAAGTGAAGCTTTTAGCTTGATATTTGTACACTAAATCAGTGCTCTGAATTAGATATATACGTGTATCTAGTATCACTTGTTAGGTGCACGGATATCCGACGCAGCAATCATGCTTTAGTTAGAGGCATACATTAAAGATGGCTCTCGAATATACTTAGCTCAGCAAACTGTTTAAATGAGAGATCATTGTAAGACGATCGAATTAAGACTATAATATATTCTCAAATTGGAAATTTGTATTTTTTTTTATCTACAATACAAGGAGGAAGCTACAAAAAAAAAACCCTAGGTACTTTGTCTTCTATCTATGAGAGCGTGATGGTCTAGTGGTACTGACCCCGAGTTTCAAGCCGGAGGTCGCTGTTTTGAACCCAGAAGTGCACCTATGAGTTTTTCGATTGAATATGAAATATGTGCGCAATACCACGTTCTTAAAACTGTGAAGGAAAACATCGTGAGGAAATCGACATGTCCTAGAACTAAAAATTCGAAGACATGTGTCAAGTGCACGAAAGGAGCTTCTCTTTGAGGCGCCCTTAAAATCCTTTCACCACACTGGTTCAAGAGAACCAGTGACTCGAATAGAAGAATAGAAGGTACTTAGTAATAAATAGGAACTAATTGCTACTTACTATTGGTTCTGTCTTTATCCTCTGGTATGAACTCATAGATGACGTTGTGCCGCAGAGACCTGAGTGAGAGAAGCTTCGGAAACAGCACACACTTCTCATCGAACAAGTACATCAGCATGTGGAAGCAGAACGTGCAGAACGAACCGAATACGAACGCCAAGAAGAATAGAAGCAAGTGAGCGCCTGTTGCAAATTAATAGCATCATGCGTACAAAGTATTTCTTGCAAGTCAATTGAAGTTTGTGCTGATAAAACATTACATAAAATATTTCTATATAATAAATAATGGTGGTGGACATTTCACACAGAGCCTTTTTTACCTCCAAACTAAGAACCTAAGCAGCTTGTACTATAGGAACCAGGTAACTGATAGAATACTCTTTGTAAAGACATAATACAGTGTTACCGTATTAACAGGCGTTTGTTCCGAGTTACTACTACCAATGCGACATTGCTATAGGTATTTCCTTAGGAGCTCAACACATACTCAAAACACAGCGGCACAATGCGGTTGAGACCGCCGCGGTATGAAACCGCGCCGCATTTGATGTATGTTGGTAGGTACTAGAATCAAACATTCTGTGGCATGTCATATATATAAATCCGTATTAGGATCCCATGATGGATTACAATAGCTCATTCTCTGTCGCTTGTCGAGACTAGAGGCCTCTAAACCTGTATCTCAGCAATGAGAACTTAGTAGGTACTAACTAGCACGGCAAGGCGTTGGTACTTTCTTACAAATTGGTAAAATTACTAAACAGGTATGTTAGATTCTTGGTACTCTTCTACCTTTCCAAGCTCCGTTTACTTCGTTTTCACTCCTTTCAATCAATCTAAACTCTTCGAAAAGAGTTACTTTCTCCATTTTGTGTTTTCAGCACTTCTGATACTTTGTGACATTTGACATTTTTTATCTTGTCATTTTCAGCTTGAAGTGGCATTTTGACATATTGTGATAGATGGATTATGCTGAGTGCAGTATGCCTTCAATAAATCAATTTTAATATTTTTTTACTAAACAATATTTTAATTAATTGTTCATAATTTGCGACATTTTGCGACAGAAAATATATCTAAAAATTTTATACCAGCCAACCTATTCAAGGAACAATCGTGCATAGATAATCAGCTTAAAAGTTTAAAAATAAATGAATAGAAAAATTCATGGACCTACTTAACCGTAATCTTAAATATAGTGCACCCAAGTACGTTCAAAGATAAAAAACGGATAGGATATAAGATCATTTCACACTTTTCATATTTCATGGCAGATATCAAGATCTAGATAAGCATCGCTTTCAATGTTGTGATAAAGCTAAAAGTCTTCGATGCAAAAAGATAATGGCACTGAAATGTGGAAATAATAGTTATAGTACAGAACTTAAGAAAATCGACTTCGTTGACGGATAGGAGTCCGTCCACGAAAGTGTACGAGATATCGTGCGTATACAAGCAAGGTACACCGAAATATTCAAATATAATCGTTATTTTGCTAAGGTTTTGAAGTTAAGAGAAAAATCATACGAACAATAATTATGATTTAATATGAATTAGAAAATTTCAATAACCGGTATGGAAGGCACAACGTTGAATAAATCGCCAAATGAGAATATCACAATTTTTGAAACATCACACTTTATACAAATTACATAAGTTTTTATATCTCATGCCTTTGGCAATTGACATAAATCATAAAGTATTTTTTGAACCCCAAAATAATTGCATACCTACATCATTTGCTATTGTTTGTGAGCGACACTCATAGGATAATTAGGGAAAGTGGACAGGTTTGTAATAAGCATATATTTGCTTCTGGTAATTTGGGCTGCGGTCAGTGACGACGTATCGTGTTCACTGCGTTGGTAAATTTCTCCATATCACGTTCCTCCATAAAATGTTTCTCAACAGGCCATTGTCTCTAGGGAAGTCATTGGTTTGAGATGACATTTTCTCGGATACATTTTATTACAAACTAGCTGTCCCGGCGAACTTCGTACCGCCATATTTTTTTGCCGTCAATACTGTCTAAAGTTTTAAGATTTTTATTTTAAATATTTGCTATTATTTTTTTAATATTTTTTTTCATACAAACCTTCTCCTGACAATAAAGAACACATAAAAGGAAGATTTATCCAATTTGGTGCAGTCGTTTGGAAGTTATGCGCGTAAAAACATTTCGGTGATTCATTTTTATTTATATAGATACGTCCTCCAGTTACTATAAAGTATAAACAGCTTCTATCATTTCTTCTAATCAGTACTTCAACCTCAGTTGAAAATTTAAAAGTAATCGACGGAGATGATTAATGTAATTACCAATTGTAACCTGTTCTTGGCCGCACTGTTTGTGTGAAAAAAGATAGGACCTATGGAACTATATATACATAACCTTTATTATAGACATCCAGTAGAATTATTCGCCACAATCTACCATTATCTACATTGACTGGTCTTTATAGCTCAGTTGGTAGTAACCCTGCCTTCTGCGCTGTTGTGTAGGTTGTGGGTTCGATTCCCACCCAGGACAAACATTTATGTGACATTTGTAACATTGATGTTTGTTCTGTGTCGGGGTGTTAATATGTATTATATGTATGTATTTACAAAAGTTCTACCTAAAGTAGTACCTATGCCTCGGCTGCTAATTTTATTTCTTTCTCCTCCGTGGCTAGGCCGCCTAATGTGACAGGACAGCGATCTACGGGCCTGTAGTCTGAGCCAAAGGACGTAAGTACTTGCTAATCGTACAAGTCCTGCACAAGTGGGGCTTCGTATCAGCGAACGCTAGAGCAATGAACCATTATTATTGAACTTATTAACCCAAAATGTTTAGTTGGAACACAGAGCTGAAAGTGTGTCACTGCTGTGACCGTGGACACTGTCCCAATTTGAGAATTCATAGCGTGAAACTCCGAAGGTTTTTTTGCTAAGAATGTTGGTACATTGGAAACGAAGGATGTCATTCTCAATACAAAGTAGATAAAGAATAATTATTTAAGTAAAAAAAATTTTGTTTTGACAAAACTAAAAAGCAGGACAATATTTTTAAAATATGTTATTATCCAGTTCTGAGCTATGTTTAAATTACCAAGTGTAGATCATCGAGAAATTAGTTTAAAACAGATTTGACTCAAAAATAAATAAATATGGCAAGTTGGACAAACATTTCCTTCTTGTAATCATAATTTTATCAAATTAAATTCTTTTTATTCTTTTAAAGTTTTATTCTCTGACACCCGATCCAGGAATTCTATGTAATGTGAACGGGTGAAACGCTATGAAAGCGTGATTTTATAAAGACATACCCACTTTTATAAAGAAACACAGACGGGGGTTTTTCTATCTGAAAAATTATATTTTTACATCTGAAAAACTATTAAAAATATACTTACAAATATTCATTTACATAAACAATGTAGGTACGACATAAAATTGTTTTATTTTATAAGTATTCATTTGTGGTTTGGCAATAAAGAGTTTTTGTATTGTATTGTATTGTACGACGCGTAGTATGGTATTTTTAACCGACTGCAGAAAATGTAGGTTATTCATTCGTTTGTATTTTTTATTTTTATTTGAAATGATATACTTTAAGATTGGTCGCATAGGAATTTCATCTAAATCAGTTCAGTAGTTGGGTTTTTAAATCAAAAACAACTGCCAAAAATATGTCATCTAAGTACGAGATAGCGAGGAATCATTCTCGTTCATTGGCGATGAAGACACTTATTTAGTTTTGCTGCGCAACTTACTTATATAAAGAAACGCAGAAGGGGAACTGTAGGTAGTTAGGTATTGTTTCTCCATCCTCATAACATCAACTGGATGACAGTAACCGGCGCAAAATAATCATCTCATTTGCAGCGATAACGTAGTATCGTAAAACGATTGGATACCTACGCGTAGCGTTGCCAGGCGTCCGGATAAAGCCGGGCACAGTCAGGTTTATATAATAAACAATAACAATAATAATATAATCTGGAGGTCTTCAAGAGGAGAGTGAATAGGTATTTTCTAGGCAAGCATGCTACATCGTAGACTGCATCGTCACTTAACATCAGGTGAGATTGCGGTCAAATGTGAGCCTATTACATATAAAAAAAAAAGAAAAAAAAAAAAGTTTTTTGGTTGCGTGTCCGGCCAAATTAGTTGGTTTTAGGCTTTTTAAATTTGGCCACATTCTTCACATTTCTCATATGTCAGGAAGACTTATTCATTCAATTTTACCAAAATGTGCAACATGCAACATTTTTACCAAAATGTCTGACATTTTTACCAAGATATCCGGCTAAACTAGCTGGTCTGTCCGGCTTTTCAGTTTTGCGACCTGGCAACACTACCTACGCGCCGTAGCTCGAATCAGCTTTCAAAACAAAGTCATAACGCCGCCGATATTAGAGCGATGAGGACGTTAATTTTACTCCTGTGCGTGGTGGGAATTACCCGGTGCACTGCAGAGGGCAAATACGAACTGAGCTCGACAAATCCAAAGGTATCGTGGACCTTGGAGAACAAAAATGGATGTGAGTGATTTATTTGTTTTCAATAATTAGCCGGCTAGCCAATTGAGCGCATCGTTACTAAGATTTGTATTCAATTTAGAGTCTGAGCCGACGCGACGTATAGTTTGTATTTTGTGTGCTAAGCAAGGAAACCATTTTACAGTTTAATGAGTTTGTAGTTCTTAACCTATTAAAGCGATGAGCAAATACAGGCAACACTCTACGTAGTAACAAAATCATAAGTGTATGTAGGTACTTATGTATCAATCGAATCGAATCTATTTGTTTGTGCTCGGACAGACAACAGAAAAATACACATGATAAGATAAGAGATTTGCTTCTCAAAGAAAGATTGTTTTTTCTGTTCTTATTACCTAAAAACTAAGTAAAGTTATTAAATCCTACTAATATTATACTCGTGAAAGTTTGTATGGATGTTTGTTACTTTTTCACGCTCAAACGGCTGAATGGATTTGGATGAAATTTGGTACAAGATAGCTTATATCCTGGATTAACACATAGGCTACTTTGATCCCGGAAAAGTGCAGTGTTCCCGTGGGATTACTTATTCACCGCGGGTAACACAGCGGGGCGCAGCTAGTTAGAAATAAAATTCAAAGTAAACGAAAATGGCTATTGTTTCAGCAATATCGGTAGCAGGTTCAGTACCCGGCGGCGTGTACTCGGATCTGCATAATGCCGGCGTTATTAGCGACATCCTGGTCAGATTCAATGACGTGCTTACGAGATGGGTGGCCTACGACACTTGGACGTACACTGCACGGTTTGCAGGTAATTGTCCGTCTTTGACGCTATTGTTGCTGTAGGTCAGGGGAGGTAAAGACGCGCATTGTACTATAATTATACGGTATAGTTAAAAACAAGGATTTTTGGGGCAATCAAACATTATCATAAATAGACTCGTGCATTTTAAGATGACGATTAGTGTGGAGGGGACTGAGTATAAATTTGTTAAGGGCTGAGTAATTTTAAACTATCGAGTTAATGACATAGATTGGGGATGAGAACTATAGCTATTGGATAAATGTTGTGATATCCACTCTTGGGACAAGACAATGACTTCAAATTTTCAACTATTGGTAAGTCAGAGGCTCCGTAATGATTGATTGTACCTATCTAATGTAATAACATTAAAGATTAAATATTATTATTAATAATTAATGGTTTTTGAATACATATGCATCTTAAATACAAATCTACGCCGTTATTACAATAATTGAAAAATTTACTGGCCTCTTAGCTCAGTTGGTAGTAACTAGTAATCCTGCCTTCTGCGCTGTAGGTCGTGGGTTCGATCCCCACACAGGACAAACATTTATGTGACATTTGTAACGTTGATGTTTGTTCTGTGTCTGGGTGTATATGTATTATATGTATGTATTTACAAAAGAAAAGTATCTATATAAGTATTATATCAGTTGTCTGGTTCGCATGATACAAGCTATGCTTAGCTTACTTTGGGGCTAGATGGTGCTGTGTGAAGTGTCCACCAATATTTATTATTATATTATTATTAATAATGTCCACCAAAAATTTTTTTATTTATTTTTTATATTATTTTGGCAGTCTCAAGGGAGGACCTCATGTATGGAGTGGCTCATCTAGTATTCGAAGGATTAGACACGATTGCCTTCATTGAACTGAACGACAGTCCTATAGGAACTGCAAATAACATGTTTGTGAGATACACCTTCGACATCAAACCACATCTTAAGGTATGTTTTCTTAAATACGGAATGCAAACGATCACGTGCGCCATTGACTTGCATAGTCATTTTGACCTTTACGTAAAAATATGTAAACGTTATAGAAATAAGTAAAAAGAATAATAATCACGTGAATTGTTTTACCCCTTTCTGCATGAATTGAATGAAGGAATGAATGAGGTTGTGATGACGAGAGGCGCGGAGGAATGAAACACACGGATGCTGGTTACATACTACTGTTTATTAAATTATAAAATCCCTTTTATACTATTTCTTATGAATACCTGGGTGACGTAAGTAGGTAGGTTTCGGATATCTATTGTTTATAAACACGGTCGTGTTACAGGTTCGTCTTACAATAAATACCTTTCCTAATATGGATGTGTCTCAATTTCTAAACTTGATACCTCCTGTTACCTACCACTACAAGGTAAAATAAAAAAAAATATGCAAAAAGTTGTTCCAATTTATTCTCATTCAATTTAAGAAATAGAAAAAAATACAATGATTATAAGTTATTACACGAAGCCATAGATTTATGACATACGTATTTAAGACTGGCTATCTAAGAATAGCGTTTACCCGCTATTAATAGTAGTCGCGAGTATATCCAGTAGTAAATAAATGAAACGAGACTGAAGTGTAATTCAATAATACGGATCTACGACATTTCTACAATCGATTTCACTCCACTCTATATTTTACTTCGATCATGTTTCGATCTCACTAAATGGGCAGGGCGTTGTAATTGATAGTAACAACAGATGTTTGGTTCCTATAATTTCGAGAGCGTGGTGGTCTAGTGGTACTGAACCCGAGTTTCAATCCGGAGGTCGCCGTTTCAAATCCCGACGTGCACCTATGAGTTTTTCGATTGAAAGATTTATGTGGGCAATCCCACATTTCGAAACGGCGAAGGAAAACATCGTGAGGAAACCGACATGTCCTAGAATAAAATATTCGAAGACACGTGTCACGTTCACGAAAGGAGCCTCTTTGAGGCGCACTTAAAATCCTTTCACCACAGTTCGAGAGAACCAGTGACTCGAATAGAATGATATAAACATATTCATAGTAATAAATTAACAAAGCGCCTTTGTTTTAAAGTCAAAAATATGGACTTGAGGCAAGAATGGTGCTGTGGTGACGAAACCTCGTAGGTATAATAAGCGCTGACTTTTGCAGGTTGGTCAAAATGAACTGAAGATTCGTTTCGCGTCCCCAGTGGAAGCTGCGAAGATACGATCTGACAAGTATTTCACAGCGCCCGCTTGCGTCCCTGATGAATACAATGGGGAATGTCACGCTAACCAGCTGCGCAAGATGCAAGCTTCCTTCAGTTGGGATTGGGGACCGGCTTTCCCATCTGTGGGAGTTTGGTAAGCTTCGTGTATTGTCTGTCCGCTCAAACAGAGGCGGTACCAGCGAATGACATGCAGAAACTTAATGTTATATGCCAAGCTTCTATTCGAGTCACTGATTCTCTCGATTCAGTGTGGTGAAAGGATTGTAAGTGCGCCTCAAAGAGGCTCCTTTCGTGCATCGTCAACCGATATGAAATAACAATACTTTCATGAACTTTCGCGACGATATACATAGTTTTTGCAATAATTATTCATGAACAGATTTAATATTTTGTACAATATTTCTTGCTGTTTCGTGTTGTGTCGAAGATGTACGTCTGGCGCCATGCTTTGTTTTCCTTTGATGTTCCACACGCTCCACGGTAGTTTAAAAAAAAGATGCGCAAATGTTCAGTGGAGATGCAACCAAAATTACCTTTATGGTAACACTCGATTTGCTCCCCATCTAAATTTATATTATACTAGCTGTTGCCCGTACTTCGTCCGCGTGGAATTCGGTTTTATAACGCATCCCTATTTTACCCCTCGGAAAAGTAGCCTACAAACATACAGACAGACACTTTTAAAAGACAATTTTAAAGAATGTTGTTTTGGTATTTGTTCCGTGTATACATCCATATATGCACTTAGTAAAAAGCGGTTATTTTAATATTACAAACAGACACTCCAATTTTATTTATTTGTATAGATGGGAATTTATTCTTAATGCGCAAACTCCATTAAACTCCAAAAAACGATCACAATTCTCAATTCCCCTTTTTCGGCACTGGAGGCACGGGTACATATTGTAAATTTTTTCATGTTTATTTTGTTTATTTATTTGCTTTTGTGTATTTGTGTCCTGTGTGCTGAATGTGTTATCAATCTATCACTATTATTTTTCAGGAGACCAGCGTACATTCTGTTTTACAACGGCGCTATATTACGCTCAGTGACTACACACATCGACAAAGTTGATACACAGTGGAACGTTAGAATCCGGGCGCATTTCGAGTCGAGCCTTCGAAGGAAACACATCAAGGGATATTTAACTGCCTCGCTCTCAGTAGACGGTGACCAGTCCGTTAAAGTGGAGAGGAATGTGGAAATAGACGCGAGGGAAGACGGAACCGCTGAGGCGGATCTTAATATGACTGTCAGTGAGGTGAGGTCAAGTCTGGCCGTATAGGTCTGTTAACTGAAGCTGGCACGTTCAACAAATTTACACGTGGCGCTTGTGTAGTGTCTTTTTTATGTTATACAGTTACGTAACGAGCCGACGGCCCACCTGGTGTTAAGTGGTAACCACTGCCCATAACAATCGATGCGACTTGGGTACTCCCTTACAAGTTACGACAAGACCCAAGTCGCATCATATGGGCCCGTAACTCTGAGACGTGTAGGTGGAATGTCTCATGTGCCTATCATTTCACCGGCAACCACACTTTTCAAACCGAAACGCAGTAACGCGAATGCCTTATTGCTTGGCGGCAGAAATGGGCACGGTGGCAGTACTTCCCCGGACGAACTTAGCATGAGTTGTGTACCTACTGCTCTTAAAATAGTAGGTAAACCAAAATGAACATTTAAATCAATAATTGTATCAATTACTTTTAGAATGTGATAAGCCTTTGGTGGCCAAACGGTTATGGTGAGCAGCCGCTCTACAATTTGGACACGTATTTCCTGTGTCTGTCGCCAAAAGGCAACATCGACCAAGCCTCTTATGACAACAAACAAATAGGGTTCAGGACCCTGGAAATCATTGAAGAAAATGCAGCAGAAGTTCTTGGTGAGTTGAATCCTGCTTCTACAAGTCTTAAAAATCTTCTAAAGTACTATTAAATAAAGAAAAATATTTCAACAAAAAACATAAACAAAAGACACAACTACTTAACTAAATAATAATCATTTATAATTACTAACAATATTTTTATAAGTAATTAGTTTCTACTAACAAAATACGGATCTCTGGTCTGAAATAAATCTTTATTATTATTATTATAATATATATTATAAAGAATTTTGAAAAAGCCTACTTGCCACGAATAGGACACATTACTAATAAGAATATAAAACTATTCCAGTTGAAATTATTCCTGTGTTATTGTGTACAAATACCAATTTAACAATTGTTTAACGTCGCAGGTAACACGACTGCAAGTAAAGGGCTTACTTTCTATTTCAAAATCAACGGCTACCCTCTCTTCATGAAAGGTTCCAACTGGATACCTTCCGAAATTCTACCCGAAAATGGTGCTCATATGCAGACAAGTAAGTACATATCTCGATAAGACGATTAAAATACGTTTTAATTGTCATAACAAAGACGGCCATTCTAAAGGTTTATTTACACCTTATTCTGAATAACACTCGCAAATAACTGCTTCGCAATATGTATAAGGACTGAAAATTGTACCTACTCACGTTTAATTGTTGTACAGTTTTATGAAGAGCATTTGACTGGTCTCACAGCTCAGTTGGTAGTCCTGGCTTCTGTGTAGGTCGTGGGTTCGATTCCCACCCAGGACAAACATTTATGTGACTAATTTAGATGTTTGTTCTGTGTCTGGGTGTATGTATACAATAAAAAGAATATAATTATGTATATCAGCTGTCTGGTTCCCATACACAGGCTATGCTTGGCTTACTTTGGGGCTAGATGGCACTGTGTGAAATGTTCACCAATATTTATTATTTATTTTATTTCCTATTTCAGTTGAAAATCTGCTAAACTCCGCGACAGACGCGCACATGGCTATGCTCCGCGTGTGGGGAGGTGGCGTGTATGAATCGGATTACTTCTACAAGCGGTGCGACCAGCTCGGCATACTCATCTGGCAAGACTTCATGTTCGCATGCTCGATGTATCCCACTGATCCAGAGTATTTGGAGTAAGTTTTCATGCCAAATTACAAGTATTAGTAACGGAACATGTATATTACATATGTCATTAACCTGGGTCATTGGAAATCACTACCATTAAGAGATTATTAGATTCTACCGAAGTACCGCGCACACGCTTTCATACTACATATTTGGGTGAACTATGATTTTTAACTATTATAATCTACAAGATTGGATCCAACACATTAAATGACTTCAAATCATTGTCGTGTAACTTTTGTGGACTGTAAAGTCCAGTTAGTATTCATATGTAAAAAAAAACTAATATTTAACCTAACAATTTCAGGTCCGTGAAGACAGAGATCGAACAAAACGTTATCCGTCTCCAGTCACACCCCTCCATCGCGGTTTGGGCCGGTAACAATGAGAACGAAGTCGCTCTCCGCGGCAACTGGTACAAGACGCAGCAAGAGTTCGCAAGATACAGGAATGAATACGTCAAACTTTACGTGAACACTATCAAACCTATTGTCGAATCTATTGACCCTGGACGAAGGTACTTGGTTTCGAGTCCTTCAAATGGCCTGGAGTCTGAGAAAGAGGGGTACATAGCGGATAACCCTTCCGATTCGCATTACGGAGACACGCATTACTACAACTACTTGGCTGATAATTGGAACCAGAACATCTATCCGCCAACAAGATTTGCGTCAGAATATGGCTTCCAATCTTTGCCCACTTTGATGGCAATGAAGACGGCGACGCAGAATGAGAATGACTTTAGCATCGACAGTGATTATTCGAAGCACAGGCAGCATAGTCCCAACGGCTATACCTACATGGAGAATCAAATGTTGAAACATTTTGATTTGGACAGAAACGACTCGAAACATTTTGAGAAGTTTGTTTTTTACAGTCAGGTAATTTCACAATGGTTTTTAAATAGATAACGTATCTTGCGCACCAATTAGGGTCCCGAGATTCTAAGTCATTATACAGTCGAATGTACTCTAACTGGTTTTGTCGCACAGAACAAGATGAATCATTATGCGGTTTTGGAACCCAATTACAAAACTATAATAATAATAAATAATAATAATATTTATTGTTTTAGCATAATTGTACAATCGATTTGAAGCCTTTGGCTCCCGAACTAGTTATAAACTGTATTTCGGAAGCCATCGTCTTCTCCCAAAAGTGGGTATCACACATATTTCTATATATATTCTAAGTGTAATTCTAAAAACATATTATATATATATATAACCTACTCATGTAATTGAACTCATACAATTGTTCTTGCATTAAACTTAATTTAACATTAGGAAAATTACTAGTGGATACAAAATATTATATTGATGTTGTGTGTGTGTGTGTGTGTGAGTGTGTGTATATGAGTGTTGTGTGTGTGTATTTGTGTGTGTGTGTGTGTGTGTGTGTGTGTGTATGAGTGTTGTGTGTGAGTGCGTTGAGTGTGAGTGTTGTGCGTGTGTGGGTGTGTTGTGTGTGTGTGTGTTGTTGTGTGTTGTGTGTAAAAACTGTAATATTATTTTTAGATATCACAAGCGATGGCCATGAAAGCCGAGTCCGAGTTTTACAGACAAAGCCAAGCTGATTGGTACACGATGGGGGCATTGTATTGGCAGCTAAACGACGTCTGGCAGGCGCCGTCCTGGTCAAGTATCGGTTAGTAACTTTTGAATACGAGTTGACATTGGCGTATAGGTATGATAGGTATAATAACGGGTTTCAAAATTTATTTAAAGGTTAATTTATTGCTGTCAGGCACCGGAGAGAGGAAGTGCTGTGCTGATAAGCTCAACACACGTCCAAATTTTCTCATACAAACAACATTGTGTTAAAGTTTGTCTCTTTTCCAGAATACACAGGCAACTGGAAGGTCCTGCACTATTTCGCGGTGAACTTCTTCTTCCCCGTCCTAGTGTCCCCTCGCCTGCTTCTCTCCGGCGAGGTCCAAGTCTACCTTCTGAACGATCGCTTCGTACCCATCATCAACGCTGACATCATTGTGGATGTATACAATTGGAGCAGCCTCATCCCCGTGAAGAGTAAAACTTACAAAGCCAACGCGGGACCCCTGAGCTCCGTCAAACAAGACATTGAAGTGGATTTGTGGGAGGATTACGACGAGGAAGAAGTGTTTTTGAAGTTTACGTTGAAAGCGGAGGGGGTTCCGTGGTCACCGTTGAATTTCGTATTTCCGAAGCCGTTCAAGTCTATCAAGGGGTACAAGGAACCATCAGTTACGGTGAGGCGATATACATATGTAACTAATTACATAAACCAGGGCTGATAGGTAAAAACAACAGTGGAGAGTTGAGTATTATAACTTATTTTAGCAAAATGAATGAGTCAGAGCACTAGGTAAAAACTGAGTTATTGCAATTGATAGCGTGGTACCCCAATGGTCCAGATCTCGAGTTTCAATCTGGAGGTAGTTGGTTCAAATACTGAATAATAACTATGGTAGTTTCACTTGAAAAGTTTATAAGCGCAATACCACGTTCTCAAAATGGTGAAGGAAAACACATCCTAAAACCAAAAATATGTATCCTGTGCATGAAAGGAGCCTCTGTGAGGTGCATTTTTGTCTTGAAACCACAATGGTTCGAGAGTGACACGATTAGTAGGTAGTAGCAATAGGCCGGCTCAAAGACAGACATAAAATGCTGTACTAACAATTACAATGTTATATAATATTATGTCTAACCCCGCGCCAGACACAGTCAAATATTTGAACAAACAGATAGTAAATTACTATGCAACAGCTATTAGACACCGAGCAGTGGTTAAACATGAACTAATTATAATTTTCAGGCCTATCAAAATACTTCTTTCCACCTGAAATATTCTACTTGTAATTTTCAAAGCCTCAAACGGGTTACGTTTTGAGACTTCCAGTTTGAGTTATTGTAAAAAATCGTTAAATTTATTGTTTTATTCCAGTTTACGGTATCGCGGATTCCGGGACTAGGCAAAGACAATACAGTGCAATACAATATCGACATCACGACGGAATCCATCGTATTGTTCCTTTGGTTTGAAACGACCTTCAAGGACGGTTACTTTCAAGAAGATGGCCTCATCATAACCCAACCGGTTACCAGAATAAAGTATATCAACAAGCGCTACATAGATGTAATCGAATTGCAGAAATCGATCACAATTCAGTATTATGTGAAGTAGTGGAAAATTTAAGAATTGTAGTTATAAAAATATTTGTTGTTGTTTGTCGTTGATCAGCAAAACCTTGAATATAGCAGCTTCATTTAAGACCTGTGTGTTATTACACTATTAGGCTAAAGGTTTCTTATCCTGGTTCCGCCTTGAGCTTCCTTCTTCAGCCTGTTTTTTATGTTACAAGTTACGGGAGCAAGCAGATAACCCACCTGGTATTATGGTAACCTCTGCCCATGACAAGCAGTACGACTTGGGTCCTTCCGTACTTAGGTAAAACAATGTATGGAACTGTAACTGGAACACAGTAACGCCATTGCTTGGCGGCAGAAATGGGAATGGTTGCAGTACTTGGCATAAGACTGACTGCTACTAATACTATATAATTATAGTCACGATCGATTGCAAAAACATGATATCCATTGATTGTTCATTGACAAAACAAAGTGATAGTTAAAAGTAGACCCGATTCACCGGTTTCAAAGTTATTATTGAAATTATTACATAGCAGTGTATCAGTTCTGTTTTTCTTGACTGCAAATGTTATGGATAAATTGAAAATATTGCACATGTTTATTTCTAAGTAATTATGTTTGTATGAAATTAGAAAGTTATTATTGTATAAATGGAACATTTCCAAGTTCTCATGTGCCAAAGGAATACTATAAGGAATAAAACACATTCGTTACAAAACCAAATATATTAATTGATTTCGTTAAGATAAAATCAAATGCGCGCGGCTCGACTGACTACTTATGGCACTGTGAAATTGGGTAGAAGATTACTCTTGACTATTTCCTGTAAGATTTCACTTGAGTTTTAAATAAATAAAGCTACTTTTGGATGAGCAGATTCTAGATGAAATGAACTTGAAATGTGTCGCGCGCTTTTGATTCTATCTTCGTGCGTAATGAAGCGCTTACAACAAACATACAATATAATAAATAACTGCAATATAAGGCATACTTATAATAACTCAATACACTTATAACTTTGGACGAAAATTCTGGAACTGGTAAGGGCTTTAACGTGTATATTTTTGAATTGTTCTAGGCGTTACTTAAATATTTAGAATGTCACTGGTAAACGGTTCTCGGTAAAGTAACAGGGAAATGCGTAAGCCGTTATATTTCGATTTAATATATCACACAATATTACTGAAATACCGATCGGTTATAGTTCATTCTAAATAGTATCATATTATATACTCATATTCTCGACTAGCGAATGTGAATCATCCAAAATCTAATAAACAATGCAAAATCCTCGACAAAACAATAATAATTAATTATGACCTCTAGTAGATCTTGTTAAAAGGCATACGAATATTAGTAAAAAATTGCAAAAGCAATAAATACTTTGGAAGCATACAATTACATATTTTGGCAACTGAGATAAGAATGTCTCGTATTTGGTACCTTTGCCTTCTTGGTATTTCCATATCACATATTTTATACATGAGATAAATTCAAGATAAGCCAAGCCCAATCATACATAAAAAAAGCCTCAAGCAAAACTTATTTTACATTTTAAGTGCTTTTATAGAAATTTGAACAATTAACTCCAATTTTACTACACAGACAAGGAACATAACGCGAAAGTTTAAGATATACTAATCGTTTACCCTCGGTATGGTACAGTATTGGTTGTAGCGTGGTGGTCAAGTGGTACTGTCCATGAATTACATTCCGGAGGTTGCTGGTTCAAATCCCGACATGCACTAACAAGTATTTCGCTTGATAAATTTATGTACCTACGCAATACCACGTTCTCAAAAGAAAGGAGCCTCTTAGAGGCGCAATTAAAATCCTAATTTCCCCACACTTACACTGGGAATAAGCAATCTCTTTCAGAGTCCGATTACAATCCTCAAATTCAAAGGTAAAATAATATTTAACAGCAATTAATCGATCTATGAACCATATACTTGGCGTTATCTTTAAACCCCTCAGACCGTTTATAGCAGTTTTAGCCTGATATATCCAAGATCGATAGTTTAACGTGCTCTCTGAAGCACGAAACCAGTTAATAGTCACTAAAATATTCTTTCTCTTTTTCTCATTACGTCCCACACACGACGCGCAGACTTGAGTCTGAATGCGGATATGAAAATCCAATATAATCGCAGCCAAACTCGTAAAGGCAATGACTATTTATTTTTAAATTTAGTGTTATGTATAATAATTTGTAATTACTTTTATTGTGTGGAGTCGGTAATTTTTTTATTTTTTTCATCATTTATTCAAGCAAATGCGATGCATAATTTATGAGAATCGTACGCATCGACAAAGTTTAAGGGACTGAAATTGGCTGCAAAATATTGTCTTTCTTCTCTTTCTAAAAGCTCTTTGAATCCCTGAGACACAGATAGAGAAAGATATTCGTTGACTCTGTGCGCTAATTCAGAGCCAACAAATTATACACATGCTTACAAATATTTTATTGAAAATATTTCTTGGTGTTTTCTCCCTTGAGCTCGAAAGTCATATCACATAATACTACATATAAACGTACAAATGTCAAACAGATATAAGTTGTTTATATATTACATATATAAAACTCGGGTTACATACGTACTTATTTTTAAATGTAAATGTACCCAGATCTAAATTTTCATATAATTTTTTTTGGGATAGCAGTATATAACGCTAATCCAAATTTAGAGAGACATTTCATATTACAATTTGTGTTGTGTTTTCTCTTACATATATAATTATTGTAATAGTGACTAAACAGATATATATTATTTATAAAAACAATAATTATATCAAGATATTCTAATGGCTGACGTGTTAGCCGTAATATATTATATGTAACAGTCTAATTCGGGGCAGCAAAGAACATTTCTATGAAATACGTTATGCATGTAAAAATCATATAAACGGACTAGTAGATTAGAAATTCAGTCACATTATTTGGTTTACAGACGAGATACATGCGTTATTTTAAACAGATTAATGATAGCAAGCTACAGCGCTTAACTGCAAGTTTAGTCCCTCGAAGTCACTAACAGTTGATTTCAAGCTTATTTCATGTAATTCTCGTAAAAATAACAAGAATTTACACAGAACATAAACACGAAAAGCCTTAACAAGAACACAGACTTAATAGAATAAAATAATGGTGTCAGATTCTGTAGATATCACACCTTGTGATTGATATCTCTTTTACTCCATACGAAACAGAACAAACAAATTGCTCAGGTACGTTAGTTTTGCATCGACAGAATCGGCACCAAAGTATCTCTCAGCTTGCAAACTATTATTCTAGAAATTCGATAAATAGACTCATTATTTATATTATATCTATCTCATACTCAATGGTTACTTATTCCCATGCAAGACGATCACAGATAAGCACCGAGCCTGTAAAGAAACATTCCAATATTATTCGATTCTGAAATATTAGTGCGACATTTACAAAGAAACTATCATGTACGAAAATACAAGAAAACTGAATAAAGCGGACATGCGACACATTTAAACATATACGTAAGGAATTAGCCTCACAGCTCAGTTGGTAGTAACCCTGCCTACAATGCTGTAGGTCTTGGGTTCGATTCCCACCCAGGATAAAAATTTGTATGACGAATATAGATGTTTGTTCTGTGTCTGGGTGTCAATATGTATTATATGTATGTATTTACTAAAAGTATGTATATCAGTAGTCTGGTTCCCATGATACAAGCTATGCTTAGCTTGCTTTGGGGCTAGATGGCGCTGTGTGAAATTTCCACCAATAGAAAAAGGTTTAAATAAGTACAAAGCGAGAGTGAAGAGATTCGTGCAGTCAGCAACCAGATAAACATGCATTAACTGTGTTCAAATATAATTATGGCGTCACAATTTCCAGCAAACACATTAATCAAATAAATTTTAATTTGTTATTTATGACAAAAGCAATTTTATAGAACATTAAAAAACACGACTGCCCGCCAAAAAGGAACTAAACAATATAGTTTTTTTTTTTATTCAAAGCTATATCACATGTGATATAGAGATATGATAGAGAGTGACATATCACTCGAGATGATGTAAGGATTCTAAGATACCACATACCTACATGCAAATCTTTACAGGGATAAAATACATACATCAACCCTAAAATAGGGTTTGAACAGGCGTCAAACTTAGCGATAAGTGCGCGTGACCTTATGTTTTGAATATTATTGACGTTTCCGAACCATTTCTTTATGAATTCTATGGAAATAAAGTTTTTGACTTTGACTTAAAACATTACACTCTATTCTTGGGCTGTCGTGTAACAAAAAGGTGCTCTTTCATGTAATGTCTACACTAAAAACTTTAACAAGACTCAAATAAGGTTCAAAACTAATTGTGCTCGTAAAATGTGTACTCAGATAATAAGCCCAGTATTAATACACACCTTATAGTTACAACAGTCCCAATATCGACCTAAATATGTAAACAAAAATAAAACTATTATCTAAAATGATAATAAGGTATATTTTCGCAACCATGTTATTGCACACTGTAGAGTATTTACAGGTATTTTGATGCGAATGAGGATTACAACTGAAATTAATAGAAATTAACTGTTTAACTGACACTACCAGAAAGTAACTGTTTAACTGACACTACCAGAAATTAACTGTTTAACTGACACTACCAGAAATTAACTGTTTAACTGACACTACCAGAAATTAACTGTTTAACTGACACTACCAGAAATTAACTGTTTAACTGACATTAATAAAGATTAACTGTCTACTAGACGGCTGTTTTCAATATGTCTGTTTTACTGAAATCCTCATCCGCAATGATTTTTCAACAGCCAGTTTCACCAAAACAGAAAGATTTCTTTACATTTAAACAAAATATTTTTTTATTCTTTAAAAATCCTAACGCACTCGATTGCCACAATGGTCACTACCACATATGGTCGTGGGCCATCTACCGCGTGAGGATTTTCACACATTCCGGTGAATACTAGCCACCGCGAAATCAGCCAAACCAAACATTAAAATTACTTTATAAAACACATAAACCGTATTCGACGCACATTGTCAAGTTCACACCATTCAGTAATTTGGAATTTCATTTTCACAAATTACAAATATAAAGAAACACAAAAAACAGAAAAAAAAACAGATATAAAGTTTTTGAATTTGACTTTGATTACTGATTAAACATCGTTTACCTGACACGCGAGTGCAAAGCGGCCCGTTCCTCAGAAGGCGTGTCCCGCAGGAAGGCGGAGGAGAGATTGAGCACCACCATTATGCAGCAGAGCAGCAGCGGGCCCAGGATAGCAC
Organism: Chesias legatella; assembly: GCA_947359385.1. Classification (NCBI taxonomy): domain Eukaryota; kingdom Metazoa; phylum Arthropoda; class Insecta; order Lepidoptera; family Geometridae; genus Chesias; species Chesias legatella. The sequence continues at coordinate 6,726,469 of OX375775.1, forward strand.
CTTCAGGTCCCAGGTAGAATATACCTCCGGCTATAGCCAGCCCCGTCACGTACGGGTGTCCGCCACTGGGGACGATAGGTAAGTTCATTTCAAAACTGGATATTTTGTTCAAAAGTAATGCTACTAGCTGTACTGTACTTTAGTCGTAACAATACATTGACATCATTTTTCAATGACATAAATACTTTCACAGTTCAGTTGGTAATAATAATAATACACTGTCTTCTACGCTGTAGTTTGTGGCTTCGATTCCCACATAGGACAACTCTGAGACGTGTAGGTGAAATGTCTTATGTGCCTGTAATTTCACCGGCAACCACATCTTTCAAACTGGAACACAGTAACGAGAATGCGTTACTACTTGACGGCAGAAATGGGCATGATGGCAGTACTTCCCCGGACGAACTTGGCGAGTGTTCTACTGCTCTTTAATTAGGATCTTATCATTAGGATAACCTGAACCTTTATGACAAACAGAATCAGGACTACATTGTTATGCGAATCGATGTGAAAAATGCAAAGAAGCCTTCATAGATATTTAAAGATTCATTACCTAGGACAGCCAGCAACTTTGTATGTGTATTTTGGCACGTCGCAACTAAGTGCAGGGCTGCCAAGATACATCGCCAGTACTGCAAAGAATGCTTACTCTTTTATCTCAGCGTAGACTGCAGCATCCAGGAATGCGATGGGTGCGGCCTGCGCTACGGGCAGCATGATGGCCGCCATCGGCCTGCCTTGCAGCCACACGTCTAACGCGGCGGGGATGCCCGCTAAGTAAGGGCCAAGGAAGGGGGCTGCCCCTAATACTGCTGCCAACACTGAAACGTAAAAATGATAACAATAAATGAATTGTTCGTAAATTAACGTAATATTTAATACTGGAATGTGGTGGTGATTTTGGTATTAGATTTTTATCGTTTTATTAGTTTTTTTTATATAAAACTATATTTGGATCACATAGGTGGTGATAATGTTAAATACTTTTGACATTATCACCTTTGTTTGGTATCACCATTGTAGTGTATAATATGTATATATTTACAAAAAAGTTAATAAGTATTCTATCAGTTGTCTGTTTCTCATAGTACGAGCTTAGTTTGGGGCGCTGTGTGAAATACCTACCAATATATTATACATAACTTTTAGTATAGTTTTTAGTTATGTATGTGTGGGGCAAATAAATTATTACTGTTGTACATATATAGTGAAAATACTGAATATTCATAATGAGCTCTATTAATTACCCCTTAGTTTGTTCTCCTTTCATTCTAAATCAATTTTGGGCCGATTTTTAATATTCAGAAAAATATTTAACAGTTGACCCTAACCAGTGAAATTATCTAGCTATTAATTTTCCAATAACCGGTTGTGGATTTTTACAGCTGAGCGATTTTTTCCCATCTAATATCCCCGTATATACGGTATTCGTCTGTCTGTCTGAGGATGGAGAATCGTCCCTTAATTATCTAGAGGTATATATTCAATCTAACGTCTGTATGTCTCACTGTGCAAGTGCGTAAATAGTAATGTGAATAGAGAGAATATTAATTTACCTACCTACGAAAGAAAGAAAAATGATTTATTTTGTCACAGCCACATAATATATTACTTACAACACGTACGTTAATACCTAATTACCTGATAAAAAAACACAGCTTGGAGTCAATGAAACAACTAAATAACAAATAATATTTTAATATCATAAAAATGTTTACATTCAAGTTTTCTTTTTCTTATCGTTTTGCCTCGGAGGCCTCAACTGGGCGTACACATACTTGTAGAAATCGAGCGCTTTCTGTCTATCATATGCGACGTTGTTCCTGCACTGTGGTCCCACACATCGGTTAACATAATCCTCCCTCGGAGGCGTCTTAGTATCAGCAGGTTTTCTCTTAGTACCAGTACTCCTCAAAGTTTCGACGAAATCTTTCGACGAGTCGAACACGACTTTGATGGCCGTCCTATTAGTCATGTTCAAGTTGCTATCTCTCAATAAATCGTCTTTATTGACCGCCGTCATTGAGGCGATTCCGTTAGGAGAGTTAGCTGATCGGATGAGGTAGAATGTGGGGGCCGGTTCCGTGATGTCTTCGTACGACGTGACCTCGTTCTTGGCGCGTCTGTCGGCGTACAGCAAGCACATCACTCGCAGGTCAAGGTCTATCAAGCACATGTCGCTTTCCAATAATAGCTTCAACACATCCACTGGGAGCACACACGGCGCTGATAAGCAAGTGTTGTTACTCGCACTATCTATTATGATATTATACGGTTCCACATTCGCGTTGAGGAAAGCTATGTTCCGACATCTGCAGTCGATTCTGTTATCGGTGTACGTCACGGGGGTGTCGGCGGCTTTGCAACTCGCGTGGTTCACCGTTATGGAGTACGGCTCGACATTTGCAACGTTATTGTTGGAGAAATTGAGTCGCTTTTTGTTTGTCCTCTTCCGCGTGCATGCGACGCTTTGGAACGCGTGCGCTTTGAGCCAATCGAAATCGTTCCTCTGTATGTCTGTGTGGACAGATTTTATCACCAGACCGTTACTGTGAATTTGTTTGAATCTGTTCGCAGTTACTGCTAAATATTCCGATGTTATGTTTAGGGAGTTCGTTGTTATATCACCAAAGCTGTTTCCCGATAAGGTCACCGTAGTAGCTTGTACTGTAATTCCTTTGAACTCGATATTATCGATCCTGCTATCGGTGATTTTGAATACGGTGTCATCACCGTTTAATACGGCTTCTATAGCTTGACTTTGAACGTTTGTTATCGTCACATTTTCGAATTCGATTAGTTTTATATCAGTCACGTTAAAAAAAGCCTTTGACCTTATTACATTTATCTTGCTGTTCGCTATTCGTATTTTTCGCAGGGAATTCGCTCCCATGCATTTCCACTCTACAGCTGAGCTTGGGGACTTGAATATATTTTTGGGTAAAGACACTATTCCTCTGACGTTCTCTATGTTGACTTCGGGCGGCGTTTGTAGCAAGGAATTCGTGGAAAGCGTTACAAATTCAAGTTTGTCAGAATTTTTGATAGTGAATCGTTGCAGATGAGAAGTCTTTTGCAATATGGGACAGTCGAGTACCACAATCAATTCCCTGCAGTTCTGGACGGTTAAACTGGTTAGATGATCTGTGTAGTAATCCTTGAGGTGTATTATGTGGTCCTATAACAAATAATAATTTTATAAATATTCCCAAAATCAAATCTTCTGAAAGATGGAAGTCATAAAATACATTATACTGATATCATATATAACAGGTACTGATGGTAATACATGTATGGCTGAAAGACTACAGCTTATGGCAATGTAAAATGATCTAAAAGCACAATATAGGGGTGAAATATATATGTAAGCAATATAAAATAGATACTCACATTATTACTAATACCGGAGCAAGTGTACACGATATCATTGGAATGATTAGCACAGGACCATTCGGGGTACTGGCAGCTAGTGAAGTTGATCCTTACGCCAACAGTGGACCCGAAGATCACAATAAATACAATGCAAACAGCGCTGTTCATAATTCGTTAATTAATTACTGTTTTTATCAGTCGGTCAGGCGCGACCGGTGAATTTGCCACATCGTGTGTGTGTGTGACCCGTACCCGTCTGTAGATAATTAGCGCTAAAAGTATGACGTAAAATAAAAATCTATCTAGTCAAGTGCGAGTCGTCTCGCGCGCAGACCGTTCCATTTTTGTTATCTATCAATACATGAAAATCGTGTTGAAAGTTATTTATCCTACATAATAGTGTCAAATCAAGTGGTACAAAAATGATGTGCTAGAATTTACGGTTGATTTTATCAAATACTTGCTTCCAAACAACCAAAGCATTCTTTTTTATGACAAGTCTATCTACCATGTGGGTTAGGGGACTGGTAGGTGAAATTGGTTTTAAAATTTTTGATTTTGAAAAACATAAAATTATAATTTACGCTTTCACAGGAAACATATCCAAATGAAAGAGAATACGCAATACGATTTGTTATCGAACAGTGAATTGCGGAAATAAGAGAGACAGTACGAAATGAGGACATTTCAACAAATTTATTTATATTGACTTCTCGGTATACATAAGAGCGATATGGATAGGCATTTGATCTCTCATCTCTATTTTTAGAGAAGCTTTAATCAACGAAAACATATGAAACTGGAGCGTTTGTGTAAGTTTTAACGTCTCCACTTATAGATATCATTTATACATATTATGCAAATTGGGCAAACATTTCAGTTTGGTTAGTGTAGTTCTCAAGGGCTAGCAAGAAACCATTATCTGTTTTTGATAATCTTTACATAAACTAAAAAAGGACTAGCTCAGTTACTGTCATCAGCGAATAGTTCTCAAAACAGTGAAGGATAATATCGTGAGGAAGCCGACATGTCATAGAACCAAAATCCGAAGACACGAGTCGATGAAGAGCCTCTTTGAGGCGCACTTTATTCCTTTCACCACACTGGTTGGAAAGAACCGGTAACACGATTAGTAGTAGTAGTGAGTTATGCCGTTATCTTTGGGCTACGAGTGATAGGAAGGCAAACGAGTTATGAAATTCAGCATGAAATTAAACATTCAGTAAGGAAAATGCGTTCTAACACTGCACTGGCCTTTGTAACGCAGAGGGAACGTACTCGACAGTATTATATTTTTAATTGAATATATCTAGCTACCATATACTGTTTGTAGGAGCTGACGGAAGATCAGCGCACTGCGTACCTGTACGTAGCGTATCATGCTGAGTCTAATCCTAGTTCGTAGCTGTAGTACTTATTCTTAGCTTATTTAACTCTGTCGTTTTATATCAATTGTACGTCTTAGTTTTAGTTATGAATAGAGTTATTTCCTTTCTTTCTTTCTATTCAAATTAACACAATTCTATAATATGAGGTAATCATTTCGTAGATTTCTTTTCACGTGAATATATATGATGAACATACAAGGTTTTATCCATTTGTAATCAGTGTGTATTACGTTACGGTGTCCGATGATTATTTATTTGGTAACAGATTTTTTATTTTTTTATAAAGTTACCGATCGAGCAGAGGGCCCACCTGGTGTAAAGTAGTAATCTCTGCCTATAACAAGCAATACGACGTTGGCCCTCCCCTACTAAGGTACGACAGGATCCAACTCGCATTGTATCCGCCCGTAACTGAGAGACGTGAAGGTGGAATGTCTCATGTGCCTGTAATTTCACCGGCAACCACACCTTTCAAACAGGAACACAGTAACGCGAATGCGTCACTGCTTGGCGGCAGAAATTGGCATGGTGGCAGTACTTCCCCGGACGAACTTGGCGTGAGTTCTACTGCTCTTAAATATAATGTATGTACAATATGCGTATATCTATTGAAAGGTTTACGCACTCACCTGAAGGTAAGTAGACCACTTTGGCGCCAAATAGGTTGTGTACCAGCCACGTCCAAAGTCCATAGAAGAGCGCCATCTTGAACGACGCCCTGAATACCTGATGGAGAAAAACTGATCAAATGTGGTTCGGGCTCAAATATAATTATGTTTATTTGCTAATTTTTGTACCTTTTAACTCAATGACTATATCCTACTAATATTATAGACGTGAAAGTTTGTATGGATGTTTGTTACTCTTTCACGCTCAAACGGCTGAATGGATTTGAATGAAATTTGGTACCAAGATAGCTTATATCCTGGATTAACACATAGGCTACTTTGTCCCGGAAAAGCTCAGTGTTCCCGTGGGATTACTTATTCACCGCGGGTAACACCGCGGGGCGTAGCTAGTAATAAATAAATATTAGTGGATATATAACACAGCGCCATCTAGCCCCAGATAAGCTTAGCATGGCTTGTATCATGGGAAGTAGACAACTGATATAATACTTTCATGAGAGAGGTTGCTATTGTTCATTTCAATACTTCCTCTAAGCAACTAAAGCATAGTCATATATATTGACCGAGTCATTTTTTAAACGATAATAATCTTGCATGTGTCAGTGTTCGTATGTCTACATTATTATTATTACTAACGAATGCTATATCTATTCATGAAAACATTTAATTGACCTTCTGAATTTATGAATGTTAATGTTTCGTACTAGCTGTTTCCCTAGGTCTTATATAATTATTATTTTTTGTATATATATACATATTACCACCCAGTCACAAAGCATCTATGTTCGTCACACAAATGTTTGACCTAGGTGGGAATCGAACCCACGACCTACAGCGCAGAAGGCAGGGTTACTGTGTACCTGGTTGATAGCCACGGAGAGAGCAATGCCGAGTCTTGGTCCGAAGTTTGGCTGGATTTGGGTGATGACCTCCACAGGTTTGTAAAGGGCGTTGCTTGAAGCCAGCAGGTAGAAAAGCGTCGTGAAGAAAACCACCTAATTTGGAACATACGTTGAAAATGTTGCCATAAAAGAGTACTATTATCGTCTGTATGTGAAATTACAGGCGCATGAGACGAAACATCCCCGTTTCGGGGTGATGGACAAAGTAGCAGTAGAACTTGTGCCAAGTTCACCCGGAGAAGTACTGCCACCACACCTGGTAATCCGCCGCCAAGCAGGGATGCACTCGTATTGCTGTGTTCCGGTGGAAGGGAGTGGGTGCCGGCGAAATTGCAGGCGCATGAGACGTAACATCCCCGTTTCGGGTGATGGACGCAACGCAATGCATCAGTCATCTCGTACTTTAGTGGAAAGGGCTTGAGTCGTATTGTTGTTGTCCATAGGCGGCGGTTACCACTTAACATCAGGTGGGCCGTCAGATCGTTCTATCACCTACATCATATTAAAAAAATGTGATAAAGTTATGGTACGATCAGATGAACCATCTGGTATTGTGATAACCTCTGCCCATAACAAACAATACGACTTGCGTCTTCCCCTATTTAGATACGACAAGACCGAAGAAGCATCGTATGCGCCAGCAACTCTAGAGACGTGAAAGTGACATGTCTCTGAGCCTGTAATTTCACCGGCAGCCACACCTTTCAAACCAGAACACATTAACGCGATTGCATTACTGCTTGACGGCAGAAATGCGTATAGTGGCAGTACTTCCCCGGACGAACTTGACATAAGTTCTTTTGCTACTAATGGACTAATAACAAGCATTATTACTGAAATTGATATGCTGTGTACAGTTTATTATTATTATACAGCAAATAAACAATTATTATGACCATTTTATCAATATGTATATAATAATAATATTGGCGGACAATTCACACATCGCCATCTAGCCCCAGACTAAGTATAGCTTGTACTATGGGAACCAGACAACTGATATTTTTTTTTTTTAAATACATACATATAATACATATTAACAGCCAGTCACAGAACAAAAATCTATATTCGTGACACAAATGTCAGTCCTAGGTGGGAATCGAATCTACGACCTACAGCGCAGAAGGCAGGGTTACTACCAACTTAGCTGTGAGGCCAGTCATATGACAATTACTTTATTAGATACGTGAATTAACACAAGGTCTTAAGAATAGTTTGAAATACGCCGTTGTTCAAAAATAAGCCTCACCAAGTTGATGATAAAGTTTATAATCGCTCCACCGCCGCACAGCAGTAGTGATGTGAAGGCGCCCAGAGAGCCGGCGAGTAGGGAAACGTTGCTCGCTAGAGGCGCCCAGATGCCGGTAGCGATCGCGCTCAGCGTGCCCAAGTTCTGTTGCACCCACTCCACTATGCCAGAGTAGTCGAACATACCTAAATAAACAATGTTGAAACATTATTAAGAGTTTTGATACTGGCGTTTTAAGCAGCGACTTCATACGTTCAATTCATTCGAATGGCCTCAGCTCAGTTGGTAGTAACTCTGCCTTCTGTGCTGTAAATCGTGGGTTCGATTCCCCAGTACAAACATTTGTGTGACGAGCATTGATGTGTTTTGTGTGTGAATATGTATTTATATGTATGTATTTACAAAAAAAGTATGTATTTTATTAGTCATCTGGATCCCATAGTACATGTTATACTTAGTTTGGGGCTAGATGGTGATATGAACCAATATTAATTTATTTATTTACACAAAACTAAATCATTGAAAATCACTAAACTACCATCTACTTTGCACTCAAGAAAAACACAAAAAACACTTTAACATGGATGTACACTTCACACAACGCCGTCTAAATACAAACTAATCATAGCTTGTACTATTGGACATATGTATTTAACTGAATACTCCATACAAATCAACATCGAACAAACACATATGTTTATCCTGGGTGAGAACCAAACTGACGATCTACAGCGCAGAAGGTAGAATTACTACATTGTCTGTGAGGCTGTTTTTGCTTCGCTGCCCTCGTACAAGGTAGAATGCGATTTGGTGGACTGGCCTCACAGATCAGTTGGTAGTAACCCCACCCGGGACAAAAAATTGTGTGACAAACATAGATGTTTGTTTTGTCTGGGTATTGATATGTATGTATTTACAAAAATACATATATAAGTATTATATCAGTTGTCTAGTTCCCATGATACAAGCTATGCATAGCTTACTTGGGGTCTAGATGCTGTGTGAAATATCCACCAATATTTATTTTAAGTTTTGTTTTAACTGAAACATTTCAAAGCTGAGATAAGTGTCTCAGTTATTGGTGAATGAAAGTATCTGGACGGGGCTGAATTCTAGTAAGCTAACACCAATAAAAAAACTGGTTAAATCTGATGTATGTAGCAGGCGTAGTGTTTAGTATAATAAATATAAATAATATGGGTCTCATGCTCACACACACTCAAACACTTTCCTTTAACGGCATCGATGTTTTCTCTTATAGAATTTGTTATAACGTAAATCTGCAATGGTCCGTCGGATTCTAAACAAAAACAGGAAGATGGTAAATAATCCATCTAAGTGAAAGAGCGAAAGCTAGTAGTCCCTTAGAAAGCAGTGAAGGCAATGAATGTACCACTTTACTTGTCAATTCTATCAGTATCTATTGATTTCCAATATCCATCTATACATTTAGGAGCACTAGAACTTATGCCAAGTTCGTCCAGGAAGTACTGCTGACATACCTATTTCTGTCGCGAAGCAGTAATGCATTTGCGTTGGTGTGGTTGCCGGTGAAATTACAGGCATATAAGACATTCCACCTTAGCATCTCAGATTTACGCGAGCATACGATGCGACTTGAGTCTTGATGTACTGAAGTAGGGGAGTGCCCAAGTTGCATCGGTTGTTATGGGCAGAGGTTATCACTTAACACCAAGATGGACCATCTGCTCGAACCGTAACTGTATCACATAAAAAAGAACTAAGGCTGAATATATCTGGCCAGGCGTACTAGAGATGTTATTAACGAAGTTCCCACAAAAGACTGAGAATCTCATTTTTCAATCCTAGATTTGAATAGGCCAAGGACATTCACCAGCCATACTAGAGTCGTTATTAACGAAGATTTCCCAAAAGACTGAGAATCTCATTTTTCAATCCTAGATTTGAATAGGCCAAGGACATTCACCAGCCATACTAGAGTCGTTATTAACGAAGATTTCCCAAAAGACTGAGAATCTCATTTTTCAATCCTAGATTTGAATAGGCCAAGGACATTCACCAGCCATACTAGAGTCGTTATTAACGAAGATTTCCCAAAAGACTGAGAATCTCATTTTTCAATCCTAGATTTGAATAGGCCAAGGACATTCACCAGCCATACTAGAGTCGTTATTAACGAAGATTTCCCAAAAGACTGAGAATCTCATTTTTCAATCCTAGATTTGAATAGGCCAAGGACATTCACCAGCCATACTAGAGTCGTTATTAACGAAGATTTCCCAAAAGACTGAGAATCTCATTTTTCAATCCTAGATTTGAATAGGCCAAGGACATTCACCAGCCATACTAGAGTCGTTATTAACGAAGATTTCCCAAAAGACTGAGAATCTCATTTTTCAATCCTAGATTTGAATAGGCCAAGGACATTCACCAGCCATACTAGAGTCGTTATTAACGAAGATTTCCCAAAAGACTGAGAATCTCATTTTTCAATCCTAGATTTGAATAGGCCAAGGACATTCACCAGCCATACTAGAGTCGTTATTAACGAAGATTTCCCAAAAGACTGAGAATCTCATTTTTCAATCCTAGATTTGAATAGGCCAAGGACATTCACCAGCCATACTAGAGTCGTTATTAACGAAGATTTCCCAAAAGACTGAGAATCTCATTTTTCAATCCTAGATTTGAATAGGCCAAGGACATTCACCAGCCATACTAGAGTCGTTATTAACGAAGATTTCCCAAAAGACTGAGAATCTCATTTTTCAATCCTAGATTTGAATAGGCCAAAGACATTCACCAGCCATACTAGAGTCGTTATTAACGAAGATTTCCCAAAAGACTGAGAATCTCATTTTTCAATCCTAGATTTGAATAGGCCAAGGACATTCACCAGCCATACTAGAGTCGTTATTAACGAAGATTTCCCAAAAGACTGAGAATCTCATTTTTCAATCCTAGATTTGAATAGGCCAAGGACATTCACCAGCCATACTAGAGTCGTTATTAACGAAGATTTCCCAAAAGACTGAGAATCTCATTTTTCAATCCTAGATTTGAATAGGCCAAGGACATTCACCAGCCATACTAGAGTCGTTATTAACGAAGATTTCCCAAAAGACTGAGAATCTCATTTTTCAATCCTAGATTTGAATAGGCCAAGGACATTCACCAGCCATACTAGAGTCGTTATTAACGAAGATTTCCCAAAAGACTGAGAATCTCATTTTTCAATCCTAGATTTGAATAGGCCAAAGACATTCACCAGCCATACTAGAGTCGTTATTAACGAAGATTTCCCAAAAGACTGAGAATCTCCTTTTTCAATCCTAGATTTGAATACGCCAAGGACACTCACCAGCCATACTAGAGTCGTTATTAACGAAGATTTCCCAAAAGACTGAGAATCTCATTTTTCAATCCTAGATTTGAATAGGCCAAGGACATTCACCAGCCATACTAGAGTCGTTATTAACGAAGATTTCCCAAAAGACTGAGAATCTCATTTTTCAATCCTAGATTTGAATAGGCCAAGGACATTCACCAGCCATACTAGAGTCGTTATTAACGAAGATTTCCCAAAAGACTGAGAATCTCATTTTTCAATCCTAGATTTGAATAGGCCAAAGACATTCACCAGCCATACTAGAGTCGTTATTAACGAAGATTTCCCAAAAGACTGAGAATCTCCTTTTTCAATCCTAGATTTGAATACGCCAAGGACACTCACCAGGCGTATTAGAGACGTTGTTAAGGAAGTTGTCCCAGGAGTCCTGCACCGCGGTCGCGTCCACCTGCGGCCCGCCCGCGGACGAGGTGAAGTGTCCCGACACCCAGCTCTGGTACACACGGTCCCAGATCTCGAGGATTTGCTCCTCGACACGCGCTATCTTCTCTGGGTCGCCTTCTTTCAGAATGCTTTTTACCTGATTAAATAGTAAAAAAATAGTTTCAAACTATTTTACGCAAGTGAAATAAAGTTAGCTGGAAGAATTCTTTTTCAGGTTAAGTCATCTATGTACATATCTTTTATATAAGAAAATTTTTATATAAGTGCTCTGATACAGTTTGTAGTTTAAAGTTACTCTGAAAGCCTTTGAAGATTGTGTCCCAATTTTATTTCCATCGGATTCTTAAAGTAACTTGTAACATAAATAAGACAAATTAAAAATGTTATAAAACTGGTACATTAAGCTAAGTTTGACAATTAAAAGTTGAGAGTTAAAAGGGGCAGTTTAATTATTAAGGTTTTACTTAAATTACATTTTTAGAAAAACATAATGAGGTTTTGGAATATTTTTTTGTGTGTTTTTATTATTACAACAACTTGTGGACCTCGTTTCTAAAAGAATGCGCACGGTCCATGTGTAGCCCGAGCTTTATACTAAAATTATCAGCGCCCTTTTAATTTCATGCTTTTTATTTATTGATGATCAAATGATCATGCCCATCAAGATTATTTGATCATGATGAGCATGATCATTTGATCATCATTAATGATGATTTGATGAGTTCTTACTCACCGTCCACCTCATGAGACCACCTGGGTGAACCGTTGAAAGTTTTTTTTACAACGGCTCACCTCTCAGATTATACTTGAACGCGCCTAACTTTATATTGGTGACGGTACACCTCAGAAATTTGGTACTGGCCGTTATAATATCTATGATGTATTTGCGCCAGCAAATTAACTTGACTTATTGTACGTTTAAGCTGAAAATCGACGTTCCTGAACCTATTTTGTGTAATTAGCCATTCATCTCACTTTTATTATTATTAATCATATGTTTAAGGTGTTATTAATTTATTTTTTAATTAAATATCACATAGTAATTACAATATTTTGCTAGCTTGGGATACAAACTCTCAGCATCCGCAACAAAATACAACAATAACCTAAAAACTTTAAAAAAATATTCTGTTACATAAGTTTGAAAAAAAAAAAACTTATTCAACGCAATTTTTCTAAAGTGTGTCCCACCGATATTTCATTATTTAGAAGTTGTTGTTGATAGTACATTATATAATCATCATTTTTAATATACATTTTCCTTCTCTTCTTAGTTTGAAATATCACTTTGGACTCTATTTCTTTCAATTTTAACAAAAGTCTCAATATCGACGTATTTCTTTTATTCATATCTCTTTGCAACTTTGAATGAAATGCCTCTGCTACATTATTGGTTCTGTGACGTTCAACGAAAACGCAAAAAAAATCCTTAAAATTTTTTGAGTTTTCATAACAAGGTGGACGGTGGTAACTAAATATTTCCCCAGGTTCACCCAGGTGAACAAAGGTGAGCCGTTGTAAAAAAAACTTTCAACGGTTCACCCAGGTGGTCTCATGAGGTGGACGGTGAGTAAGAACTCGATTTGATTTACTATAAAATGCAAATCTTACTACTATTATTAATGCGAAAGTTTGGATTGATGGATGTTTGTTACTCAATCACGCTAGAAGGGCTGAACGCATTTGGATGAAATTTGGCAGAGAGATAGTATAGTCTGGAATAAGATTAAAGATTTGTATCCCGTAATAGTGACGTGTTCCCGTGGAATGATTTATGCAACGCGGGGCGCAGCTATTTATAAAAATATTTTTAAACAATTCAATGAAGGAAGATCCGACAAATGTTTTGGTTTTGTTGCAGCGTGCAATACATCTTATTTAACTAGTACTTACATAATTCTCTACCTGATATTTCCCACGGTAAGCAGGAAAATAAATACATACAATAAAAACTAAAGTTTCAATTTGTACCTTATTTTATTTCTGATGAACACAAAATAAATATTTTTCTTCCTTTCTTTCACTTTCCTGAAAATAGCCCTTAGCGGCGGCAGGTTACTTACCCCTGTAGAGATCCCCTCCCTCCCGTAAGTGTACGCGTTGTCTATCAGCGAGTCGAGCTTGTCCTCCCAACCTTCGGGCAGGTAGGCGTGCAACTCGCTGTTCTGCACGTATGTACTGTTCAGTAGGCTGCCGCTGAGCTGGACCACCACTATAGCTTCTGAGTATATCTGTAAGACATTTTTTTTTAATGGAAATGTGAACCTACCTAAGTGCCCTTGGTGACGTTGTGTATAATTTTAAGTTTTACCGGTTGAGAGCCGTCTGCTCTCACCAAATGCCCGTGTAAACGCTGTCAAGGCCATCTGCGGCCAACAGCAAATTGTCCAGTCATAAAAAATTGAAATGTTACGGAACGAGCCGATGGTCCATCTGGTGTAAGGTAACTTCTGCCGATAATCAGTAATGCAACTATAGTCCTCCCCTACCTAAGTATAATAAGACCCAAGTCGCAACGGATGTGCCCGTAACTCTGAGACGTGTAGGTGGAATGTCTCATGTGCCTGTAATTTCATCAGAAACCACACCTTTCAAAGCGGAACCAGAACCGGTTTCAACTCACCTGTATACATATAAATATAATAGCCACAGTGAGGAACATAATGAGGCCGATGATGACGAAACACGAGGACACAGTGTCGACGGACGAGTACGCCATTTCAGTAATACTGTTGTTGCATATCGACAGCAGTTTGCCGATACCTCGGATGTGCGCCGGCACCAGCGCCGACTGTCTGAAATTATAAACAAGAACATATGTACAATCTTTAGTGCTCCAAACATTTACGCTGAAGGGGTAGACAGAACTACAGTGTGCCACTTTGCACTACAGGTACACTATTGTGAGACGTGACGAGAGGTGACAATGTTTACTCGCAAATAACTCAGCTAACAGTTTCTCCAGTAAATCATTCCTTAATATCAGACAGCTCGCAGCAAAGCAAGTTAAAGACTAATAAAACATTTTTTACACTTATACGTGTATATTTAGTATTAATTTATAATAATATTTCGTTTTTATGACCACAGGTTACCACTTAACATCAAGTGAGCCATCTGCTCTTTCCGTAACTTTGTTACATGAAAAAACTTATTAGGTTAATGTATGTTACACCTCGTTTTCGGAGTTTTATTTTTTCGATCAATACGATCTTACAAGGAAAAATATATATTCAATTATAGTGAATTTGATGTTCACTAAAAATTAAAATCGTTTAAAAATTATGTGTCGCTCTTATCCCATGAGTTGTAATAATTAAAGATAAATTATAATCAATTTCAATACAGTCTACATTCGTAATGAGAGTGGGGTACACCATTCATTTAAATTATCTATTATTAGCTGCAGCACGAAGCCCATAAAAGGGAGTTCCATGAAATTATTGGAAATACCTTCTTTAAATAATGTATAGTTATATAGTTATTTAAATATTATTTAAAGAAACACAACATTATATCAAAGTAATAAAAATGCGTCCTTACCTATTATTCCACCAGCATTTTATTTTGCTCATAACATTATTGTACTGATTCTCAAAGAAGAGCCAGACTCCAAAATAATCAAGTACAATCTTCAGCACGTGGATAGCTAAGAAGAACAACATAACGGGCAGAAGCCAAATATGTTTCCAAACGAGCATACAGAGACATCCAAAGAATAGCAGTTTAAAATACAGAGCTGTCTCTTCATCGTTATCGAAATTATTCTTCATGTAGTTCTCGTCCAGTGATAGCTGTTTGAACGACGCTAGTAATCGACTGTCCTTCATCTTGGGGACCGACAACGGAAGAGCGGAGAGAGTTCTGGTTTTGAACAACATTTTGGCGTGTCTCGGTGAATGCTGTTCGTTGGTACAGCTGCCTCCTTTCGTGTCCGGGGTGACTGGCGATGGCACGGAGTCTTTGTCCGGAGTGCTCTCATGTTCCACTTCTGTATCTGCGACGTCTGCGCCATCTGCTTGGGACACTTCAGACGGTTTCTGTTCACCGTGTGTGCTGTTAATGGCTTTGAACATTGCTAACGCTAAGGTAGCTTCAGGATCTGGAAGATTGTATTTTACAATGAATGATAATAAATATTGTTGGATATTTCACGCAGCGCCTCCTAGCCCCAAACTACGCATAGCTTGTACTATGGCAACTAGATAATTGATATAATACTTTCATATATATATATATAAATATCCAGACACAGAACATAAATCAGAGTTACTACCAACTGAGATATAAAATAAAATAAATAAATAAAAAATCTGGATCCTATCAGCTCTAAGCCTCATACTTATGCTTATTACTAGCTGTCCTCATGCTATTTCGTTCGCATAGATATTGTTTCAGTGTATCTATTTTTATTTGTATTTTTAATACAAGGGAGCATTTTTTTATCATGGGTATGGCTTTAGTCATTGCAAGTGCAAGGATGGCTTTTATGCAAAGCCAGGATTTGGCTTTAGTAGTGTCATAAAAACTGAACTGCAATATGAGCCATGAATACGCATAATACACAAAAAATTGTATTTTATTGTTAGTGTGAAGTTCAAATAATGGGGCAAAAAACACAATATGTATGAAATTACAGAAAAAAAAGAATATAACTATTCTATCAGTTGTGTGGTTCCCGAAGTTTAGGGCTAGATGGCGCTGTTTGAAATGCCCATGAATATTTATTTAATGTCCATTTGTGATTTAACAAATATTCAAAAACTGTGGATATGGTAACAGTAGATGCTATAAATGTATGTAATATAACTCACATGACTCACATGTCAAAGCACCTTACCCGTTTGCAACAATTTCTTATGGACATCCAGAACTTCCAAAGCCAACCCGGCTAGGCACAAGGAGTGAAGAATAACAAATGTGATCACTTGTAAGGAACCCGTCAACTTGGCTAGACAGCTGATGATAACCAGCCATAGAAATTGAGATGTGGCCTTGAAGATGCCTGCTCGTTGTGGAGTCCATAATATGTAGACACTTATGAGGTATGCCAGGACGACAGTGAGAGTCTGAAAAATAAACAATCTGACATGTGGGGAGAATAAGGGAAACAGGATTTAAGAAAAATTCGTTAAAAAGTCATGAATATAATTATAAACATATTTAATCTTAATATTATTCATTTGCTTACTTGTAACTAAAAAACCATATAATTTTTTTATATAATAAATCTTAAATGGTAATACTCAGTGGCACATTCATTTCTCTGTCCTATAGCTGGCAATCAAAATGTGGTTTTTTTAGAAATGATGATAAACAAAATATTTATCAATCTGGATGATGTACTAGTTATGCAAACATTCATAAACTATAGAAAACCTCCTAACACTATTACTTACAATATAAGAGCTGCAAACACTGATGAGTAGTGTTGTAGAGAGGGCCACAAAGTTGGTAAATTGATAGAAAAGACACGAAAGTCCTCTTGGCACTGAATGATACAGCCATGGAAAAACAAATATCACTGATAGCAGCCCTATAATTGTCTGAAAGGAAAAAAAGGAAAAAATTAAGCAATACAATACTTTTTTTATGTGATAGTTATGGAACGAGTCGATGGCCCACCTGGTGTTAAGTGGTAACCTTAGCCCATAACAAACGCTGCCACTTGGGTCGTCCCCTACTAGGTATGACAAGACCCAAGTTGCATCGTATGTGCCCATAACTCTGAGACGTCTAGGTGGTATGTCTCATGTGCCTGTAATTTCACCAGCAACCACACCTTTAATGGGTACCTCTATAAACAAACAAATATGTGCACAGGCACTCCCAATAGGGTTCTCTGCATCACTGGCAGCATGCATTCACAACACATATATCAAAGACTCAAGGGACAACTTTAACATTATCACAGAAATGATTTAAAGTACTATGGCTAACTTACATTTTATAATGGTTTTAAGTTTTTCTAATTTGCATTGAGAATACAGAAATAAATAGCCATGAGTGGAAAAAAATGATATGACATTTTTACAGATTTAATTAATAGTTACTAAATTCAAAATTATTCATTACTGTTATAAGCAAACTGTGTGTGTATATAATCTATTCTATTCTTATTATTAAATTAATAATATGTCCAACACTACAAGTACTGACCTTATAATGTTCTTTGAATTGGTTGCCAACAGTATCAGATGCAAAATTTACAGCATTCACTGGTAGGACCATCAGCCCAAATAATACAGACTTGTTTGACTTGTTCAAAGTCTCTAACCATGATTTGAGTTTCTGAGATAACTTATACTTGAAGGGATGCAGGAGAGAACCCACAAGCAGTGCCCAGAACAATGGTTTGAAGAACGGTTCAAGTATAAGGAACAGCACATAAACAGCCGCACAGCACACAGTCAGTATAAATAATGCGAAAGCATTGTAAAACCCATGTTTCATAGGTTTCTCATTTCCCTCTGTTATACCCCCAATAATGTTGAAAATATTTTCAAATGGTGACTGCTGCATGATTCTCCGACAGCACTCATCTACTTATTGGAAACGACTTGAAGGTAAAACACAGCAAAGCACTCAGTGCAAAACTATCGCTAGTAAAATGAAGGTGAAATTGAGTAAAAGTTATGAGATCATAGTTTTATTTATTTCGATTTTGAGATCATTAGTTAGAGCGGGTGCAAATTTGACATTAGTACTTTTGACAATAACATGACATTGGCAACTAATTACAGACAATATTAATTACAATGGAAACGAAGGTCACATATTGTACGACCAGATCATGCACGGTAATAGTTCCAATATTAGGTTGTTGAACACACACACAGCCCTTATTTTATAGGTACCAGTTGTTCAAGTATCGACATCTATACGCTCAGTTAGCTAGCTCGTATAATTATATCCTTCAACATTATCAGTTTGGGAAGCTGTGTAAAACAAAGCCAATAAACAGATGTTCATAAAAAAATAAACTTATTTAACATAATATCAGCATGAAGAAAAGGTTTCATGTGACTATATAAAGGCCATGTATCAGAATCTGGCGCGCGCATTCTAAACCACTCCTATTAGCTTGTGTGTGTATGTGGAGTCAAGGTCCGGAGAGAGCATCAGAATAATTTAGATTTATTAATGTAATTTTTATAATTCTAATCCAATCTATAAAATATTTTCACCTGGTTAAAAACAATTACAGGCAGAATGTGCAGTTTTTCGAAAATCACCCATACTTGGAAACACGTTCTATGGGTTCAGCTTAAGGTCTAATTAATAATATATAATTAAGGAATAATTAATTTGCCTGCTTTACCTGCGTATACATTTCGAAATGGAAAAATATACGTTGCACTCAAATTAGCAACCAGGCTGTCTATAGTGTACTCAGTTACTGATGAAATAATTTTAATTTTTACAATCCACTGTGGGAGATTACAAGATATTTTTAACCGCTAGTAAGTAGTGGCATCCGTTACTGAACACTATAAAGCGGGGACAGAATCCCATAAGAAAAAATAGTACGGAACGCTAACTACAGAATTTAAAACTAGGAATAGGTACGTTCGGTGTAGTGTTTTTTAGGATTCCCTACTCAAAGGACGGGATCCTATCACTAAACCTACACCTAGCATTTTTTTTACTTGTATCTTGTATATTTATCTGCATCTTCAGAATTTTTGCTAACTTCCTAATGGAAAAACTCTAAAAACTCTTTGGCTAGGAAGTCACTTACCTACTATAAAATTATCTACCTATTAAACAAAGATGGGTAAGATGGGTAAGATGGTAAGAGGTGGATACTAAAAACATTACTTATGTTTCTACAATAGTGTTATCTATAATGTTAACTAATGGATTCTTAATGACTACTAATTTTAAGCCATTCTTTAGCATGACAACCAATATTTCATACCAACGAAACTAAGAATTGTTTGCCTCGACGGCAATTGTTTATGTACCTAAAGGCGAAAATTGATTCAAATTGGTACAATAAAAGTCAAAGTGATTTATGATACTTTGTAGACATTACTGATTCGTTTAGGCAGATAACCACATAAAATATTTATTTAACGGGCATCAGTCGTTTTAACTTTTTGACATGGGTGTGAGTGCCATGTTGTTTAAATTATGTTTAGCGATAATCTACCAAATAAGCATCATACACGCAGTAAGTCTAAACATCTCCGATCAAGACTATGGCCCCGGTCTCTGTATCAGAACAATATTATCAAAAATAACCAAATCCATCAAATTTAATTCCGATGTATCACTGCTAACCAATGAGAATATGTTGATAAAAACTCTGCAAGGGGTTGAAGGCGCTCGATATATTACCAGAACTCCGACGTGGGAAAACAGCGTAGTTTATACCCAAATCTACATTATGACCTTTGAAACTTACCAGGAAATGAAGGAAGGATATGAAGTGGCCATGAAGGATTTTTACTGGACTCCACGGTCTATTTTCATTGTTGTCTTACAACAACCCATTGAAAGCAAGCACTTGGATGAAATTCCTAGATATTTCGCCTTCAACAATATATACAACGTAACTATCCTTATGAAACAGGACAACGATTATGAGATTTATAAATTCCACTTGCCAATACACCTCTGCAACTATAGCCGCCAGCATCTGGTCAGAGGAGGTCGCTGCTCTATGGACAACGGCGAATCCTACATTATACCAAGTACGATAACCAAAACTGCCCTACATGGCTGCAGATTCAAGTTAGTCGCGCGCAACTTTTACCCCATGATCAACCTTAAAAACATTGAAAACAACGAGCCAGAAGGATGGGAACAAAAACAGATCAACGAGTTTGCAAAACATCTCAAGATTACTATCGACCTAGAGGAATACTCCCAAGTTGACAAATTCGGTAGGATCGACGCTAATAGCTCAAACGCAGATATTTTTAAAATGGTTCGCGATAACGAAGCTGACGGCGCGATTGGAGGATATTTTCTCACTGTAGAATATATACACAAGTTTTCATATGTGTATCCGGTTGTACTCGATTATTGGGTATTGATTCTGCCGCAGTCAAATATCTTAGACATGTGGCCCGCAATTCTCCAGAAGGCATATCACGCCATAATGATTTCGTGCAGCCTCATTATCATCTTTTCTGTACTGGCGTACCACATGGAACTATTTCCATCACCCAAAAGTGACGCGACGCGAGTTTTTCTAATAATTCTCGGGTACTTTTTGAACAAGTTAACTATTCGTGAAATGAAAAAGGGTATTCCTGAAACTTTACTTGCATCTAGTCTCTTACTATGGATTTTTATTATACCTAATACTGTCCCAGCGTACATGTATAGCGTAAAAACTTGCCCAATAAGAGGTTATGAATCCACGGATCTTCAAGAAATCTACGAGAACTATCGTCTGCTAGTACCTTCCCAGTGGGAAAGAATCGCTTGGTCGACAAATTCTTTAATTTGTTCTGATAGACTGGAGTGTTTGCAAATGGTTGTAAATAGTAAAGATAAGAAGGATTTTACGGTAATAAGCGCAACAATCTTCGACATTTACAAATGGATTGTATCGAATGACCAATGCACTTTGAACATATATAAACTGCGGTACCCGGTACCAACTGTAATGAGAACCGTTTATTTCCGACATGGATCAGTTTTGAGCCCACCTTTCGATCGGTTTCTCCAAGATTTCAGCGCAAATGGACTGATTTTACTTTATTACAGAGATCTAGAGCATAAAGAACGCTTGAAATGCAAATATCATGAGGGATCAGTGCATACTTCACTGACGTTAAAACATTTAAGAATTGCTTTTGTCACGCTCATTGCTGGTTACTTCTTGTCTGCCATTTGTTTCACTTATGAAATTATTACAAGGAAATAGTTGCATCAATGCCGCGGCCCGCAAACAAGTCTCTGATGGGCGCGTGTAAATATTTATTAATTCATTCATTGCACATGTTTGAGAGCTTATTAATACATCACATGTATCCTGTAAGGGTTATATAATAAATAAATATATGTATAATATAATAATGGGATTTTCCTACTTACTTTGCAAGGTACCCTTTCAACTCACAGTTTTTGGGAAAAAAATCGTCCTTACAAAAGAATTTGCCAAACCGCCCTTGCAAAGTACATCTAGCAAATTGAGACTTATGTGTGACGTAGTTCGTTCAGGTTCTAAGAGATGTCGCTGTTCTGAGTAAGATATTCACTAAAGAGATTTTGTTCGCACGACCTTAATCTAGTCTAGTCAATTTATAAATTAATGCGTTCTAGTCACTTTATTGCAGTCAATCAGTCAGTAGACGTCATTGTCTTTGATGCGCACGGGATTCTGACGTCAACATGAATCACCACGGTTCCCTCAATGCTTTTTTTAACTCAACACACATTACCAATAAGCATAAGAGGGAACATAAAGACTGTTAAAGAAATGTCTAAAGGAACTATGATGGTATTCACTTTCTGTTAATAAAAGTATCTTTACTCAATTCCATGAAATTATGACTGTAAAGTTCGTTTGTTTGTATCAAGCTTGTAAATTATAGTTTATTAATGTTCTATCACCCTTCTGCCTAATCTTGGAGGTAATTGTAAATTGAAGAGTTTTATCTAAAAAAAAAAGCATCTGTGCAAGGAAAAATTACTATTCAAGGAAGGAATGTCGGGATATCATCCAAGAATTACCACGCTTTTTTTTCAATTTCAATTTTAAGAGCAAGTGAACTCACGCCTAGTTTGTCCGGAGAAGTTCTGCCACAATGCCCATTCATTTCTGCCGCCATGCAGTAACGCATTCGTTACTCTGTTCTACAACATCCAGACACAGAACGAACACTCTGTTCGTCACACAAATGTCTGTCCTAGGTGGGAATCGAACACACGACCTACAGCGCAGAAGGCAGGGTTACTACCACCTAAGCTATGAGGCCAGTC
Source organism: Chesias legatella (assembly GCA_947359385.1). Taxonomy (NCBI): domain Eukaryota; kingdom Metazoa; phylum Arthropoda; class Insecta; order Lepidoptera; family Geometridae; genus Chesias; species Chesias legatella. The sequence goes on from OX375775.1 coordinate 6,748,725, forward strand.
ATTATTAAACGGTAAAGGCATGAATCCGGATATTTAGAGGTCTAAAATCAGTAAGTAGGCTTTCCACGGTAGATGAGAAGTTGAAGGCCGCTGAAGCGAATCGATAATGATGACTTGCATCCCTGACGGGATTCGGGACCTCGGCGAAATATTTTTTCATTACGACAATGACTCTGCAAATCACTGCTCTGCTCTTTGCATAGTAGAAATAAATACAAAACTTGCATTAGGTGAGCTTCAGGTAAGGATTTGAAAGTAGTCCGTAACGCATTGCAATAAATAATATAATATAATTTATCAAACTTCTATGTGTTGAGATGATCGACTCTAGGTGAAATAAATTAGAATTTAAATTTATTTAGAATTTTTTAGTTAGGATTAATTACGTTGCTCGCGTTCATAGATGATTACCCTTTGAATCCTTACATATAGCTCGGGTGGTGCGAAAAAAGTAACCCAAAATAGAAGTAGAACTTCTGCTAAGTTCGCCCGGAGAAGTGCTGTCACCACACCTGGTTATCTGTCGTCAAGCAGTGATGCACTCGTATTGCTGTGTTCCGGTGGAAGGGAGTGAGTACCGGTGAAATCTTATTAGATGTAACATCCCCGTCTCGGGGTGATGGACGCAACACAATGCGACTTGAGTCATATTTCCTACTTTCATGGGGAGCGGTAACGATATGTAACGTAATGTAACGTAAGATATGTTAAACCACTGAGCCTAAAAATAATAATTAATATTCTTTTATACTCACAGTTTAGCCTAAGTTTGTTGTCAGCAGTAGTAACAATGAATAAAGTATACTTAAGTACTTATTTTTAAGACTGACTTCAATGCAAAACAAATTTGCAGTAGACTGTCCTCCAAGACCTCACGGTGAACTTACAGCGAGGTCTAGAAGGATAGAGGTCGACCACCCATTAGATACGTGGCATATTTTCAGAAATATTTATAGCATTAATCTGTGTAACCCGCGCCGTATTTCATCTTTATCGTGACTCTAGGGACGCAATCAACGCCACGTGACTCTCATTGTGAATTTCTCGTGTAAGTTCTGCCGTGCACTTTATGGTATGACTGAAATCTTGTTCCCTAGATGGTGGCGCCCGCGTAGTTTGAATATCGAGGATATAGGCACAAAATAACCAAGGAACTCTTTTTTTTATGAAAAACTATTTGCAAATACAATGTTTAATTCGAGAGTTATACCTACTACAAGACTAACTTTCTAATTGAATCGAATATCTAATCTTATAAAACAATTGTTGTATGAATGTTGTTGGGAAACGAAGAGTGGGAATCCTTTGTTACGCCGAGGTAACTAATAATAAATAAATAATAAAACTTTATTTGAATAAACCACATCGGACAGTCATGTTAAAGCCCTGATTTCCGAACTAGCGTTAGCTGTATGTCGGAAACCAGTTCCTTCCCTTACACAAGTGCTAATTATTGAAGTTGGTTTAACATTTCTAATAATATATAATTATACATAATAACAATTTAAACTAATGAAGTTAAACTAATTATAAATCAGGTAATCAGGTGTATTATAGTTAATAAATAACTCTGTCAAATTAAAAAATAAGAAGAAGGTACTAATAACAGCACAATTTTCTTTACATCATAATACAATAATAGTAGTAAGTAGGTAAAATGCATAACCAAATACAATAATCAATGTCAAGTTCAAGAAATCCTACTTAACTCAAACCAAAAAAGTGCCATTGGCACCCTGTGGCTATCCTTAAACTTCGATCATTATTATAAAGTGAAATCGGATATTCCAAGAAATGCGAAGTTGTCTAACCGGAAATCTAGCAGTAGGTAGCAGATGTGCAAATGTTTCTATATTTGAATTTCAATTAGATACAATATAGTATAAAGTCTTGGGGTATTTCCATTTGCTGACAACAAACAATTTGTTATTTTTGTACCCGTGAATCACAAGAAAGATAAGAAACTTGCGTATAGACAGGATTATGGTGTTTTCCTCAATCGACTGACCTATAAAAGGGATGCGGAGTCGGGATGCTCATAATTAATTACGACCTTCGTTCACGTAAACATGTCTTCGACCAGTTTGATTGTTAGCACCGTGTGGTTGGTGGTTTTCGTATGCGTTCATAGCCATGTGGTTGTGGATCCCCGTGTCTCATTTATCGAGGAGGAGGATTTCGGACTTGGATTGCAGAATGAAGGTCGGCTGATGAGGTTGGCGCCTGCTGCCCCAGCGACCATTGGCCGCACTACTACGCCGCTGTCACCAGAAGAAGACGTGGAATATCGTGCTTCTCTCGAAGGCAACCCCAATAAATGCCCTTCAGGCTACGTTTTGATCGATGGTTATTGCTATCAAAGCACTGACTATTAAAATTGTTCAATTATTTCATTACAATGAGATAAATCTCGCCAGTCGTCGATGGAAATAGAACTTACCAGTATTAACCAAGGGTCCGCTAATAGGAAGGTTAGTGGGTCCGTTGGGAATAACTATCCCATGCCTAATGTTAAATTAATATAATACATTTTCAACTGAGAAGAATGTTTTGTAATTTCGAGTAATAAAAAAAAAAACGTAAAATCCCTTTCAAATAATGAAATATCATGTTTTTAATTTCACGTTGTTTGTGTGTGTGTGTGTGTGTGTGTGTGTAGTTTGACAAAAAATGTGACATATCACATCTGGATGGAAATAAGGCTCCTTTTTTATGTGAAAATTGTGTTTCTTAATGTAATGGTGAATCGTATGGTTAACTTGAAATCTAAATACTCAAGTTATTTGAAGTGTAGTGTTTTAAAAAAACGTGACTGTTTGACTAACATGTCGTGGTCTTAATAGTTTATGTTGTACCTAACTATATTGTTGATTAAATATTTCTTATGAATTTGCAAGGTTAGGAATGTGTTATGAAAAAGTTACGCTAATACTAACTTTTAGATAGTTCGGTACATCGTGCGCCAGTGACAAATCCCAGAGATGATGCACGGAGTTTTTTTGTTAAATAATAAAATTGGTGGACATTGTCACACAGCGCCATCTAGCCCCAAAGTAAGCTAAGCACAGCTTGTGTCATGGAACCAGACAACTGATATAATACTGATGTACTTTTTTTAAATACATCCATATAATACATATCAACACCCAGACACAGAACAAACACCTAAGTTGGGCACACAAATGTTTGTCCTGGATGGGAATCGAAGCCACGACCTACAGCGCAGAAGGCAGAGTTACTACCAACTGAGCTGTGAGGCCAGTCTAGATTAGACGAATAATTCCTTCACACAGTAACAATTTTGAAGAAGCAGTTTTATATTTTTTACGTCACGTTTCTCCAACTGCCTCAATAAGTGAATCAGCGCAGGGGTGCCCTTAGAGATGATTCACCAATACCTTTGACTTTCTTGCTAGTCAGTACTTTGTTTCCAATGACTAATAAAGAATTAGGCGGCTGTGTCATCGCTTTTTGACCCAGATCGCTAAACCACACGAAGCAAAATGTTCGCGTACGCTATGCGTTATGTTGCGCGTGATTTTAAACGCTGGTAGGTATTCAAACAAATACTGAACAGAGCATGATGGTTCCGTCCTCAATTTTAGAAGGTATTCAAATGACAATGAATTAATGTAAATAATAGTTACTGGTAGTAATATAAGTATGGATAGCTTTGTGTTAGCACGTGTCGCTTCGACGAAACACTCTTGAATGCAAGTTTTGAATATGAGAAGAGCTTCCATTCCACTGGACCTAAATCACGACCCCGAAATTTCAAAAATATAATACATATATATAAAAATCCCATATTTTCTTTTATGAGACTAAATTAATTTGCCTGTAATTATAATATATTATGTGATGATTTATTATTCTAATATTTGGTGATATTCCATGAGAAATTCCACCCTAACGTCTCAGTTTCGGGGGCATAGAATGCGAATTGGATCTTCTCTAGCTAGGGGAGAACCCATGTCGTATTACTTATGGACAAAGGTTATTGGAAAGTGTTCACCGTCGCCCACGGACATCTGCAACACCAAAGACATTGCTAATGCGCTGCCGGCCTAATATTAATTATTTATAATACCTGTACAAAAGACGCACATATCAAATTTCAAAAGAATCTGCTTGTAGGTAATATTCCGAAATATTAAGGTTTGAACTATCGAACTGTAAAAATTGGTATTTTCAAATAGTTGGAGACTGAACCTAGGGAGGCGAGTCACAGTAGACTCATGAGGAAAAAACATACCCACCTAAATCACGTCTTTTCAATAAATAATTTGTTACCTATTTCGTCTATTATTTCCTGCTAATGTAGAGTTAAATATATTTATATAAATATTAAAAATAATGTATTAAATATGTAATGTACCAACGACGGCGATTACTTATGTACGATCTGGTACTAGTGTGTGCGTCGAGTAAGAACTATTTAAATATTTAAATTTAAATTTATTTAAATATTAAAATATAGCTTAGTCAAACTGTTGCAATGGTTGGTGCATTTTTAAGTCCAAAAAAGCATATTTATTACCAAGTAGTTACTAAAATGTTTGTTTCTACTTTAATTATAGTATTACATTTTTAAACCTACTACTAGACGTCTAGCCCGAACTAAGCATAGCTTGTACTATGGGAACCAGACTACTGACAGAATACATGTGTATAATTTTTTGAAATACCTACATAGGCAGAGTTACTGCCAACTGAGATGTAAGACCTGTAAGTTTATTCGGGGAAGTACTTCCACTATTACCATTTCTGCCGCCACGCAGTGACGCATTCGCTTTACTGTGTTCCGGTTTGAAAGGTGTGGTTGTCGGCGAAATTACAGGCATATGAGCCATTTCACCTACACGTCTCTGAGTTACGGGCGCATACGATGCGACTTGTGTACCTAGTAGGGGACGACTCAGTCGCACCCGTAGTTATGGGTTGAGGCTACCACATAACACCAGGTGGGCTGTGGGCTCGTTCCGTAACTGTACCAAATAACAAATAATATTGAAATTTTAAGCTAGATTATGAATGCTCCTGTCGACTATAAACAATTTTGGATTGTAGATTTTGTCCATTGGCGCCATAGCTGATTCACCTGTGTGGTTGACCTTCTTGCAACTGTGTTATACTTCCTTATAAAAGAGCCCAAGCGACAGCGTACCGGTTATTGTTCGTTCATCTGTCTAAGTAACCACACGATATCAAAATGTTCGTGCATATCATTCTATGTGCTCTGCTTGTCAACCTTATAGACGGCAGTGTTATCAAAACAAATCAATTGGATCGAGGTGTGCTTAATCTTGGATGGAATTCAGATAGCAGTGACCAAGGGATCATTAGTGTGCAAGACGGAATGCATAGAGAAGTAAGGGGAACTCCGGGCGCAAAAAAACCATCGACCCCCAAAATTGAGAACAGGTTCGCCTTCACAGCTGGGAATAAATGCCCAACAGGGTATGTGAGGACCGGAGGGTTCTGCTTCCCTGACTCCGACTATTGAAGACTGATGAGGAATACTACTCAGTGATTTATAGAGACTGAATGAGTGTACTACGTATGTAGTTTAGGGCAGTGAAGTGATTGTAATAAAACTATTTATTTAGTGTAAAAAATGTTGTAAATTTAAGTAACATTGACAAAATCAAATAATATTTTCGTTTAATATTCAGTTATTCTTTTTAGTACATGTCACTTGTTTGAATCTGGCTTGTCAAAGTTATCACAAAGATTTATTGGGATTCATGAAATTGTGTAATAAAATTGAAAATTATCTTTAAAAATTCGTCCAGTATGTTTAAATTTTCTTATTAAAACAATTACGGCGACGAATTCACCCCTCGTCTCGTCCACGGTGAAAAGTGACCCACTGAGGCTCTGCCCACCCCTTTAGGGATAAAGGCGTGAATCTATTGTTATGCACTATGTGATGCACTATCAGTTCCGTAACTGTAAGCGTCACTGAACACTCATAATTTACGTTACGTTTGGAAATATTGTCATTACACATGAAACATGTGCTGAATAATGAATAATGCTGTGTCGTCCTTATTGGGCGTTAGATGGGTAATTCAAGTAGTTTTTCATAATAAATGTGATTGCGCAAGCCCGTTTGTTTTAACAATGATTTGTACTTAAAATAAAAAAAACTATGTCGAGATAAAAAAAGCGAAATATCTGAAAGTAAACCGGCGAAGATATCAAGTTTTTTTATCCATGCTTGGTAATAGTTTGGCTCTTAAAAATTGCAACAAAATGTAATAAAGTATTAGATTTAGATTAGAATTTGTACTTTATTTTTTATATTTTAAATACTGTACAACTTAACTAGAAATGCAAAAAATTATTAAAAAATAAATTGTGTTTATTGCTTGAAAATTTGTTTTAATAAACCTTGCGGAGGATAATACAGTTTATTTGGTAAATTAAATTGAGACAGTAATAATATTAATTCACTTATAGTTTGTTTTTGAAGATATTTATCCATTTTGTTACCGTCCCCAGAATTCGTTGATCTAATGTAACATCGTTAAAAATATTTTAAATAGTTACGTATATATTTAAAATACAAAGACACAAACAAACACACGCGCACACCCTCACACAACACATAGATCCGACGGGAACAAAGAAGTCGAACATGAAATTTCTTCCTGAATTTAATTTCCCATCTATACAAATAAATAAAATTGGAGTGTCTGTTTGTAATATTAAAATAACCGCTTTTTACTAAGTTCAAAGTTTTTTTTTATGGATACACGGTACATATACCAAAACAACATTTTTTACAATTTTTGTCTGTCTGTCTGTCTGTTTGTTCCGGCTGATCTCTGAAATGGCTGGACCGATTTTAACCCAACTTTCACTGGAAGATAGCTGATTTAACAAAGAGTAACTAAGGCTACTTTTTCGACGGGTAAAACAGGGGTGCGTGATAAAACCGAATTCCACGCGGACGAAGTCGCGGGTAACAGCTAGTTTAAAATATATGCCAATGTTTCTTTTTCGGTGATGAACAATCTATATCTATCTATCTATCTATATCTATATATTTTGTTACTATAATTTTATTTCAATGTTAAAATATTAGGAAAACCACTGAAATAGAATGAATTATGCATAATAATGGACTTAAATTTGGTTTTATATGTGAAACTCTAAGGTAAATGATAGAATAGACATTTCATATAAATTAAGACGTATTAACACCCAGACAGAGAAAGAACATATTAGTCACATAAATGCTTGTCCTGGGTGGGAATCTAACTCAAGTACTACAGCACAGAAGGCGTTACAACTACCAACTAAGATGTGAGGCCAGTCGATCATAACAGTATTCTAACTGGGCTCATACATTAAATAAAGTAGAACATATATATATATATAGTGATATATGGTTCCGGTTTGGAAGGTGTTGGTTATTGAAAATACAGGCATATGAGACATTCCACCTTATTTTTTTATCAGATCCTGTTACGGAATGAGCAGACGACCCACCTGGTGTTAAGTGGTAACCTCTGCACATAGCAAGCACTTTAGTCCTTCCCCACTTAGGTAAAATAACAAATCACATGCGCCCGTAACTCTGAGACTTGAAGGTGGAATATCTCACATGCCTGTAATTTCATCGGCAACCACACCTATCAAACCAGTACACAGTAATACATTACTGCTTAGCGGCAGAAATGGACATGGTAGCAGTATTTCCCAGGACGAACTGGCGAAGTACTATTGCTCTTGAATCACCTTACTTCTCAGAGTTATGGGCGTAATACGTTCGTCCCATAAATGTTTGTCCTGGGTGGGAATCGAACCCACGACCTACAGCGAAGAAGGAGTTACTACCAACAGCTGTTTGTACAGTCGAAACAAATCGGAAATCCTACTAATATTATAAACGTGAAAGTTTGTATGGATGTTTGTTACTCTTTCACGCTCAAACGACAGAATGGATTTGGATGAAATTTGGTACCAAGATAGCTTATATCCTGAATTAACATAATAAGCTACTTTGATCCCAGAAAAGCGCAGTGTTTCCGTGGACTTACTTATTCACCGCGGGTAACACCGCGGGGCGCAGCTAGTAAAACAATAACCCTGTATCACTTCTGCAAGGAAAATTGTTCCAATGAATAAACCATTTTGAAAACTTGTCCTAGACTATGGATGACCTAAGTGGTGAGGCAGTGACTTTAGGGAAATCCCTTGAGCAAGTTTTAACGGGATTACAAATAAAGTCGTATAATATAGGGTTTCTTACATTAAGGACGAGTCATTTGTAAAGTTACGTAATACTGTTTTACCGATGTACCTAGCATAAATCTATACAAATAAATAAAATTGGAGTGTCTGCTTGTAATATTAAAATAACAGCTTTTTACTAAGTGCATATGGATGTATACACGGTACATATACCAAAACAACATTTTTTCAATTTTTGTGTCTGTCTGTTTGTTCCGGCTAATCTCCGGAACGGCTGGACCGATTTTAACGGGACTTTCACTGGCAGATAGCTAGAGTAACTTAGGCTACTTTTTCAAGGGATAAAAAATAGAGGTGCGTGATATAACGGAATTCCACGCGGACGAAGTCGCGGGCAACAGCTAGTTACTAATATCATTAGAACAAAATCTAACTAATATCATATACTGTTTATTTGTTACGACTGGTTTGATATTATGCTACTACGCGCCCCAAATGATTCATTAAAGGAAGTTAACCTCCAAGTTTGTAGTTATGGTCGCTATCCTCAACATTTGACCACTGGTCGCGTATAAATACGTAATGAAGCGTTAGCGTTCAATCACTTCAAATCACTCGACCAGAGCGCTAGGAACCAAGCAAAATGATCTTATATATTGCGCTGTGCTGTATTCTAGTCGCTGCTATCGACATTGAAGTATTAGCTGGTACGAGTGATAGTTTTGGATTGACTGGAAACAAAGTGAAGATTGAAAATAGTGAGCAGTTCGTGAAATCGCAACATTTGTTGAGGTCAAAAAGGTTCTTACTCAGGTTTGGACGAGCAACTCCTCAGCCTCCAGCTGTGACAGGCACGGCAACGGCTAACCCTCGGAATGTTGAAGTTACAGTGGAGACCAGACACGGTATTAGAGTCGGGACATGCCCAAGTGGTTACGTCAAAAGAGGTGGTTTTTGTTTCCCCGACAACGACTACTGAAGACTGATTTCAAATGTGTATTTAACGACTTTTAGTGTGATGTGATCGTGTAGCTTTAAAAGTCATCATTACTGGGAACCTGGCTTTTTTATTCGTTTATTTCAACCTTTATAAAATAAAGTTGATAAGCTGGTTTGCCACATGAATAGTGACACCACTTTTTTGTGATTGGACGATTTAATTAGTTTTTTTTAGGAATGTGCTTTTATGTTTATATAATCGAATGATGAAAGAAGTTAGTGTAATAGTTATGTAAGTACTAAGAGATGAAATTACTTATAAGTACATAGAGAATAAAAAATTGATATGTAAAAATATTTTCATTTGAAGCAATTTTTTCCAATATATAAAATATATATAAAACAAATAAATAAAACTGGAGTGTATGTTTGTAATATTAAAATAACCGCTTTTTACTAAGTGCATATGGATGCATATGTATACACGGTACATATACCAAAACATATTTTTTTTAAATTTTTGTCTGTCTGTCTGTCTGTCTGTCTGTCTATTTATCTGTCTGTCTGTCTGTCTGCCTGTTTGTTCTGGCTAATCTCTGAAATGGCTGGACCGATTTTGACGGGACTTTCACTGGCAGATAGCTGATGTAACAAGAAGTAACTTAGGCTACTTTTCCGAGGGGTAAAATGGGGGTGCGTGATAAAACCGAATTCCACGCGGACGAAGTCGCGGGCAACAGCTAGTAATTAAATATTGGTAGACATTTCACACAGCGCCATCTAGCCTCAAAGTAAGCTAAGTAAATAGCGTGTATCATGGGAACCAGACAACTGGTATAACTCTTAAATACTTTTTTGTAAATATGACATATAATATTAATATACATATTAACACATCGACACCAACACAGAACAAACATAAAATGTTCCTCGTTTTGCAACAAAATACATCCCTTTGATACGTCACATCGGTAAGGAAATTGTGTGTTATTTATGTTAGTTTTTGATATGATGTGCATTCACTTTTAGATTAATTTATTATAAGGCTGCATTGACATCGAAGTGTTCAAATACTTGATAAATACTGACACCTTATATGTATAAGAGTGTATATGTAGCATTTATAATGTTAAACTCTTATAAATATAAGGTGTTAGTTCTTATAAACTTGGGTTGTCTGGTTCGAAAAGCTCCAGTGCTCCTTTCTGGTGCTAAATGGTTGAGATGGTGTATTTTGAATTGCAATTTTTTCATTCAATTAAATTCAAATAGTTGTATTAAGTAGGTAATATTCATATTAACATCGTAACTTATATTGTAATAAGTGATTTCATATTTTTATAATAATTAATTTATATAACATAAAACGCAAAGTTTGTACTCACAGGGTCTATTGGTTGATTCTAGGTCTTGACAGAATACCAGCGCCTAGCTACATCTCAGCGATGTGGTCAGGCATAATGCTGAGGATAGACCCTTTTGCTGTTGTAGCACACAAATAGGTTTCATTTGTTTTTTCTGTTTTTCCAATTTTTAATATGTTTCGTATCAATGTGTTCGTGTTTTGTTTTTATTCTTAATATTTTCTAATTTTTGCTTTGTATACGTTTAATAAATCTTTCTTTTATATTTCTTTGTGTGTAATGTATATGTGTGCTAAATAGTGAATAAATGTATGTCTATGTCTATGTCTATGTCTTATCAAGTATTTGAACACTTCGATGTCACTGCAGCCTTATAATAATTTAATTTAATATATATATATATTGTGTTTATGTGAATATACGTATACGTATAATATACGTCTTTTTATATGAAGGGGTAGCCAGAACCTATATGATGAAATTTGTTGACAAAAAAATGCAAAACATACCTAAATATTTTGAAGAAGTAATGTTTTGAATACATAATATGATAACTTTGCTATCCGTTGTGATCCTAGCTTTACATTTTATACTGTACATGTGTTAATATTTTGTAAATACCAGTCAGACAGAAGTGGCGCCAAATATACTCGTCAAACGGGTTTATTTATAGGACACATATACCTTAATGTTGGTTTACTATAATATTACAAACTAAATAATGTAGCTACGCTTCGTGTTCTGTTTCTGGTCTATACTTCTGGCTTCATGTTCTATGTTTGCTCATTAAAGCATTTGTATGGTGCATCGACAGAAGTTATAGGCTATACTACGTATAAAAATAACGAAAAATCTCGAGCACTGAGCAGGATCCGGCAATTTTAATTCGAATGATATTTTAGCTTAAATATTATTCATATTTTTTTGAACCGCAGAGGTTTCCACTCAAAACAAGAAGGTGACCCATACAATCGCTACAACATTAAGTTTTTTTGGAATAAACCATTGGATGGTAACTCTTCTTCAGCGCTGTAGGTTGAAGTTTCGATTCCCGCCCAGGACAAAGTGTCGGCACTGTACACGTGTACGACACTATGTCTGGGTAAATTATATGTAATCTGGGTAATATGTAACATGTGTAAGTATTTACAAATGAAAGTATGTAAGTATCTATCAGTTGTCTGGCACCCATACTATGCTAAGCTATGCTTAATTTGTGGCTAGGTGGCGCTGCCTGAAAAGTCCTACATACGTAGAAAAAAAATTTGCTACGTTTATCTAATAAAAAAAAAACAAGAATTTGCTATACATTTTTTTTTATTAAGTACTTGATACTTTTTAAAAATAATGAGCGCAGTTTATTTTCAGCCACTACGATATTTAAATGGAACTTATACCTCTATTGCACGCTGCTTCGAATCTCCTTGAACTACATAAAATTATACACATGTTGTAACATATTGGTCATCCTATTCAACGAAAAAGAACTTAAAAAGGTATATTGATGGATTTTCCGCTTTGCCTGCTAAGAATAATGAAGATATTACATCGTTTCAAGAAAACATTTATGCAAGTACAAGACAACTGCTGGCACGCGACATAAATTACGCAGATTATGTATGATCAATTATTCTGAGATGTGTTTCCCACCAGATTCGACTTGCTAATAGGAAAACAATGAATATAATTAATTTGATTTAATAATAGTACATCATAATACTGGTCGAGAATGACCGTAGCTAATACTATTATATGCCAACGCCAATTTTGCTTGGAATTCGGTGTTAAAGCCCATAAAATACGATTTAGCATTATAAACTTTGAAACCCCATTTCAGGCAGAAATTCTCTAAGTTTTGGCAAAAAGCTTAAAGGAATCTCCATGCCATATTTCAGACTCTCTAGATAGAAATATGCTTTCGTGATGAATGATCCTTTTAATTCTTATATAAAGTACAGAGAAGAGACCGACTATAAAGTCACTGGATAGAAAACGTAGGTTATTTGCGTAATGCCTTTGAAACAAAAAATAAAAGCAACAATTGGTTTTGTATATCATCGCAGTTTTGGACCTAACAGCCGTCATGTATCACATTTTCTTACCAACAATTCTGTGTTCATCTATACATGAAAAGGCGTTTTCCTCATGATTTAAATAACATTATAAATAACGTTTATCTTTGAAGAATACATGTAATTTTTCCTGTTTTAAGGATATATTATACACTATAATACCTTATTGTTATTGAACAATGATGTAACAAAACAGTGTGCAATTTGCTTAATGACAGTAATGGCTTTGAGTAGCGCAGTCTTTGTCATAATTATGCGACTAATTAATTGATTGCGAACAGATAGATATGTTGATAGCGATAGAAGATATAACTGCGGTTAAATCTAACGTTAGTAAGTATTATGTTCAACAATTAGGGGCAATACGTTTACTCGACGCGGTTAGTTATAAGAAACTTCAAGGTGCCACATATTCTTAATACCAAGGTAAAACTGTTTTGCTTTAATATAAAAGTTAGAAGTACTACTGACAGGCCTCACAGCTCAGTTGGTAATAATCCAGCCTTCTGCGCTGTAGGTCGTGGGTTCGATTCCCACCCAGGACAAACATTTATGTGACATTTGTAACATTGATGTTTGTTCTGTGCCTGGGTTTTAATATGTATTATATGTATGTATTTACAAAAGAAAAGTATATATGTATTATATCAGTTGTCTGGTTCCCATGATACAAGCTATGCTTAGCTTACTTTGGGGCTAGATGGCGCTGTGTGAAATGCCCACCAGTATTATATTATTATTTTAGTAATATGTATTTATATGTATGTATTTACTAAAAAGCATATAATGTATTCTATCAGTCATCCGGTTCCCATAGTACAATTACGCATAGTTTGGGGCTAGACGGCGCCGCGTAAAATTCTCCACCAATATTTATTTATTTATTTACTACAACTTCTGAGGGTATGCTTAGATGGTTTGGGCAAGAGATGAATAAATATCGTAATAAATAAATGATTAATGAATGAAACAAGAATGAAACAGCTAGTGCATCATGTCAGTATGAATGGTACCGTTAGAACTGAAAGTTTCTTACGGGGTACGTACTAACCAAATCAGTGACATTTTAGAAAAAGTCCAAGTCAAGCGTACCCTAAACAGACGAGCATGAAGAATGTGATGAGAGTGGATGAAGCAGAGGAGGTATTACAGGACGGAGCAGGTGGAAAAACCTTGCTCTCTGCCTACTCCTCCAGGAAACAAGCGTGATTATATGTGTGAAAATAAAGCTGTGCCACTATAAACGGAACACAGCAATACGAGTGCACGAGAATGGTTGGGTTTAGAAATTTTAAGAGCAATAGAACTGAAACCAAGTTCATTCGGGGAAGTACTGCCACCACGCCCATTTATACTGCTTAGCAGTAACACATTCGTGTTACTGTGTTCCGGTTTGAAAGGTGTGGTTGCCGGTGAAATAACGGGCACATGAGACATCCAACCGTCTCAGAGTTACGGGCGCATACGATGCGATTTGGGCCTTGTCGTACCTAGTAAGGGAGGACCCAAGTCGCCTCAATTGTTATGGGCAGAGGTTACACTTAACACCGGGTGGGCCGTCGGCTCGTTCCGTAACTGTATCACAAAAAACTGTGGTGGTAACACATGCCCAGATTAACAAAGCAAATATTCTGTATTGTTGGTGGGAACTTGTTAACCAAGCTGAGCCATCCCTATACGATCGGGTCACACCATTGTAGTTACTCTGTGTCTAGAATCTAGACTCACTATGTAAACGCGATAACTATCCTAATTGGACTAAAGCGATGAGTGGAGCAAGTCCGAAATTGGAGTCGTTTTGTGGAGTTCAGGTAGATTTGCCTTTTACAAAGTAGTATTGCTCTAAGTACAGGGTGCTCCAGGGAAAGTCGGTGAAAATCATACGTGTGTGTAGTATACCTGTATAGTATGTCGTTGAGTTTTGAGCCTTAAAATATAAAATCCGATCAATTAACAAGCTAGTAGGTACAAGTTAGTACCTTACTTGACTGGCCCCATAGCTCAGTTGGTAGTAACCCTTCTGCGCTGCAGGTCGTACCTTCGATTCCCACCCAGGACAAACATTTATGTGACGAACATAGTTGTTTGTTCTGTGTCTGGGTGTTGATATGTATTATTAATATATGTATTTACATAAAGTATTTAAATATAATATCAGTTATCTGGTTACCATGATGCAGGGTTTTTAGTTAAGCTTCTTTGGGGCTAGATGGCGCTGTGTGAAATGTCCAGCTATATATATTTATTTAATAAGCTCTATCCTGGTGAAATACATAAACAGAGACGGCACGTTACGCTTTTTATTGTTTCAAAACTTAGAATTCTGTCAAAAAGTCATTTTTAGGGTCCCGTACTCATAGACATAGTAATAAACAGATTAAAATTATACAGAAATTGACCATAACGGTAGATCTTTTAAAAAAACGTATTAAACGTATAACGGATTGCCGTGTTAGATTTTAATTTTGGCGGTAAGTGAATCATCTAAACTTCATTGTTGAGAGAAGTAGATGGATTAATAAATTGAATAACCGCTGCCGCTAACAACAAAGTCGCTTCCTTACTTTGTAAATGCTCTCGGGGCGTTCTACAAATTATACGCGATAATTAATCCCCGTTCATCTGTGCATCTAATAATTATATAAACGCAGATAGCTATGAGTGTTTACGGTGTGGTATTACTAGCTGAGTTATTTATAAAGGTGTTATATAAACAAGTTTTCAGATTCGTTTTGAATTAATCACGGTGGAACAAATTACACTGCTTCTGCTTTGCTACTGCTTCTACTACTACTGCTTATACTGCTACAATAACTGCTACTGCTATTGCTTCTGCTGGTGCTTTTCTACTGCTTCTGCTTTGCTACTGCTTCTACTGCTACTGCTTTTACTTCTACTGTAACTGCTACTGCTTTTGCTTCTGCTACTGTTTCTGCTGCTGCTATTGTTGCTGCTGCTTTGCTACATGCTACTTAATGGGGTAGTACTAAACAGAGTTAAAATTTTTTTATACTTGGGTCACTATTTACCGACAGCCTTGATGACCAGGTGGACATTCAAAGGGAACGCAGAGCATTGGCAATCCGAAGTAATATGCTGGCGCGTAGGTTTGCTCGTTGCAGTAGGCAAGTTAAAATTACCCTAATTACCTTTAAAGCCTACTACTAGTTGTTCTATACGAGCAGCAGTTGGGTCAGCTATACTAAAAGATCGCTAAATGATCTACGGGCCCAGTGTAATAATGGATTTAGGATGTTGATGGGACTGCCTCGCTCACCTTTAAAAACTCTAAAAATATTTATGACGAAATACAGTACAAAGTACACAAAAATAGACAGAGTGAAACCTCATGACAGCTAGTAAGAATTAAGAACTATTAGTACCGTCGTTCCTAATTAGCCGGTTGAACTGACGTTAATGGGGGTCATAACTTGGTTGGGAAGTGAGCACTTGAGATGTAACGTGAACGTGGTTATGGTAAATTTTTGTTCTTACCCGCATAGTTGATAGCAAAGCAATAACATAATCAGTAATCAGTCAATAATTCAGCAGTCAGAAAATTTGGACAACAGCTATTTATATTAAGCCATTTTTAATCTGGTCTACAAAAGTGTATCCAAAGAAATACACAAAAGCAAGTGTATACCTGCTTCATGGCAGAAATGGGTAAAGGGAAAAATATTTCATTTCATGAAAATATAGCATCCATTATCTAACACTGAAATTCTTAAGAGTATTACGAAACGGGTACACCTACTAATAGCTTAAGCAAAGATTCTTCACTCGGATGTTCCTCCATTGTTCGCTTGATTTATAAATAATGAATCTTCCAGTTTTATACCCCTGAAGTTTAAAAAGTTCGGCTAAAAATATAATATGAATACAATAAATATGAAATTGTAAACTCAGCGCTTTAAATAAAATGTCTGTTAGTTCCAAAGGAAATTTTTCTTTTAATGTATGTTTTAGTCAGGATTACTTAATCATGACATTATTATTTTTAATGAAGAAACCCTGAAACGCGTTTTCATAGTGACCTTCGAAATAATTTAGGATTTGGACGAACAAGTTTTTAAATTAACTTAAGTGCTGACTGTTTACAAGTTCTAAAATAATCGAATTTTTAATGTGCTTTTATTTTTTAATATTATATTATATTTAATATTATATTTTAATTTCAAGTATAATATTTTATTTAGCTAAAAGTGATAGTAAAAAGATTAACTCTCAATGTCTCCCATAGATTACCAGAATAGAGAAGTATTCGGAGTATCTAACAATAGACAAGTATTTCAGAGCAAATTATCATCGTGACGTTTTGCCGATGTTTGTAACAACTCTTGGCTTCGCATCAAATTTTTTCGAAGTTCATTTTACCCACATTTAATAGCTTTCTCTTCATTAACTAAATATAAAACTGACTATTAACATATTTATGGATTAGCAACGGATATATTGAGCACCTGTTAGAAACTGACACGTGTAAAACATGACTTAACATTGATCGGATGGATTTTATGATCATATATTTATAATTCTAAAGTGAGTCTAATAATATAGTGGGACCAAATCTAAATTTCTAAACTTGTATTTTAATATTCACTAAATAATTTTTTATTTATTTTATATAATGTTAATAATGCAATGGAGGATGCTAACTAAAACGTTCGAATGGTGAGCTTCTATGAAATAAAGCGAAGATGAATATGTAAAAATATAAAGTTCTATACTTCAGTATGTACAGCTTAATGCAATAAAAATAAGAGTCAAAATTGAAGGCAACATAATTCGTAGACTACAAACATTATTAGAATTCTACACTGTGTTTGTTTTGCGAGACAAAATCAAGGTCGTGGGTAGTTGCAGTGTGTTTGTGAGGCTAGTCGGTGCCCATTTGTCAATTGATTCCCAATATATTGAAGGGTACATCGTTACATTGGAGGGAACTGTCAGAGGCGGTCGCCTGCTTCGGGACCGCCGAGTGGTATGGGTTAGGGGACGGGGGGTGGAAGCTGGGTAGGAGGGATGCGTGCGCACTTCGTTGCGTGAGTTTCTACCGCTCTTTCTCTAACTTCTCCCACACAGCCTCAAACATCACAGATTACTCAGTTGTTACTTTGTAAGCTGCGTGTTTGATTGTACTACGCGCCTGTGTGCCCCTTGTTTATATTGGACTTGCTACTTTCAATTGATTAATTCTTACGACACCTTCGATTCTCTGAAACAATTTAGACTTGTGTAATTTGTGAGATGCACTTTTCACACACTATTTTTATTTGTTGATAATGAAATGGACATGACTTATTAGCTAATAACCGAGTTAGATATATATGCCTTGAATCGTATGTAAGAAGCTCAACTTGTGATAAAATTTTGCAACGATGATAAATTGATAAACTTAAGAATTAAGCTCAATCATATAAAGGACCACAGAATTTAGAAACAAACAACCGAAATGAGATTTCAGACGTGTTGAAGCCTATTTCGTAAACATAAGTTTAAAACTTTTTAACGGCTCACAAAATTCAATCTATCTATTAGGGGAGCAAGCGATCATGAAAACCGCCCTTGTGAAGGCGCCCTAAAGAGAGTTTTCCACAACTCACTAACGCGAATTCGGCGCTTGTGCTCACGCAACTTTTCACACACAAGCGTAACAAAATAAAGCGGCTGAAATTAGGGGACGGTGCTTTCGTACGCGTTCTCGTCTCCCTCGCACGCGGTCCCCTGTCCCATTTCAACAGGTTTCGCTTTTCAGAGTTGCAGTGGAACGCGTGCCTCTAGTCACTGAGCACAAACAGTGCGAGGAGGACACGTCGCCCAACACGAAACCGTATCACCGTCAGCTCCGACACCACCTGACATTCACCGGTGTCCTTTGAACTCCACCACGGAATATTAGTGAAACGGATATAGTTATCTATATATAAACGTATGATCTTTAGAGCGATGTGTGTTCAGTATTCGGTCGGCAGTGGACGTGGGAAATTCGCGTTCCCGCGTATCGGATTCACGTGGGGATGAACAACAAACTTTATTGTGCCAAAACTATCAAATAAACTCCGACTATGTTTGTTTACCGCGTTCGGCTCTTCAGTGATGTGTCCGTGAATTGTGATCGAATTGACAACATTTGAGACGCGAAAAGTTGACAAAATGTAAAATTGTATATACCAAAATGTTACCTCTTCTGTGTTGTGAGTAATTCGTAAGTAAACTGAAATGAGAGCGATGTAGATCAGCGGACGGTGTCCGGACTGGCGACAGCATGGTTGTGATTTAGCTTACGCAGTGCAAGATTCGCTCACGAATAGATTCTGGTTGTTATCTTCATGTTGTGATTAAAGTATATATTGGTGTATGTGTTATATACAGTTTTGATTAAGATCGCTGATATAAGGGTGTGGCGTTCGTAGCCCGTTGCCTCGATAATTTCCCCCGAGGTTGTGAATTCTACTATAAACAAACTGGCAAACGCAAAAACTGGGAAGCTCCATTCGTATTCAAATGTGGTACAAACGTGTATGTTTAACGTTCATATGTACTCGGTACTCGGATATTTATTGTGTTTGTGCGCCACGATGAGGGACTCTCGTCTTTAACAAGGTAAGTTTCTGTGTTGTAGTTTTTTGCTATTGTCCTTTACTTCGAATTTATTTATATATCTTGTGGATGCTCTTCGTACACCTATCGTATTTTATAGGTATTAATAAATATTGGTGGACATTTCACACAGCACCATCTAGCCCCAAAGTAAGCTAAGCATAGCTTGTGTCATGGGAACTAGACAACTGATATAATACTTACATATTTTTATTTGTAAATACATACATATAATACATATTAACACCCAGACACAGCTCAAACATCAATGTTACAAATGTCACATAAATGTTTGTCCTGGGTTCGATCACTTGGTTTTTTTTTATTTGATATTTTTTTCCGAATGCCCAATAGTTCTACTAAGACCCATTTCAAGGTAATCCATTCATTACCGGACACCCTGTATAAAGATAAATATCGAAGATGCTGTTGATTGTACCTTCCTATGCTGGTTTTGGTTCTAGGAACGTTCAATGAGAGCACCATATAAAAGTTGAATCAAATAAACTGATCAAAAGGAGCCTCTTTGAGGCGCACATTAATCCTTTCACCACACTGGGTCACGAGAGCCAGTGGCATGATTAGTACGAGAGTATTAGTATCGAATAAAGTAATATATTTCAACCACAAAGAAATTGTACTAAAAACTAAACAGGGTATAATTAGCATGAATCTTAGTAAAAGCAGCTACGAACCGTCGAATTATCTTAATTATTTATTGTTGGATTATTCAAATATAATATATGAAAATAATGATATTTTTTGCATCTGGATATATAGATAACAAACTGAATTACGAACGGATTCTGAGTGCGCCTCAAAGAGGCTCCTTTCGCGCACTTGACACATGTCTTCGAATTATTAGTTCTAGGACATGTCGGTTTCCTCACGATGTTTTCCTTCACCGTTTGAGAACTTGGTATTGCGCACATAAATCTTTCAATCGAAAACTCATAGGTGCACGTCGGGATTTGAACCGGCAACCTCCGGATTGAAACTCGGGGTCAGTACCACAAGACCACCACGCTGTCAATTGTTTGATTTGGTGATGTACCAACACAATTTACAAATTTTACCTGCAGCTTCATTCCGTGATTCATGTCATTTTCATGCCAATAAACTATGTGAGTGCAAAAAGTAGCGTCGATTCGTAGTTCTCTGGCTGCGAGAAAGACAATTTTTTTGCATTAAAAAACGTTATTTATTGCGGCTTACATTTTATCATATCAATTATTTTGTTTAGTACTGATGAAAAATATTAATTGTAATACATTATTCTATAAACCAGTCAAGCAGCGCTATTTCTTGATTTACGTATATTGGCATTACGAAATGAAAACGTATATTAATCACAATAAAATTTTGCTATGTTACTAAGATATAATCTAGCTTTATATGAGTTTTTTTTACATAAAATCAAACAGTCAAACAATATTAAACTCTTAATGTTAGTACAGATTAAGGTAAGTCAATATTTGAGCGGACCTTTTTTCAAACTGAGGATCTCGCGATTGGTTGACATAGAGTGAAGTTGGTTCACATACATTTCACTCGAGAAATGTCCCAGTCTGAGAGACAATGGAAGGTCACAGTTGTATCGCACCGATAGAATTCGCCTTGGCAGTTATAGTACATTACTGCGACGAGATTTGGCTCACAGACAACTGCTAAGCCATCGCCCGTCTGACACGGAACATAACGACTGTTCGGAGCGGACCAAACTCACTGCTCCACAGATTCTATAAACAGCTGGTACATTTAATTGATATAAATTGATAATAAATGTTTGTCTACGTCTATAAATATATTCCTGATGTCAGACTGATCGAAATATAGACGAGGCAACGCTTACGAATCTGGTCCCAAAAAGTTCATTAGTTTAATGATGATAATAATGTGTTCAATGATAATAATTTTCAACATTCCCATCTCTAACGCAAGTTGGTGTAAATTATTGGATTTCATTTCATTGAGGCAGATCGCATTTGGGAATACAATTACTGTAGTTATTCTAAAATTGCAAGCACTATTAATTTCAAGACTGTCCTGGAAAACTTAAACTGATCGGGTTTGATCGGTACATTTCAAGACCGTATAGGACCACAATTAAGAAAAATTCAGATGAGAAATTATGCCAAGGTTTGTCAGGAGCCTGCTAATAATGGTGCAGTCTGTGACACAGTTTTCCGCGGTCTATTTGTTTAAGTTGTCTAACATTTAAAATTTCAGATTTCTCGAAACATCGTTAAAAGCAAGTTTGCTTTTAACAAAAACTGTATGTATAAGAAACGCTTTTTGAACACCAAATCAATGATATGCCTTATGTTTAGGTTTTAAACTATGTTACTCTATCGTAATGTAATTAACTTCATAACGAAATTGCCTAAGACCTAACTTCAGGTTACATACGACGGAAAAGTACAGTAGTCGTTTTCCCTGTGAGAGTTCACGGAAAATAATAAACGCCACAATGCCAATTTGTTCAACACAAATTGTAGAATTTTGCTCTATTTAAATAAATAGCACAGTATTTTTTGTAGCAGCTGTACTTTAAGTAAGCTGCGATTGTAGTTTGCATCCGTATCACGAGTATTTTATGCTGACAATAGTGAACACAAATGGTAATAGCGCTGCCAACTGGGTTTGATGGGAATCTGATTACGTAGCCACCATAGTTCGACACACTTTGGTATTTGTGTCAGTAGTTCCACTTATTCTTATACTGAATTATTCGTGACTAGTTGCTCATTAATCGAATGGGAAATTTTGACAAACAAAAAAAAAAAAATATATTTCAGTCACATATGGTTTTTTTTCATTATAATCTTTAGAAATTGTTGTTGCATTCTATTTTCTGTCATAAAACGTCTGGATAAAGCCTGCTTTCCAGTATGTTTTTATTATGTGCATGAATATTGACCAATGCACATATAAAGGCAGTACCCTTTAACGATACATAAATTATGATTCAGTAGCTTAGTAGTAATTTGTATAATATATCAGCTGCGTTAGAGAATCGAGGTTTTCGTTTGAAGTTTTGCTTGTTGCCAGTCGGAAGAAAAAAAAACAAATATTGGCTGAGAATAGAGACAGAAACATTAAGCGGCAAATTTTTCCATAAAAAAATAAGTACCCTCTTAGCGGCTTCAGATATGTCTTGAATAGAAAATAAAACATTCTCATACCCGCCAATGTAAATAACTAGAGTTATTTAATTTCAAGGTTTCGTGACGGAAAGAATTGCGATGAAAATAGACGTTCGAGCCGAGGATTCGTCAGCGTTGACTGTCATTTCTTTTGTCATTCGTTACTCGAAAATAATTAGGTTAGAGAGCTCACACTGGATTTTTAAAATATACATCGTTTGAACAAATATTTGAATATCCAACAGACGTACTTTTGGCATGAATTGGCATCAACGTAGGTCATTTTTCAAAATATTATGAACGCTTTAAACTGCTGTCGATCTTGGTTCACTAAAGTTTATTTCAAATTAATCTTTTGGCATTAAAATTCTCGCCTAGTTTAGATTTTATCAGAAAGTTTTTCACTTGATAACACAATTATATACAACATTTAATCTGAATAAGTCAACAGATGAGATTCATAATTGCTGGATGGAGGCATTTACGATCTGATAATTTAAAAACTGGTTTGCTCGTAAACAATTCAGTATATTCACATTGAATCACATTTGACAGGCCTGACAGCTCAGTTGGTAGTAACCCTGTCTTCTGCGCTGTAGGTCGTGGGTTCGATTCCCACCCAGGACAAACATTGGTCTGACGAACATAGGTGTTTGTTCTGTGTCTGGGTGTTGATATGTATTATATGTATTTACAATAAATAAATAAATAAAAGTATTTAAGTATTATATCAGTTGTCTGGATCCCATGATGCTGTATTTTACTTAGCTTACTTTGGGGCTAATGGCGCTGTATGAAATGTCAGCCAGTATTTATTTATTTATTTAGATTCAGATGTAAAAACACTGATTCGATAACTTTTTCAGTAAACTCAGTTTGACTTTTCAACATGAATGGCAATTCGCGCGCTAGTTTAGCAATAAAAACAACAGCAATAACCATCAACCATGAATATGGATGATGTATTTTATTCGTGCAGCATGATTTCGCAGTACCTACTCGTACATGACCCGTAGGGAAGCTATTTGCAACTGTGACAAACACAGGAAGAGCCAGCGCACTCCAAGATGGAGAAGTATGACTTCAGATATGCAGTCAGAGTGAAATAAATTACTCAGTACATTCAGCAAACCATATCGAACTGCCTGATGGCTATATTCTTTGATGGCTATTTTCTATTTTCCAACGCCCAATTATTTATACCTATATGAACTGGAAAATTTGTAAGAGAAGTATTTTTAAAGCTTATAAATGATAAAAGAATCCTCTTTTTTATGAAAAATAGACCTTTGTATTGGTAAGTGGTCAATGTTTGTCTTGAATTTTGTTTCAATAATAGAAATTACCTTGGTGAAGAAGATTAGAAACGTTTAAACATAACATATTAACCATAGTTCCTTTACGTTATCCAATTTAAATATAATAATATATACTCAATTTATATGAAAATAATAAACAACTTAACTCACCTCAATTCTGTGTATAGTGATCTAGCTTATTCCCGAAGTTCTAGCAATCAACGCTTTTTTACGATGCAGCATAAAGCTTTATTTATCCGGTTTCTAAAAGTGGCTCGTAAACATAAAACTCTTTTAATATTTAAAAAAAATAGTCTTTATGATGACGTCGTTTCGGCGTCAGCTCCGCAAGACGTTACCATGCAGTGTCATCAATCCTTAAATAAAAAACTCTATCAAAACTAGCTTCTAATACCCTCACATAACGACATAACCAACAAAACAGGAGTTAAGCTTCAGCCGCGTTTATATGGAATCTTCCGTAGAAACGTCTCGATTGTGGGGTACTGGTTTAGTTTCTTATCTCGTTTACATAGAGTCTATTTCGAGTTAATAGAATAAGTTTCGATTAATATAAGTACTCCATAAGTCATCACACCCAGGTCAGGCTAGTTTGCAGTATGAACTTGGGAGCGATTCCTGAATTTTCGAATATGAATGTTGGACGAACACTTTAAAAGTTTACATCAACTGATTCAACTATTAATATAGATTAAGTAAGTTCTTATTGTGTACAAAAAAAAGCTTTTACAACACTAAGTAGTCTCGTGAAAGCTTTTTTAGAATTTCGCAGAAATTAATTATAAACACCGTCCGCCATCTCATTTGAGAAGAGTACATTTATTTTTCTGTGAACATTTTGGAGATTGTTATCTCAGTATGAACGGTTGCGCGGGCAGTCCGAATAGATTTACTGGGAACATTTTGTATGGCTTTTGAAAGTAAGATGCCGTTGCAGACTAAGAATTCCATGAGTTTTTTCTTAACATAATATATTTAGCAGATTAATTATCTGTAAGAATAGTTAGTGTAAACCAGTAATTCCTATGAAGCTATCTTTTTCTTGCATGCAGAGAAAACGTTCCCTGTTTTCAACGACGACGCCAGATATACTCGTATATATTTTTTTCAACGTCATTTTCATCCCAACCCACTCAAAAAACAACCAATGTTATTCTTTGATAAGAAAGTAAAACCAAGTAACTAACGTTTATTTTTAAAATTTATTATTGTGAAAATACTCAGTATTAGTAATTTTGAGTTATTCGTGTCCTTAGCAAAGAGTGCGAATAAAAATAGGCGTATGAACTATACGCCTATTTTTATTTATATACTTATTACTATTATTTTTTATTACTACTACTATTATTATATATACGGCAGGGTAGATTCTACGGGCGATAAGGGAGCGAAGTTGCTTAGTGTAATAGACTCCGGGATTAAATCCAGGTAGAGCGTTCATAGTTTCAAAGTTTCAGACCATATACCAAAAACATCACGCTCTTCACAACAGAGAGAGAGAGTGATGTGGCCTAGCGGTTCTGGCCCCGGATTTCAATTCGGAGGTCGCTGGTTCAAATCCCGACATGCTCCATTGAGGTTGGTGGCTTTATAAATTTATGTGCACAGTACCAAGATCTAAAACGGTGAAGACAAACATCTTGATGAAACCGACATATGCTAGAACCAAAAATATCTAAAACATGTGTCAAGTGCACGAAAGGAGCCTCTTTGAGGCGCATTTAATAATTCTGAAACTGCAGATACATTTGAAAAAGATCTCCCAAAAGTAGTATTGTTAGGCGAAAATCGTTATAAAATGATATTATATGCATTTAGTGCATGCCTTTTCTGAGCAATAAAAGCCACCCGGCTCCCCATTATTCTTAATTTGGGAGATATAAATTTTAAGGATCTAATTTACTGAGGCAATGCGGTTTACCTGCAAAAATAATGTAGGTTCTTTCCATTTTCATACACACTTTTTGGATTCTACCCCTTAAAACCTAGGCGTAGTTTAAGTAATTTTACGATAATTACTGATATTATATCTTTTGATCTGTCAAAAAGCAGGACCTTTGCCTGCTTTTTGTAAGTCATTAAGGTACAGAACGAGTAAGATGTTTTGTTAAGCGGTATCCTCTGACGATGAGAAAAGTAATTTCTCAGGTATTGAAAGACCCAAGTCGTATTATATTGCGACCGTAACTTTGAGACGTGAACTATTCACGTGACATTAAATTCATTGGCAACCTTACTTATAAAACGGAACACAATATTTTTATATACTATTTGACATTCTTACCGTGTTCTACCTTTTTTTTTCTTCTTTCTACCGGTGTAGTACTTCACCGGACGATTTCGTAACAAGTTCTACTGCCTGAAAATAAGGTTTAAATAATGTTCCTAATGGTAAATAATGGGTTAGATGTGAATTTATCAGTTATACAGCAAAGTATAAAAAACTGGAATAAAACACGACTCAGAAACAAAAACAAGTTATGCCGTACTTTCCACAAAATAGTTGCATTATATACTCTAAAGTCCTAATTGTTCATGATTGATGAGTCGCCCCGTATAATCAGGAAAATTTTAAATTACTTTTTTTCCAATGGCGCAGTTCTAACTAAGCTCATATAAAGCAACAATAGAGTGTTTTATTCGAAGGGAGATCCCGCTGGCCCACTTTCAGCGTTTCTTTCCGTAGCTTAATGACGCCATGCCTGCAAACTTGGAAATATTAAAATGAACAAGTACTGTTTGGGCCGTAAAACGGGTATGCCCTCCCTCTCGTTTCATAACGGCACAGATTTAAGAGATGAAAGTTAGCTCATTCTGCAGAGTAAGCAGAACATTCGCTAGTGGCTTACGTTTCTGCAGTTTCAAAGCCTTCGACATGGCTTAGCTGGGACTGAGCAAGGAGCTCTCGTTTTGTGAAATATTAGATAACTAGATCACGGTCTCCCATGTAAGTTAATTATTATCGCACTGACTTTTGTTCTGGGGCATAAAGGAATTCAATAAGTATTGATAGTTGCTAAAAATCTAGGTTAATTTGGATATCCATACGTTAGAATAATATTTTTTGCCTCCAAAGCCTATTTCATAGTATTATTTGTGAGTAAACAAGTTAAATGGAATTTCTGGATGTTTCGTAATTAGTATATACCCAGAAAATAATTGTTAGTTGAGTAGATTCCTTTCAATACTTCTTGCAGCTCACATATCAAAAACCTTCTATCTAAAAAATACAGATACCATTTATTTAGTTTGTTTTCGTTCCTAACATAGATTAAGCAGATTCACGAAGAATGTAATAGTAAATTCGAAGGAAAACAAACAATACGATTTATTCACATTGCGTCCCCGATGAGTAATGCCTTCTGCGATTTACATGTCAACTTACGAAGAAATTTCGTAGCACTTTCTTTGACGCCTTTTACGTATTATTTCCATCTTTATGTCTTGGAGTGGAACAACTAGACTACGGGAATCCTAGGCTACGGCTACGGGAATCCTAGGTTACGGAACGAGCCAACGGCCCACCTGATGTAAAGTGTGCACAATATGTATTATATATATATATATATATATTTTATACTGGTGGACAATTCACATAGCGCCATCTAGCCCCAAACTAAGCATAGCTTATACTATAGGAACCAGATAGCTGATAGAATACATATATACTTTTATTAATACATACATATTTAATACATATTAACACCCAGATACAAAACAAACATCTATATTTGTCACACAAATGTTTGACCTGGGTGGGAATCGAACCCACGACCTACAGCGCAGAAGGCAGAGTTAAAACCAACTAAGCTGTGAGGCTTGTCGAATATAAATATATATTTTTTCCCCAATGTGCTTATAACTAGTCATTTTTTTAATAGAAGTATCTGTTCGGAATTAACTCCGTGCGTAGCGTTTTGCCAATTTGCATTTGGCTAATTGCACAGTTTATGCTATCAGTTGATAGTCTGATTGTATTGTACCTATATTTTACATACAATTCAATTAACATTAAACTGAATTCAGTAGTTCACAAAGCTTTTGTTGTTTGTAAGTGGTTTTTCCTGGTTCATTATGTTTATTTCATAATAAACAACACGTCCGCGACTTGAACCTTGTGAATTTTGTTTATAACGCTGCTATTATAATAATGGTTAATATAATAAGGGTGTTAATATGTATTATATGTATGTATTTATAATAAAATGTATATAAGTATTCTATCAGTCATCCTTTCCCATGATACAAGCTATGCTTAACTTAGTTTGAGGCCAGATGGCGCTGTGTGACAATGTCCACAATATTATTATTATTATTATTATTATTTAACAGTTTAAAGACACCCTATTGTACCTTAAATTTGAAAAATGTTTGTTTTTTAATAACTGGTTTCATTATTTGTCACAACAAATATTTGCCCTAAGTTGGGAGTTCACAACACCACATGCTGGAAATCTATAAGGTCTCATAATTCACTTCAATTTTTGTTTTAAAACCTTTGACATGCATTTTTTTTATAAAGTGTATGTAATATTGCGTTTCAAGCAAATTCATTACGTGTTAAAATGATTCTATACAAATAGTATCTTTCAAATTAAAAGTCTCTTAGAAGACCAGTAAATAAAATATAATGAACGATATATTGAGATTAAAATTGATAGAAAATCAATCAAACCCTATTCATGTTAAGACACTGAATATATCACGGCTAAGTCATTAAGAAACATTAACGTTGCATTTGATGTCCCAATCAGTGTTACCGGAAATATTTCGAAATTGAAACAATAACACTGCAGCATACTAAAAGGTCGCGAAACCGGGGCGGCCGACATCTGTCACTGCCATTTGTTTTTTATTAATTCGTATTTTGTTTCAAAATTGGCATCCTCGCCGGCGTCTCGCGATGACCTGATGAATCACTGCTGGGGGGAGGACAAGGGGATGAGGAGAGGACGGGGTGGGAGGTAATGATTTATGTTGCTACTCCGAGAGACGCTCGTTTCAAGCGCTATGATAAATACCCGTTGCGCCAATTTGTACGATGCAATATCAAATTACGGGTGATCACTTTTTTTTGGGTTTACTTATATTTGTTCTGCTTGAGATGTTTCAAACTTTGATCGTTTTTTTTTAATGTGATTCAGGTGGCGGAACGAGCTGACGGCCCACCTCATGTTAATTGGTAACCGCCGCCCATGGACAGCAACAATACGACTCAAGTCCTCTCCAACAAAGTATGAGATGACCTAAGTCGCATTGCGTTGCGTCCATCACCCTGCGACGGGGATGTTACGTCTCATGCGCCTGCAATTTCAGTGCTAGTGTCGTGGTACGATGTGTTAAAAAGGTCTGTAGCTGATGCGATGCGCGTTATTCCAAACGTAAAGTGATCTGTTTACCGTATTGACATAGTAAAATATAACGGATATCATGTGTAAGAGCTCGAGTGCCAATGCTTTGAAGTTCTTGTAGGGGACGTAGATAAGTAATAACAATGATAAATGTACATATTAATTCTATCTTCAGTCAGACGAATTAAACACAAATTTATCATTCAATATTTCGATCCCTTCCAATGAAGCAAAACAATGAGATAGGGTGTAAACATTTCGACTGTACATGTGAGCTTGTCCAGCGGGTCTCAAATTGATCAAACTATTGTGTCAGTTGAGATATTGGAGGAAACAATGGCGGCCGTGAACTTATCAATTATCACGTCTATGTTACCACGAGAGCATAACTCATTGAGTGAAGTCCCTTATCCAGTTTTAGATAAATTCCCTACTGCAATGTTAATTGCAACTTCGAACCAATTAGTTAAACCAAAGAGGACGTAAAGACAGCCATAGAAACGAGTTGGCACCAGAGACCCTGTTTCTTAACCCGTAGTTTACTGTACAGGCGTGACCAGAGCTAGAATATATAATTAGGGTTGCCATTGGAAATATTCAACCCTACCATTCCCTAATTGCGACATGTATTATTGTATGATGCGGTCTTCAAATACTTTAGAAAGGGTTACCATTGTACCTTGGGTCTGGCAGGAAACTCTGGGTTGAAACACTAAAAAAACGCACAGGCAGTGCTCAAGGTTTGGGTAGATGATGGTATATCATCATAAGATAGGCCGTATGCATTTTTGAGTACTAATAATATGAAAAACGTTTCAGACTATAGTTAAGTCTGAAAAGTTTTTCATTTATAAGTAGAAAACATATCAATCCCAAATGAAAGATTAATGTGATTTTTTAAACCACTAGCAACTACGATGTTTCATATAAAATATGTGAATGTCGAATCGAAAAACATTGCTACTTTAATGGCTATGAAAAAACTATTCATTTTTTGACACTCAGTGAGAATTTCAAAACACGACTAACGACGTTGTTTACACAAAGCTGTTCATACAAAACGCGTTCCAAATCGCGAGTAACCCAATTAAATATTACATATTAGAGTCCAGAAAACCATGAAACCCGTCCAACATTTTGTCATCTCCTAGCAACTATATATATATATTCTTATACTGTATCTACTGTATGGTTCCTGGGAACCCAACTGTTATGCCGCTGAGGTGATCAAATAAAACAGAAAAAAAAACTTTAATTTTATTTTAGCAATCTCATTCCTAGGCTCTGCTGCTATGTCAATCTTCTATCATTATGTGCGAAAACAGGGTTTTTTTTTGTCGATATCGGATTAGTATGTATAGCTTCCTATTATTGAATCTCTATTTAGTCTATTCTGCGTACAATGAACCATAATTGAATGAATGAAGTTTAGTGATTATGATATTCGTGAAATTATTCAGCCCAAAACCTGCTGATGCCACAAAGCTTGATTATACAAAATGAACTTTATTATTTGTTCGAATTACGATTGTGTTGCATTCGGGTAGGTTATTGAACATGAGAGCTATACTATATATACTATTAATATAAATAAGTTTTAAATCCTTTATTATACAAAATAAATCGTTCGGTGATAGAATTGGCCAACATACAAAAACGCTTGATGTGACAACTTTATTAAGTAATGTGATTATTCTTTGTGCCAATCCTATAATCATGGTGACCATACTTGTTAAGACGGGCAGACTTCTACAGACATTTCAACATCCTGACGAATTTGTAGAATGTGTCAAGTGCACGAAAAGAGCCTCTCTACAAGACGCATTTTAATCCTTTCACAATAGTTTTACAGAGCCGTTGCATCGCGAGCAGCGGTTCAACCCTAAAACCCAACAAATGGTTACAATTCAAGGTTACTTGGAAAAAACTTCGAATGTAGGCGACATCTGGCGCTCTTTGCCACCAATAAATCTTTAGGGTATTTTTTACCATATCCAGTAAGAACGTGTCGCGGTGGAGCTAATGCCGCGTATTATCCGCATTTATAAATCATTCGTGTCGAAACCACGGAAACCGTGATGTATTGGCTATATTAAACGGTTTCTGAACTCTTGAAAACTATTTTCGAATTGATGATATCCAAATATGATGAAATTTCGTGGTTACAGAATTGAATGACACAAACCTTTTTCTACGTAGCCTATGTTAACAAGATAAATGGCATTGAGCTGGTCACATATGCTTATGAATAACGAATAGATAAGTTTTTGAGTGGACGCTACGAGTAGGAAAATGTACTGAGGATGCTGCCCCCAGCTAAATGGAGTTAAGTTTGGTGGCTGACAGAAAGTGGATGCGGAAAGCCGATGACCAGGCTCAGTGGCACTTACTGGAAGGGGGCAGAAGCCTTTGCGTGGCAGTGGACTGTGATAGACTAATGACGACGATGAGATGATGCTGATGATGATCATTTTTTTTAATAGAACTTAAAGAAATCCATAGAAATTCAAACAGGAGTTTGAACTCCAAAAACTGGAGATTAAACCTAAGCATACCGCAAAATATTTCTTTGATATTAATAGCAAAAGAACATGTTCGATTTTGAAAGTATTATATATGTTCAAAGGTTACGAGGTCGTAGTCGGGTCTACGATAGATTGCTACGGTAAGCCCTGCGTAGAGATGTTACACGTAATATAAATTGGGTAATTTTTCCAACAAGTCTATGAAACGTAACTAACTGCAAATATTATGCATGGCGCTACAAATACTTGTTGTAATTGTATTAAAATGTTGGGACATTAGCTGAAAGCAAATGTATAAAATATTATTTTACTGATAACAATAAAGCGGATGGCACCAAGCCAGAATAAGGCTGGGTTTAAAAAAATGCGTTTCGTATGAGACCAAAGTACCTTTATTATCTACAGAATATAATATATAGTATTATCTAATGGTAATATTGGTTATATAGGTACATATAACCAATATTATCGAATGTCAGGCACCAAAAATAAATCACTGAAATGTTAGACGAAATACATAAATTGGGTAATTTACCCAACAAATTACTAAGCCTTATTTATATTAAAGTAGAGCAATTATTGAATACCACTCTGCGAAGTATTCGTAACAAAAAAAGTACAGTTATTGGATCTCGAAGCATGTGTACTCTGTAGTTCAAAAGCCTTATCTTAAACAAGATTAACAAAGTTATTCCAATAAGCTATAATATATATATAAGAGATTACACAAAGTACTTGATATTACACGTTTGTTTTAGAATCACAATTTCGTTAAACTACGACATATTCATTCTTCGATTTTGTACTCCTTGACACCGTACTAGCCTTTGTTATCACTATAGGGAAACCAGCCTTTTCTCATAAAAGAACTGGACTAGCCTCACAGCTCAGTTGGTAGTAACCCTGCCTTCTGCGCTATAGGTCGTGGGTTCGATTCCCACCCAGGAAAAATTTTTGTGTTACGAACATAGATGTTTGTTCTGTCTGGGTGTTGATATGTATTATATGTAAAAAAATATTATTTACAAAAAGTATAAGTACTATATCTATATAATAAAAAAAAAATATATAATAAGTACTATATAAGTATTATATCAGTTGTCTGGCTCTAATGATACAAGCTATTTACTTACCTTTGGGTTTGGGTTTGGCGCTATGTGAAATGTCCACCAATATTTATTCATTTATTTTATTTATAAAGTGATATAGAATATTTCTACCACGGGTGATTCCTGATTGGTAGATGTGCTGGTTGCCTCACGAAGTTTTTCTTCACCTCTTTGATCTTGATGCTTATGATTTATGCGCGTGGTGTTGGTGCACAGGGGGGTTTGATCCTGCTACCTTTGGATTCAAAGTCGAGTTTTTTGTTTTTTTTTTTTTTTTTTGTTTGACCCAGCATCAGAAATAGGAGATGGCATTTTTGAGTTATGTATACAGGGTTACAGGAAAAGTCGTGCTAGATCCGTTAAGGGCGTGGAGTACCCATCATTTCTGACTTATTTCACTATGAAACACCCTACCCTAAACTTAACCCTTTTCGAGATATTCGACTTTTAATTTTTTATTGAATAATGCCGATTTTTAGGCTACGAAATTTATTTTTGTTTATTTTGTGTATCTTATTATTATTATTATTGCATTTTTACATGTGTAATAAGATGCTTTAGGACATCAATCATTAAAATAGTGCATAAGTTAATTGAATAGACCGTAGTAGACAAGTGAAAGTAAAAAAATAAAAAATATATTAGCAAGCTTATTTTTCTCTAAGGGATATCTAAAAAAAATATTATGACACTTGTTCGGCAGATATTTTTTAAAATATCTACGTTTCATCAGCTATCTAACGAGGTATAATAATCTAGGGTTTTATTCAAATGCATTGGAAAAAAATTAGTTTCATAGGCGACAGTGGAGAAAAAAAAGAAATTAAAGAAAAAAAAATAAAGAAAGAAAGAAATTACTGGGCCCCAAAAGAACTAAGGAATCCCAATAAGAAAAGAGTGAAAGGGTCCCAACGAAGATTCAGCGTGAATGTGTGGATGGGCATTATCTCTAATCATTTGATTGGACCTTACTTTCTCCCGGATAATCTAAATGGGGAAAGCTACGAAAATTTCCTGAGAGCAGACTTGAGTGATTTGCTGGATGATCTGCCACTCAACCTGATCAGGGACATGTGGTTCCAACACGATGGCTGCCCTGCCCATTTCAGGAGAAGTGTCAGAGACTGGCTGGACACAAATTATCCAAACAAATGGATAGGACGAGGTGGGCCGTTGCCATGGCCAGCAAGAAGTCCGGACCTAACTCCCATGGATTTTCATGTATGGGGGTGCATGAAAAGTCTTGTGTACAGCGAGCCGAATCCAGTTTTGTCTGTGGAAGACTTAAGAGAAAGGATTGTGGATGCAGCAAATAAAATGAGGACCACGTTGACCACTGGAGTAGTGAAGACTGGTCTCCGTAGAAGGATGCGACAATGTTTCAGAAATAGAGGCGGCCATGTTGAACATGAACTGTAGAATAAGAAAAAGTTGTGTGAAAACCTTTAATAAATGACATTTCATGCATACCTAATGTTTTATTTTACTTTTTAGGGCTAAGTATAAATTTTCTTCTCCACTGTCGCCTATGAAACTAATTTTTTTCCAATGCATTTGAATAAAACCCTAGATTATTATACCTCGTTAGATAGCTGATGAAACGTAGATATTTTAAAAAATATCTGCCGAACAAGTGTCATAATATTTTTTTTAGATATCCCTTAGAGAAAAATAAGCTTGCTAATATATTTTTTATTTTTTTACTTTCACTTGTCTACTACGGTCTATTCAATTAACTTATGCACTATTTTAATGATTGATGTCCTAAAGCATCTTATTACACATGTAAAAATGCAATAATAATAATAATAAGATACACAAAATAAACAAAAATAAATTTCGTAGCCTAAAAATCGGCATTATTCAATAAAAAATTAAAAGTCGAATATCTCGAAAAGGGTTAAGTTTAGGGTAGGGTGTTTCATAGTGAAATAAGTCAGAAATGATGGGTACTCCACGCCCTTAACGGATCTAGCACGACTTTTCCTGTAACCCTGTATATGCAGCATGGATTTTTTATCAATCTAAATCGGGCCTTTGTAGTAGTTCGATCAAAGTCCAGTACAATCGCTTCCTTTTAGAATAGGCATATATTTCCAGAATTGCGAAAATTAAGACGTATGATAATGCGGTTTTATTAAAAGCAATTCAAATTGATTGCAGAGAGTAGTCAAAACGCGATGCGGCGTAGAGGCTCAGGCGAAATAGCTAACTTGTACTTAGGATAGCAATTTAATCTCCAGACTCGATGTCCCAAATTGCTTCCATGTTGCAAAGGTAAATAAGATTTCCTCGACTATCAAAACAATAGTCACTGAAAGAAAATTCCCCTGTGACGTCACCTGCGAATAATCGTCATCTCTTTCGCTCACCATGATCCCTTGCCTTCTCGCTCTGGCTGTGGGCAATTGACCTATTTTCGCCGCGCGTGCAATAACTTCACCATTCAACATAACTATGTGGGTTGGGGTATGGATTTTGCAAAGTTACATTCTTTCATAGACTGTTAATGATAGTTCTACTATGCCTCAGCTGAAAATTATAGCATGATTGTGTATGAATGTGAAATACAATTAAAAATATTTCAACTAGTCAAACATTCATTTGACTGGTCTCGCAGCTCAGTTGGTTTGTAACTCTGCCTTGTGAGCTGTAGGTCGTGGGTTCGATTCCCACCCAGGACAAACATTTGTGTGACGAATATAGATGTTTGTTCTGTGTCTGGGTGTTAATATGTATTATAATGTATGTATTTAGAAAAAAAAAAATTATATCAGTTGTCTGGTTCCAATGATACAAGCTATGTATAGTTTACTTTGGGGCTAGATGGCGCTTTGTGAAATGTCCACCAATACTATTATTATTATTATTCAGTTACATTATTTTGGTACTTAGCACTAAGTATTTTAGTTTGGAATAAAGTTTGTATATTTGCAGGCGAAATCTTATCTTTTATATTCTAATCTACATTAAGATAAGACACACAATTTAAACACTAGCTCCAATAATCTTTTTTTTTTTTAAGCATGACGTATAAAAGTTAATATTACAACAATTGAAATTGTAAGTACATTACGTTTCAAAGCGAAACAAGGAGCTGACTTGATCTCAGTAGATTATAGCTTGATTATTTTAGAACAACACACAGTGATCAAAGTGGGGGCGTCTGTTTCATCTATCTCATTTCACGTGCTTCCGCAGCTGCTACAAAAACAAAACGATAGGAAAAAACAAGTCCATCATTTTCGTAAACAAAAATGATACACGAATATCAGGTAGCTTGTACCTACACTAGGAACTGATACCTTGGTGTGCCTAGGTTTGACGATAATAGTTAATTCATTCATAAACTCTCAAAAATCAAGGTAAGGTGCAAGTGGTATCAAGGTATGAAAGAGTATTCCAAAAGTTAGAACACCCAGCCTTTTTCTGTTGGAAAGGCTGAAATCATGCTTGGACGTATTCATTTTCAATAAAATTTTACTATTTTGACAATGTAAAATGAGTAAAAACCTAAATAGATCATTCAAAGTAGTTCTTTAATTTATCGTTGATAAAAACAAATTACCTTCGTTCTATAAAAGTTCTAGCAAAGAAAAACTAGCTCACTTTGAACCCTCGATTTATACCTCTCTCACATCTATCAATTAATATTCTAGAACTTAATCGTGTTATTAGATCTTTAGATGCCTATTGTTATATTTAGTTTATATAACGCCATTATTTTACAGTAAACATGAAACATTTAGCCCCTGTACACTGACACCGGTCTAAAATTTCACAGCCACTTGGGACATAATAATTCACTGTAATTAAATATTTAGTCAGACATTTGAGTTTTCTGCCCGCCCTCCTCTTTGAGAGGCAACCGGGTGTGTGATTAGGGCGACGAAGTCTTTGCTGCCAACCTACATTCTGGTGCCTACACTTATTTGTTTTCACTGAAGTACGGTTAATAGTCTGGCTGCAATAACTTCAAGTGATCGAGAGTTCCAATCCACTACTTTTCTTTCAATTTACCAATAGAATTGAAAGAATATAAAAGAAAAGAGATACTGGAAAAAGTGAGTATTATCATCATCATACATAACGAAAATTTTAGCGTGACTAGCAAGTTGGTTCATGAATAATAGAGGTATTTTATACAGAACTTTTGTGTAGTACTTTGATATTTGTTGTCATCGCAAAGTGCCTTGTTATAATTGAAGGGCCAAATATTTCATGCAGTTGACGTA
This sequence comes from Chesias legatella, assembly GCA_947359385.1. NCBI lineage: Eukaryota > Metazoa > Arthropoda > Insecta > Lepidoptera > Geometridae > Chesias > Chesias legatella. The sequence continues at coordinate 6,785,593 of OX375775.1, forward strand.
ACTTAGTTTAAATTATGAGGTGGAAATTAAACATATTGCTCACCGGTTGAGAGCCGTCTGCTCTCACCAAAAGCCCGTGTAAACGCTGTCAAGGCCATCTGCGGCCAACAGCATAATGTCCAGTCAAAAAAAAAAAACATATTGCTTCTTCAAATCATCTTTGGACAAAGAGCTCTACCGACAAAATAATAAGATTCCTTCCATCATTCTGCCTTATAAAAGGCCTGTATACCTGCAGTGGCCAAAAACCCTGATGGAAATCTATCCCACCAACCATCAGAGAATCATGAAGTCTTAATTTTCTTGGAAATAATTCATGAGCTCAGATTTTATAGCCCCGATTTCTCATTACGAAACGGAACGATGAAGCCATAAAATTGTTATTGGCGGAGTTATAAAATGAGTCATAACATACTACAAGGTGGTAGGAGCATCAATTAGTTAGGCCAATCAACCTGCTAATATAGGCAATATTACGAGTTTGATTTGGTTATCCGTCCAAGCTAATCAAGAGCAGTAGAACTCTCGCCAAGTTCGTCCGGGGAAGTACTGCCACCATGCCCATTTCTGCCGCCAAGCAGTAATGCGTTCGCGTTACTGTGTTCTGGTTTGAGAGGTGTGGTTCCCGGTGAAATACAGGCACAAGAGACATTCCACCTGCACGTGTCAGAGTTACGGGCGCTTACGATGCGACTTTGGGTCTTGTCGTACCTAGTAAGGGAGGACCCAAGTCGCATCGGTTGTTATGGACAGAGGTTACCACTTAACACCAGGTGGGCTGACGGCTTGTTCCGTAACTGAACCCCTAAAAAAAAACCAATGGAACAGGGAATATCATACTCATAATGTTCGCACTGGAGTCTGTAAAGAGCTAGAATTGTAGTAGTATATTTCAAAAAACAAAGTACATGGTGGCTATCGCTCGGAGAGTGGTGGGTCTTTAGTAGTACTTGCTTGCTAGACCGAACAATCAATAAATTTTAGCAGCCTGAACGGTTGTGGTTTCAATTTAGAGATTCGATGCGAAGGCTTGGCACCGTTTGATCCATTCCAATCTTTTTAATGTGCCCGCTGTAGTAACACATATCTCTCAATAACTTATCTCTTGTCTGAGTGAAATATAACCAGAAAGTCAAGTCAAATGAAGCCAAAGTGGTAGATATCAGATGCCATTTAGTTTAACTCAGTTTGACTTTGCTATTCTTCTTAAAGCAAATAGTTCGAATAAACGTATGAATACTAGTATAATAGGCTTTCTTAAGAGTAAATATTTTGCATTGGTTTTTCAACACGGCACAGAAGTGCAATAGGACATTTGCTGTATAAAAAAAAAGATAGTGTGACAAAGGATGGTGTTTTTTATTTATTTATTATTTGTGATAGGCAAGCATTTGACCGCAATCTCACCTGATGTTAAGTGACGATGTCTACGATGAAGCATAATAAGTTGGTAAGATTTCTACATCTATTTTATTTAATAAGTTTGGTTTATAAGCTAATTGTTAGATTTGAAAATTTAATTTTAATTCGTGTCATAACATTTTCAAATATCGTTTGGTATCCGCTACAAACGCTTACCCACTTCTAACTTTTACCATGAATTATAGGGTTATTATGAGCAAAAAAACCAGTACCAAGATTAACTTCTGGTTTCAACAGTTTTAGTGTGCAGCTTACCAAAAGTCACTACAATGCCAAAAACTATAAAATTAATAATGCATAGGTAATCCATTCCCGCCCAAAATCTCTGCCAAATCATTAAATTTAATAAACGCGGAAGTTTCTTGGTCTGTGATATCAAATAAGTGTACCTAGACGTCAGAAAGAATAAAGTTGCTATCAGATTTTTGGCGAGAATCAGCAAAGTGGATGTTGTAAATTTATTATAAAAAATAGCCAAGATAACCTAGCCAAAAATATAAAAAACAAAGTATTGCTTGGGTGTTGGAATACAAGGAAAGGTATTGCGTTAATTTTTCCTACCAACACTTAGCATACATTGTTAGGAGAGAAGAGAGCCTGTAAAATAAGAACACAATTTGTTATATTTTCAATTGTTCGTTAAAAGAACTCATTGTTCTTTATAAAACTAATTTCAAAGCTGTTCTACACGAAACCATTTCAATTACACACGTCTCAATTAATTTGGTTTTCACCTCGAGGCTCTTCAGTATAAGAGCGAATACACACGATGCGGATCCTGTTATTTGCTTAACAGTACCCAATAAGGGCGATAAATGCGATGTATTTATTTTTTTTAAACTACAAAAAAACAACATAAAAAAAAACTTCTGTACGCTTACACACCTACTTACTAATATTAAATTGTGGGGAACGCAAAAAATATTTTATCCATAATATTAATATATCATTTATATTATTAATATATAAATATTATTAGATGATGTTAAGAAAATCTGTTGAAGCCAAATTTAGTGTAGTTAATCTGATACACCGAACCTTGAGAACTGGACTTGAAAACTGTAAATTTTTACATTTCTACATCTAATTAGTACATTTTCAACACACACATTGCGTGTGTGTGTGTGTATACCTATATATTTAACAAGTGTAATTTAATTTTATTGCCAGTTAGTTTTTATTTGAAGTACGTTTTTTTGTGATGGATTTAGAACATGACGGGGTTTATAGGCGGTTCGATGCAAGACCATTTATCAGTGACCTACTTTCCAAACGATTTTACGTGGACTTTCTCTTAAAAGTTCGGCTCTGCTGAAAATCAGCAGTGAGTCTCGGATTTTTCGTAACATGGAGTTTATATCGGTGAACTATGAAATTCGTATTGATAAATGTTGCATAAATATTTCACGTTACACCAACATAACCGATTAGAATTGACATTAAAAGAAAAAAATTGGGTAAGAATTTCTAAAGGACTTCAGTTTTGCGTATTCCTGAAGTATTAAATGAATTTAAGTAAACTTATGTATTGCACAAAGTATACCTATATATTGAGATTTTTGTTACCATTCGAATTTCTGCCACCAAGCACGTTTTATTATGTTCATAGGTAACCGCTTCACATCAGGTGTACCATCTTGATAGTTCCAAAACATACATACAACAAAAAATATTTATATAAAAAGTTATGTATTTCATAACTCCTGGGATAAAATCCGTGAAAGTGACTTTGACTTTGACTTTGAAAGGAAATTTACATTGTGAGTCTTAAATACAGTGCACAAAAACATATTTTTGAAATAGCTTGTCCTGTAACATTAATGAGGGCGGATTTTCCTCCTTGCAACATAAATATTGATATTTTTGAATTAGTTTGAAACTATCCCGTGAAAATACATTTTGACATATGAATGAAACATGTATTTTTGACGTGAAACAAACGTAAACGACTACATACTGCGTTTAAATTATGTATTAGATCTTACGTGCTAACTCCCGCAAGCTGATAGTATGATTTGGGGTTAGGCATAAGAGAAAGGTCCGAGATAAACTGTAGATACGCTACGTGTTCTCAGCACCGCACCGTGTATTCCACCCTAAGCACGATGATACCTCCTGAGGGTTCCCGCGACACTGGGAAAGGAAATGGAAGTTCCAGCTTTGATAAAGTTTTAATATATTCTTCGGGAAGTTCCCAAGTTGTCTCGCAGGGCCGCGGTTATGTCGAATATTTTACTGGTACGTTAGTGCCTCGTTTCGTACTTCGGATACGAGCATCAGTGATTGCTTAAGAAAGAACGTGATTGTGGCGTGTTCGATTCACATTGTGAGAAAATATTTCGTTTAAGATGCGCAAACGCAGAATTTGTTCCGGGACGTATTACAATAATACCAGTTTTTGGTCAACTGGTTTACCCAGGACTCAGTTGGCTCAAAGCTGTAAAATAAATTTAGTGGAAAACTTGGTGACAAAAAATAATATACTTATTTTGCTTAGAAGCCTTTCAATATCAGATTAGCTACTCAGAAAGGGATGTATTCTTTGTATCGGATGTTATCGCACTCGCAGTTCTGCACACTGTGCCTTGTGAGGCACAAATTGTTGCAATTTTAATATTTATGACATCAATGGCCGCCATACAATATTAACAACTAATTCGAAACAGTGAAAAAATAATATTATAATCAAAATTCAAGATTATGGCCCCGCCAGTTTGGTCCTGCTTTGTGTTACTGTCAGTTAAATTTGGTATACTTTTTAATTTACGTAAACATGCGCGCATCCGACATACCCACTTCGCAACATTATTGGTACCAGCATTCCTTTCCGTACCAGGCTAAATCTTCCAATATATTTTTTAATTTTGTCCACGATCAAAGAGTTCGCCATCATATAATCTCTCACAAATTATAAAGGATTTATTTTGCCACCTATTTTTGTCAAAATTCGTTCAAGAAAATAATTAACCTTTGTTCACTGCTGTCAAACACAGCGCCTGAACGCCTAGGCTTCAACGGAGAGTTAGCTACGCATAACTTCAATTAATGGAAATATAGTTCCTTCAAAACAGTGTCTTCAAACCAAAATGAAACTTAATAGTATGTGTTATACGTTGCTGTTTTGATAAATGTTAAGAAAATAGTTAAGATAAAAAATGAATGTATGTACCGAAGTTTTAGTTATAAATTCTCGTAGGCTTCAATTTTTTTCTGTTACTAAAGTGTTGGAGTTAAAGAATGATATTTATGGTCTTCATATATTAGCGTTCGTATATCAGGGCACTTATCCGATAAATAAATATATTGGTGGACATTTCACACATCGCCATCAAGCCCCGAACTAAGCATAGCTTGTACTATGGGAACCAGATGACTGATAGAATACATATATACTTTTTTTTGTAAATACGTATACATAGATACATATTCACACCCAGACTCGAAAAAACATAAATGCTCATCTCACAAATGTTTGTCCTGGGTGGGAATCGAGCCCACGACCTACAGCTCGGAAGGTAGAGTTACTAACCAACTGAGCTGCGAGGCCAGTCAAATATGTTTTATGTTTATGTATTATGTTATACAGTTACGGAACGAGCCGACCGCCCACCTGGTGGCAAGTGGTAACCTCTGCCCATAACAAGCGATGCGACTTGGGTCCTCCCCTACTAGGTACGACAAGACCCATGACGCATCGTATGCGCCCGTAACTCTGAGACGTGTAGATGAAATATCTCATGTGCCTGCAATTTCACCGGCAATCACACTTTTCAAACTAGAACACAGTAACGCGAACGCCTTACTGCTTGGCGGCAGAAATGGGCACGGTGGCAGTACTTTCCCAAACGAACTTGGCATGAATTATACTGCTCTTAAATATATTTCGTATATTTTTTTATTTTTAGTCAGTTTGGATATTCCGATGAAAACCCAGATTTAAACTGTCTCCAGACAGTCTGAGAAATGGAACTCTACGCGTGCCCACTAGGCGACACAGGCGGCGCGACAAACAGTGCTGAGCTAAACTACAGTTAAACTGGGGCAATCCCAATATCCGTCCTTGTCACTCACGCCTCTAATCCTACGTGTCTCTTTTGCTCTTCAACTAGGGTTGTCTATCTCTTTTAGGGCTGTCAAATTCTTGAGCGTTACATGATAGTTCTGGAGGTAAAATTTTGGTTGTTTTATTTCTATAAACGTATGGTGATGTAAATATTATGAAATGGAGATGGGATCGATTCATAAAATCTTCTCAGTCTACGTATATAAATTTACTCAGAGAAGTATGATTACTTTAAATTAAACAAAAATATATGTAATGCGGTTCTCCAAATGATGACTAAAATTTTTTAATACTGCAGCTCCAAATAATAATTAATATTTATTTATATACTTCTATATGTCAAAAGACAACTTTATATTTTTTTATAATATGACCCATTATATAGAATGCTAAAAAAATTGGCAGCCCTATGCCGACCCGCAATCACTCGACGCTGCCCCAATGATATTTGTGTTCGATTATAATTAAACTTATGTCCTCTTTCTTTGAAATGTCAAGCTGTATTTAATTAAAGACTGAAGTTTAATTATAGGTTTATCCCTTTTTATCTTCAAAGTCGGAGAAACAATCGGAGATAAAGTAGTGAGCAGACAGCGCTTCTATGTTACCGGGAGAATTGAATGAAAATTTTTTTTTACTTTACCTTACATACATTTATTTGAAGAATACAATTCACAAGTCAGAGGATTAATCACATTTATGTGCCATGAAGATTTCTAATAATATTTTTAGATAAAAATAGTCATGGAAATTGTTATACTTTGGCCTTTGAGTCATAAATCTTGTTCGACCGCCTGCATTCTTTGAATGTGTTGTGTGTGACAAGCCAAAAAGCGTCTAAAAATGTCTATTTTTAATTTAAGAACTAGTGTATTAATATCCAATAAGATTGCAGTATATTTTCGACACGGGAAGCTAATTTTAACGATAGGTTTTCAGATTGGAATCTCAATGTTGAAATATTTCCAAGGTAATCTGTATCTCTGAATATAATACAAAACCTTTTTATTCCATGGATGTTCCGGAAAACATTCCACACAGGTCCTAGTTAGGGGTCATTAACGACCCACAGCGGTGATATATCCCGACTAGGGTTGCAAGGTCGTAAAACCGAAAAACCGGACAGACTGGCTAGTTTAGCTTACACTACTACTAGCTACTTTAGTTTACATTTTGGTAAAAATGTCAGACACCTCTAATTTTTTAGTCTTAGTAGAGCACGAGATTTTTTTTTAAATTAAAATTTATTTTTTCATCATTATATCAAACCACAATCATTTTACTTTTTCATCTTCTTAAATTCTTATGAAACAGCAATAAAATTGACGAATAAATTTTCTTTATACCAACATATGAGAAATGTAAAGAAACTGACCAAAAAAGCCTAACAAAAGCCAAAACCAACTAATTTGGCCTGACACGCAACCAAAAAGCCTGACTGTGTCCGGCTTCATCCGGACGCCTGGCAACGCTTATCCCGACAATGTCTTCAACTCGGACGTTTACCTGGTAATGTATATGTAACCGGTTATTTCATTGGATACGTAACCGGTTATTGTACTAAATACGTGGTTGGTATCTAATGACGACAAGACAATGAAATTTTTGGTATTTGATTAAGAGACAGAACGAGCTAATGACCCGCTTTATAATTTTCTGCCCCTAGATAGCAAAAACTATAGTATTAGGTCGGGGAAAAAGCTTATTCGCATTTATGTGAAAAATTAAGTCATTTTTCAAAGTTTATTTACATTTAATTACAGTATATATGTGCCATTTTGTTCGATGACTTTTTGCCATCTTGAAGGTAGTGACACGATTCCGTTGCTGTAGAAATCAGCTGTAGTTGCTGTACAAACATCGCACAAACAACTTCTTATACTACTACTCAAAATATATAAACTTGAACCCGAAGCAGATGTGATATGGAAAATGTATGATGCTTTGTCATACTGGTACATTCAAATGTTGAAGGAACTAGCAGGCGTAGGCAAGCACCGAAGCTCTTCCAGTCCACTTCACCAACAATATTTCTCCCTACTTTACTACCACTTAAAAGTTGGAAAACTTAGGAACCTTATACTTTTTATCTCCATCAGTGAGACAAACAAAATCGGCGCCGACGTTTTCTCGTTAACCCAAAACCAATAGTATCAAAAGTGGGTTCTCCGAACGATCTGGAGCAAACAGCTCGGCGAAAACAACACAATTTATCAAGGGGAAGTTGAGATATCGGCAACTCTTTTCGGAAAAAGTCGGGCTATAAAAGCCACAAACTCTGCTTAGTTTAAAAACAGCTGGGTCAGTGTATATATTTTTTTTTTTTTTTATGTGATACTGTTACGGAACGAGCCGACGACCCACCTGGTGTTAAGTGGTAACCTCTACCCATAACAATCGATGCGACTTGGGTCCTCCCTTACTAGGTACGACAAGACCCAAGTCGCAACGTATGCGCCCGTAACTCTGAGACGTGTAGGTGGAATGTCTCTTGTGCCTGTAATTTCACCGGCAACCACACCTTTCAAACCGGAACACAGTAACGCGAATAATATAATAATATATCACGTCCTACTGTTAATAATATCCAGTAGAACCTTTATAACTTATTGTGTGGTTTAAAACAGAAAGGATTTCGTAGGAAGATGTTTGGTTAACTGACAAAAAGTAGCTGTGATGTATATCCAAAAAATATTACAATTTAAGTTTTTCTCAGCGCCGACCTTCTACAGAAATGCTGCAGAAGGTAGCTTAGATATATACACCGGTGCCGATTAAGTAATGAGGCATTGAAGGGTACACACAGTTTAATATTAAAACTGATAAAAATTATAAGATATTTAAACAAAAATAATATGAACTCACACGGTTTTTTTTATAGTGTGTCCTCGTCTACGTCGGTATGGTAAGACCCAAGTCGCGTGCTATTGCTACCTTTTTAAATCTGAGACGCTAAATTACAATTCTGAATTCTGTTGTAAATCTTGTTGGTAATATAAGTGGTTTCTCTTATCATCTATTTGATCATTACTGTGTGTGAAAGTGATTTAGCTGCACTATACCATACCGAAGCGAGGATTTCATATTCCAATATGGCGGTTCGTCGCGCCAAACGCCAATTCACTTATACTAGTGACTCATTGACCGAGAAATCGTCGAATCCCTGACTGCTCCTGCTGGACTTCCATTTTGTATCTCAAGTGAGTGTCTATCATCACGAGCGGCCCACGTGGTAGCAGATGGAAAGTAAACATTTCAAACGGGAACATGCGAGTGTATATTAGCAGTAAAAATAGGTATGGTGGCAGAACTTTCCTGGAGCTTGGCACAAGTTCAACTGCAATAAAAAGTTACTAGGATTCTCGCTCTGAGAATAAGTGGTATGTGAATGTGAATTTGGACGGGCACGAATATATAACGGTTTTCTCGTACCGCTTTTGGAAAACTTATAAGTACAGAACATATTTATTGGGTTTTATTACTTACCTGGGGAAAGACATAAGCTTACCCGGTAATAGCCACATATATTTGCGATTTAAACTTTACCGCGTTTTGCCGGAGAAAGCATTTATTTTCCATACCTAGTGGTATTGTTCATCGCATTTAAAATATCCTAAGTAGAGTTATATTTATAGTAGAATGATAGTTCCTAAAAGTTAGTTATCTTTTTGTCTTTTAGGTCCTCTTCAGTAACAGCAAGCTTACATGACTAGCCACTAAGTAATCTGCTAAGAATTTTACTTGATATGATGACATTATCGGATATGAAACTTGAATGTGCAATTGAGTTTTTGAATAAGTTATCTATATGGAGGTCTGAAAGAGTTGGGGGACTGTGAATCTGGAGGTCATCGGTACATATCCAAACTTTTTTGATGATTGGTGCCAATGTTTTTCGGAAGTCACTTATCAAATCATAAGGATACCAAACAGAATTCAACTTAAAAAACTATGGAGCCTCATTGAGACGCATTTTAATCCTTTCAACACACTGGTTTCAAAGAGAGCCTTTGTACTGATATGCTATGGTGTTCAGTCATGCGTCCGTTGTTAAATTTTATTTGAAATTCCAAAGTACTAGGAAACAACTAGGAACTCGAGATCTGTACAGCTTTAACATAAACACATAACTCTTACCTACTGGTTATTAGCAAGCTTCCTAATAAAAAGTCTTACAATGAGAGGTTTGCTGTTGCAACTTAAATAGTTCTAGAACCCGTTTGCCATTGTGTCTCGACAGCGCCAACAAAGACGTTCACAGTCGTGACTCTATTATTTTAGTGCAGATTTAAGCTCCGTGCAGAATAAAACAATGTTTGAGAGAATGTTCGCTGGCTGAATATAAAGTAATGTGTCACAATGTTGCGCACACAAGTTGTGGGGCCTAACAGAATAGGACACAAAAAACTAGGAAAGTAAAAAGAGTGAAAAGTAGATCACTTACGAAATAATTATTACAAACTAAAATGTCATACTATTAAATATATAATAAGTAGAGGAGGACCAGTGTCGTATTGCTTGTTATGGGCAGAGGTTACCATTGAATAGCTGATAGGCCATCTGCTCGTTCTGTAAATTTATCACATAAAAACTAGTATTCCAAAAGATTTCTTTGTAGGTAAGTATTCAATTCTTAAAATATCAAAATAAACTCATAAAAATAACAGTTGATAGGTGAATCACCAAAAGACGACATAATTTTTAATGTTTTATTGGAAAAACTAGATGCACAATCAATTTACAAATACGTCGTGAATGTAACGTGAGAACGCGAATAAAATATCGAAATTTCCTAAGGATATTTCTTTAATATGAATCAAAATACATAAATATTCCGGTGACCCAATTTCATACCAGTTGAGTTTTTATTATGTTTTTCATGGATGTGAATCTTCCCACTTCCTATAACACACAACTCAAAGCTACACTGAGTTGTTAGATTGACAGTGGAATAATTCAACTAGCATTTCGGTGAAACACGTGCCACTTTCAGGAAAAAATGATCACTTAGCGCAGCGCAGCGCTCCCTCAAAAGGCATTATCATACCGTGACCGATGAATTCTGACAAGGGAAGGGAAAAAGGCCACAAACGTTTGCTTACAATAAAAACAACAGTTTCGGGCATTCGGACCCTTACATTTTTACTTTTTTACCCTCAGGAGCAGTGGCCGTGAGGACCGCTGAAACTTTTATAGGACGAATCTTATGAATACATTATGGAGAAGCAAAAAAATAACATGAAATGATAGTCCACTTGGATTCTTTAGGCCCAGTTATTTCTGTCGTCCATATATTTAAATCAAATTTTACTGTAGTTGGTTAGTAACATTATTAAATGTACATACATTTTTCAATAACTATCATCCAAAAAAATTTAAGAAATTGTAAAAGAATATAGTTAACTTATTCGTCTAAAACAATAGATTTTACCACAAAACACATTTCTGATACTATCAGTTATGATAATTATGATAATATAAATATATAACAGAAAATCATGATAAGATAAAACTCAGCCAGTAATTTCTAAGTTATAATTTTTTGATGGAGAATTAGAAGTCCACACTATATATAAAATGTATATATAACTATGTATAACATTTATATATAACATTAATTCAAACATCGTTTATTTATTTGTTTATTTACTGTGTGAAAACATGCTAAGCAACATAGAAGACATATTATATACTTCCCTCACTTACACGTTAAAATGTCACACGAAATGGACTCATTCCTTGTAATAGTGCATTGTACTGAATACTCAGCATTTATTTTGTGCCCATTTGAAAGGAAGCCGCGATAAGCGAAATTGCGTCGCGTTTATAACAGGTAAAAGAAACAAAAATATATACTGCTCTCAAATTTTGTGTCATACAATTTTGCACCACACTTCTACATGACAAATGGCAAGTCCCCTGAACACAGAATAAAATTGTGTAGCTTATATGTCAGCTGATTATGTGTCTAATATAGAAGTCACGTTTGAATGTAAGCTGTGTTCGCCGTTACAGAGTTCACGACCAATCTTATGGCAAATTATTACATTGCGCAAATGAAAAAAACGACTTCATCGCAAATGAACGAGAGTGATGCCTCGTTATCTCCTATGTCCTCTATCTATATCTACTATCATATTAATATTTCTAGTAATTTTGTTTTAAAAACCAAACTGCTGAATCGATTTTGATAATATTTCGGAATAAACCTCTTATGAACAAAAAATAATTATGCAAATCCGTCTATATATGAGGGAGTTATGCCCAAATATACATAATAAAAAGTATTAACAACCGAATTGAGAACCTCCTCCTTGAACAAACGACAAATTGCTATGTTCGACTAGTATACGGAAACTGCGGCATCACCTCAAGAATCAAAGATGTCTGATGTTTAAAATATGTCTTCTGTTGAATCCTTCTCAAGTGTTTATTAAATCTCATGTTGACCTTAGGATAAAAATAGATGAAATTTCCTTTCTACTCCTAGTTGTAACTTTTAATATGCGTTATATTCGTGCATTGTTAGTAGTAACTAAGTCAGGATCTAGTGATTATAGGAATTTATTGCGAATCTTACTCATGCTATCACCTGCACTGAAATTACTGAACAAATTCTTTGCAGAAACCAATACAAAAAGTGCTCAAAAGTAGTATACACTTTTCAATGAGGCACATAATAAATGGATTAATTCAACGAAATAACGTAATATCAAACCGACTTTACGTTAGAAATTTACGAGAGTCTCAATTATAGGTGCTCTCCAGAAGAGCAATATATAATTATAGGTGGCTTGCAAATTTATGATCCCGATGCGAATGGCGGACACGGATTAATTTGCTTAGTTTTGGATAAGCGTGGAAAGTGACACGCCCAGCCAAAATGTAGAAAATAGTTGAGTTTTGTGACGAAAAAGTGCAAAGAGCCATCTTTATTATGCTTTTTTTATGTCATATTAGTGACAAAATGAGCTGATGGCCCACCTGATGTTAAGTGGTAACCGCCGCCCATAGACAACAGCAATACGACTTGAGTCCTCTCCACCAAAGTACGAGATAACTCAAATCACATTGCGTTGCGTCCATCACCCCGAGACGGGGATGTTACGTCTCATTCGCATGCAATTTCGCCGGCACCCACTTCCTTTCACCGGAACACAGCAATAGTGTATCACTGTTTGGCGGCAAATTAGCAGGAGTGCTTTTATAAATCATTTAATATTAATTAAAAAAAGTCAAACACTTTAATTTAATTAAAACTCCAAAAAAATAATACTTTAACAAAATGAACCTGTACGATTACGCCTAACTATAGCTCAAATGGCATCTTTTCAGAGCTAAACAACCCTGCATAGGGATGAACAGCCAAGAAACACCTGAAGGATCCCATTGTTGGGGAAAATATAGAATATTTGTTTATCCTGAGTGATAATGCAACTGGTTTCAAGAATACCCAGGTTGGTACAAACTCTTTACTAGACGACGTCCACTGCACCTATTTGTAAATGTCCTCTTAACCAATATCTATGTAATATTTTCTATATATATCTATGTATATATCTATGTATATATCTATGTATTATTCCTGCAACACAGTGTTAAACTAACGCAGGAGACGGTGCTCACAAACACATGTACACAATATTTTGAAATAAATGATTTGTATTTGTATTTGTATTTGTATATGCACGTACATAGCCAATCCGTGATTGGCCAATCGTAGCAAAAAGCCTTCTTGCCTCTACGGTGCTACGCCGTAGCTCCGTAGTCTCATAGCATTCGTAGTGGTGTCACGTACATTCTTTTACGAACGTGACGTCAGTGCCACCCGGCTGAGGTTACGAAAATTTCTGGAGAGCATCAGTATGTAAAACAGGCGCTTGAAGTGAATCGTTTGTATGCGCGACGCCTTATTGTCTTGACGGAGATAGCGACAAAACTGACAATGCCGTATTTTTGTGTTGAGTGATGACGTATGGCATCTGGCACTGTTTAGCACGTGCTATGTAGAAGTCAGGTAGCTGTCAGATTAAAATTGATTGTCTCATAATGACCTCATAGTGTTGTGGACAATTGTCACGTTAAACGTCTTTTTTAACGATAGACGCGTAGCGCAATTTTAGGTCTAGGCAGAAATAAAATTCCCTATTAACAAACTATTGTATCACGGTGTGTTTGAGGAGCTACATTATAATAATTACGGCAAGTTTGTAGGCGTTGTTTTACAATATACTAAAAGTATTATTATGTTATAAACCTATATATATTTAATTGCTTAAGCTTAGAAATCGTAGATTAAAAAACTACGAGATCGAAGTTCCTGATATACTGAGACTAGAAACAATTATTCAATTCATGTATGAAAGCTGCAAACAACTACATTTCCTGCAGATATGTCGATATTGCTTGAACTTGATCTTAAATTTATCTGCAGGAAATGAGTCCATGGCCTCAGTTGGTTAATAAAACCACTACGCCGTCTATAAATGCTGCTCAAAAGCGTTTGATGATGGCGCCCAAGTCGCCGAAATCGTCCAAGTTCATAATCCGTGGTCCACGTAAAATGCGGTGACGTCCCATGTTTCTGTCTGAATAACGTACGCAATGAAAAAGCGTGCTATTAATATTTCATACGCGCATTCACATTTTATTTCAAAAATTATGTCTACTAAAAATAATTTTAGATGGACATCACACGTTTCATAGTTACGAGGGTGTGAGAGTAGGTGATATAATTAATTAAACGTATCTATTTAGACGGCATGATAAAGCTAGGTTTAGACGGTGCTGGTCCGCAATTTGCTGTTCACTGGCAAGGTTTTCAGTGACGCCATGTAGATGTGTTTTACAAAATATCTACTTTTAAGGTTATCCAATTAATTCATAAGAAACAACATTATATATTTTATAAATACTTACTTATAACTTAATACTTTAGTGAATATGTGCGTATATCGATCACCCATTAGAGCAGGTACACAATACCGATATAGCATTTATCTCTCCGTTCCATAGCTGTTCAATATTCTCCGATTTATTGCTGAGAGGACCAATTCCATGACATTACAGTGTAGGAAAGAAAGCTGGCTCACTTTATGACTACCTATCCTATCAGAACCTACATTATATCAACTATTACAAGTATTGTTGAACCGATTTTACCATTTCACCTGATTATTTCTAAAGGATTTATTATTCATTCAAGCTTGTCAGAATATTCTATTTTTGCGCGCCGAAACGTTTAACTAGAAATACCGAATTACTTACATGATGGCAATAGGTATATTAGTAATATTATGGAGTTCATCCAGGGATATACACCCGATAAACTAACCAAGCTGAAAAAAAAATCCAAAAGACCGTGTAAACGATGTCAAGGCCATCTGCGGCCAACAGCATAATGTCCAGTCATAAAAAAAAAGCTGAAAATTTTTACAAGGCGTAGTTTAGGGACCACGGTTGAATTACATCAGCTTTTCTTATTTTGCTATGACTATCGTATCTAATTGCCAACCTTGCGGGTTGATTAACCGATACAGGTTATTAAGGGGATTGCTCACATTCATAGCTCCGCATTCGTTCTGGCGTATTTCCAAAGTATAAGAGGAATACAATAGCGCCGCCCACGCGCTGTGACACGATATATGAGTACGACTGCCACTGTATGATATGGACGGCTTTGCATTTTTATATTAACAATCATCCGACACGACACTGATATAAGTAAATATTTAAATAAATAAAAGAAAAAGATAAAAAAGAAGTAAATATTTTATACTCTTAATAATAATAATAATATAATATTGGTGGGCATTTCACGCAGCGCCATCTAGCCCCAAAGTAAGCTAAGCATAGCTTGGTTCATGGGAACCAGACAACTGATATAATAAGTTTTTTTTTAATACATAGATATAATACACGTCAACACCCAGACACAGAACAAATACCCACGTTCGCCACACAAATGTTTGTCCTGGGCGGGAATCGAACCCACGACCTACAGCTCAGAAGGCATGGTTACTACCAACTGAGCTAGGAGGCCAGTCAATTAATCACCTGATTATCAGTTGATTAGCAAGAAATGATTGGATAGATGCTGCAAAGGATCGAGTCATGGAAAAAAATGGAAAGGCCAGGAAGGGTTCCATTTCTCTGAACCAATATAGATTAATATTAATAATATATGTCGGCTAATATTACTAACACCAAACCGAGCATTTGGAATAAAAATCTTTATTATTATACTAACTTATTATACTACTTATTTATACTAACCTAACCACTTCACATGACTTTGATTTTAAAGAAATTTATGAAATTTTTAGATGGAGGGCTTTCGATGGATGGATGGATGATTATATCCTAGACTAATACATGAGCTACCTTTGATCCCGGATAAATGCAGTGTTCTCGTGTGATGATATATTCACAGGGAGGATCAGCTCGTTGCTTATAAATAAAATAATACTTTTAAAATATACCGAAATGTATAACCAAAAAAAAATACAAAAAAAAGTCAGCGATATTGTTATGGAAGCGATGTTGCACACACGTTTTCAAGACAATAATGTTTTTGTGTTTCAAACTGCTTGGATTGATAGATATTACATTATTATCATGTATTTATTTAAGGTAGTTAATTTTCTCGCGTTTACTTGGATTAAGTAGTAAGTATCTTTACGCTATTGTCGTATCGGCCTAAACAAAAACAAATTATAAACGAAATTACCAGCGCTCGTAATTAGTACTTTATATCTCGAAATCGTTTAGTGTGAGCGCCGCTAAATGAATGTTATTTGAAGTTTCTAACGATTCCATTGTGGTTTGATGAAAACACGTATTATATACAATACAGCTCAATCACCTTGAAAATTCCTTGAATGTTTATTAATATTTTACATTATTATACTTAACACCTAATGAAAATAATGACTTACTGATAACTGAAATATGATATATAATTGTTAATCTTCAGTATTTAAATACAAAATTGGGCCATATTTGGATACAATTTAAAATACTCCTTAGGGCCAGAATACATGCTAAAATTTTACGGTAATTTCACTTAACTTTTATCATTTAGTAAAACTGACAGTATTTTAAACTTTTTAACCCTATTATTGGATATAGTCCTTGTAAGGAAGGCTTTTCCAAAAAGAAAATATAAAAATATATTATGAAAATAATCTTATACCTTATCACTGGATCATCAAGGGAAACTTGGATATATTCAGTACTTACTTAAACTGTAATTCTGTTGAGACCCACTCACCTTATCTAGACTGAAGTAACATAGGCACTCAAAATATATTATGCAGAATTTTATCCAAGGTACTCAAACAACTTCAAGCGGTAGATATTCTCGGAATAAAAATATATTTTCAAAAGCAACAATTGCTTGGGATATAAATCATATTACCTGTACGTCTCTACTCGACCTTTGACGATAAAACGTTGAAGATTATACTTGTTTACTTAAGAAAAGACCAAACTAAATCCCTTTGTTAACACAACTGCCAGGCCATAGCCAGTTACGTAGAAGTTGTTGCTCTACTTAAGCCAATTATACCGGTCAAATCAGCATAGAGTTTGCGGTGTATAAATGGAACTTTAAGACATCACACAAGACAATTAAATAGGAAATAAAAAAATATTGGTGGACATTCCACACAGCGCCATCTAGCCCCAAAGTAAGCTAAGCATAACTTGTGTCATGGAAACCACACAACTGATATAATACTTGTTTGCTTTTTTTGTAAATACATACATATAGTATACCCAGACACAGAACAAAGATTAATATTTGGCATACGATATTTGTCTTCAGTGGGATTCGAACCCAAGACCTACAGCGCAAAAGGCAGGGTTACTACCAACTGAGCTGTGAGGCCAGTCAAGAAATACAATAGACATTCCCGATGCTACGAGTATATATATATATATATACTTGTGATTTAGACGTTAACTAAAAAGAACGCAATAGTGCCTCAAAAAATTTCCAAGATGAGGAGCTTGTGGAATTTCTTAATATTGTTCCATGACAGACTCTTGATAGTTATCTGCAGAATTGGATGTTAATCGATCTACCGTTGGAAAATTGTTACTTGGGACGGGAAATGTTCAGATCGCAGGAAATTGGATGCCACGCGTGGGATAGGGACATTGAAAGACGTCGTCAAGTGCGAAATGTTACTTCAACGACAAAGAAGAAGAAAATATTTGCTTCAGATGATGAAATATAGATTCAATATGATAATCCTAGAAGTAAACTAGCATGGTGAAGAGAATCCATTAACAAAGCGAAATATTCAAGGGGGAAAATTCATGCTTTGTCTATGGTGGGGAATGTGGTAGTCTGTGTAATCTGAGCTTTTAAAAATGTCAGAAAATTTTGATTTTCAATGTTACCATCTACAACTAAAAAGTTTAGAACAAGCTATTTTAAGAGCAGTAAAACTCTCACCAAGTTCGTCCGGGGAAGTACTGCCACCATGCCCATTTCTGCCGCCAAGCAGTAACGCGTTCGCGTTACTGTGTTCCGGAACGAGCCAACGATCCATGTAGTGTTAAGTGGTAACCTCTGCCCATAACAACCGATACGACTTTGGTCCTCCCTTACTAGGTACAAGACACAAGTCGTATCGTATGCACCCGAAACCCTGAGACGTGTAGGTGGAATGTCTCATGTGCCTATAATTTCACCGGCAACTACACCTTTTAAACCGGAACACAGTAACGTGAATGCGTTACTACTTGGCGACAAAAATGGGCATGGTGGCAGTACTTCCCCGGACGAACTTGACGTGAGTTCTATTGCTCGTTATCTTGCTAGCCTAGTATGACAGCATAAAATAAATGTGTCAGATGACTGGTTCCCTTCGAAATGATTAGATTTATTCATTCAATGAATCGTTTGGGTAATAGCAAAAATAAGCAAAAATATTTTGAATAAATTGTTAAATATCAAATATCAAATTCAGACGTTTTTAAATAAATAATGCCTAAATATAGCTTATTTTCATACCTAAATTAATAAAGTTGACTGGAGTTTTAAGAACGCTTTGATGAATGGAATTTTCCGTCTATGATGTATTTACGACTGTCTGTCAAAACTGATGCTTGAATCTTTTCTAAATGGAGCATATTTTTTGCGCGCTTCACATTGAGTATGGAGGAAATTGATTTCATAGACAGCTGTCTACCTACTTACGAGCGTATTTGAATGAAATGGCAAGGTCAAGTAAGAAGTCATCATGCTTCCTATAAATTAGGTATTTATACCTTTTTATCTTAGTTTTTGTGAAGCTTTACTTGTCTCTTTGTATGTTATAGCATCAAGCTAAAGTTAATGGACTGAAGTATTGAAACTTTTTGTGTATAAATCTTAAGTTAGACTTAAAACGTGGTATACATTTTTATATCCTATGAGTATAAAAATAATGCAGGCGAAGTCGCGGGCATTCAAACACGCATATGAAGCGTGTATGCTTTCTTATCACAACGGTTGTAAAATTACAAACACGATTATATAATATAAATGAACTTATGTTTCACAGCTTCATTCTTAGTAATATTATTTCGTATATTGCAATAGCATTCCGACGCATTAGCCTTCTAAGCAGAACGATTTGAGGTATTTTTAACAAGTCTACATTTAGTCTCCAGCTCTGACAACAAACTGTCGTCTCTGCACTTAAGATTTCTAGTCATTTTGTTTCAAGTTACGCTATTTTGACATTTCATATTCAGTTGACATGGTAAAAAATTAACGTTATGCTCGATGTTTTTACTACGTGTGAGCGATACGCTGAATATTCATTTGCAAGCCTCTGGCTATCAGCAGTCATTCATGATGAAGATGACCTAATGTACCATATTAATTGAACAAGTTTTCTTAACATCAATGTTACTTTACTCTTTACACTAATAAGTTAATGTTAGAAATATGAGTCGAATTAAGCTGTTCACTAATTTGTGAACCAACTTCAATTAAGGGTAAGTTCGTTTGATCATTAATTAGATTGCTGAACCAATGGGTACCGTTCCCAAAACGGTGAAAGAAAACATCGAGAGGAAAACGGCATGTCCTAGAACTAAGAATTGGAAGACGTATCTAGTGTATGACCACCCTGGTTTGTGAGAACCAGTAACGTGAATAGAAGTATTAGTAGTATTTCATGAATCATTAAATTGAAACTATTTTATATGATTTTTATCAAAATGGCAGGCATACCTCACATCTCAATCTGTTGTAACCCTGCTTTCTGCGCTGTAGATCGTAGGTTCGATTCCCACCCAAGACAAACATTGTGTGACGAACATAGATGTTTGTTCTGTGTTGGGGTGTTAATGAAATGAAATGAAATATTTTTATTTGCTTGGAATAGGTACATTTGGTGTCATTATATTATTGATATATTTGGATCGAGTCGTATTCCGCTACATTATGTACAAATAGCATGCAAAATTAAAAACAATTAGGATTATTGATTTGATTATTATGATTATTGATTTATGATTATTAAATAAACTTACAGTCTATATACTGCTTAACCGTGTAAAAATTATAATGAAGCAACCAAGTTTGTAAGACACTTTTGAATTTTCGTAAAGGCAAATTTTTTATATGTGCAGGTAATTTATTATAAATTATCATGCACATTACGTAGCAGCTTTTTTGATAAAATGCCGTTTTTGGAGTGAATTCGTATACAAGACGCAATAATATGTATTATATGTATATATTTACAAACAAAGTATACTAGTATTATATCAGTTGTCTGGTTCCCATGATACAAGCTATTTATTTAGCTTATTTTGGAGCTTAGATGGCTCTCTGTGAAATATCCACCAATAATTATTTTTATACTATCGTAATGGTCTGGTAAAGATCTTTATTCTATCTTCGTTTTATTATACAAAGGCAAAACCTGACCTAGCTAAGTAATCAGGTCTGAATATACTTCTGCAGCGTTATTAGGTATAGCGGCACACTTCCAGTTATCAGTATTAGCACTTAGGTCCCTGTAGCCGACGCAGGCCTGAATAGAAATTACTTGAAGTGGGTCGGCCTGCGGCTGAACCCACCTACATGCGTGTCACGAACTAGGCCTGTACAGGGTTGCCAGAGGAAAGTTTCTAAAAGCTTTTTGCCCGCGTCGGCTTATAACAACTTTGATCCTGTTTTCAATGTAGTTATGATATCATATGCGGTTGGATCTCAGTTATATTTTCCTCTAAATATTGCTAAGTTTCATTTAAAAGATTTTCGTAGATGTTAAGGTGTCAGAACGCCTAAATAATAATAATATTTTATTTATTTTTCGTCAATAGGTACAGTCAGCACTTAGGTTAACAACATAGTAATACCAAAACAAGATAGTCAACTAACATTGTGAGAGACTGGTGCCTTACTCCTACTTTGTAACATTACGCCTCCAAATTGAAAGTTGGACATTAATTAAAAAAAATTATAATAGCATGTTTTATTCATTTTAAAATTTATAATTTAATGTCCATCAATATTAATTTCATTATTAATTTTATTACATTCTCTCATTTTATTAGGTAAGTGTTTTAAGTTCTTAAGAAGTATACTATTGTTCCTTATCTTGTAATTATATGCCTCTCTCAATTCAGTCAGTGAGAGGGGTGTAAGGAGTCTTACTTGTGCTGGGTCGATGTATTAGTTACCTTAGCATACCGCCATTAGAATTTGCATTTCCAATCCATATAAATTTTCCGATAAAAGTCCAAGCGCCAACCCTACGCTCAAGCAACTACAAGATTACCACGCCCCTATACCAATACTTTTGTTTTATATCTCAATCCATAATAATCTCCAGAAAAAGACGCGAAACGAATCAATTATTAATTACACACAATACATTTTTGAGAAATTTCTGCATTTTTTTAATACTTTTATATACTGAACGAGTAAGATGATGTAAATATATAAATAAAAAAACATCGTAGGGTCCTCCATTACTAAGGCAAGGGAAGACCACATCGTAATTTTTATAGAAGGTGCCTACAAAAACCCCAGTTTTATGAAACCACAATATTGCCATCCAAGTAATATCTATTTACTCGTATTTGTTAAAAGTAAACCCCCTCAAATAAAGCGTGTCATAAAATGCCGACTGTATAAAGATTAATGTCAGGGTGAATTCACAAATGTCATCTGTCACTTTACGGAAATCTGACGTTGGGTTGGAGGAATTACAAAAACGTATTTTCCGCTTTTGCCACGTTTAGTATTTTTATATCAAATACGAAATAAAAATATCAAATTGAAATAACATTTTTTTATAGAAGTAGTAGATTTATATCAAATCGAAATAAAAATTCTTTAAAGAAGCAGTAGTTTTTTCTAAATTCAGTTTTAATAGCATGCAGTGAGTCGATAATTTTAAAGCAACCTCAAGGATAATTTATATTCACAAAATAAATTACAAAGCCTTAATAGAAATGAACAGCTTGTGACAATGTTCCTTAATAAAGGATTTTAGATGATTTACTGTAACGATATAGTAAATTTGAAACTGTGTATGAAATTTAAGCGTATGCTTCTTTAGATTTAACTAATATATATGAAAGCGTACTGATTGAAAAGTAGTACAGTATGTGCGCCTGCAATTATCCGCAATGTGCCGTAGTAGGCCGCACCAAGATAGCGGATGACACACACCGGCTCTATTTTAGCTCGTGCGTTTCAAATGTGATCACATAATATTTTATTTTCAGTGCGTACTCATGTTTATTCGGAGATGACGCGCCAGCGGCAGCGGCTCGAGTGACCGCTCATCTGCCCGATATTTAGAACGATCTGTGACACGATTCCATTTGTTCCATGACGTGCCGTTTCACGCGATATTTCCTTGAGAATTATGTTTAGATGTTTTGACGGTTACTTTGTTTTACATGACGCTCGTAACGCCGTCCACATGTTGCGAAACATTGTTTCCTGATTTACGACCAGAGCGGTGTATTGACTCTCGTTCATACCCTTACTTATTGGAAGCTAGTAAGCATTCTTTCATCTTGTCTGAAAACAAAAAACATATGTGCAAGTTTATGCTTTCATCAAACGACAAAGACAATGTTTTTAAAAAGACGCTACCACACAGAAATAATTATAAAGTAATTTAAACTACCCACGGAATACGTCGGAGTTCACAGAATTGTCAACTATATTTTTGTAAAACATTATCAAATAGACTTAGATTTCAGATCCAAACTTTTAAAACATAATAAATGTGGAAATCTATTCAGGTTATATCTCAAATAAAAACGTCTTTCTTTTTTTACAGGTAATTTGTTGGGAAAACTGAAGCGGAAATATTTCGACGTTGACATCAGCAGAAATACCTAAAACTAGTAAGTCAAATCTTCGCACGAAGAAGTCTGAACGAAGTTTATTTTAATGGAAAGTAATAGCAGAAACTTCAGAAAATAATTACAGTAAAAAGAACTTAGTTGCGCGGATTCCTTCAATCAGAATCCTTTCAATTAGAATATTAATATATTAAATATATGTAAATATTCATTAATATGAATATTTACATCCAGCGGATATTTAGAGCAATGAATATCAAACCAATAATCAATTGATAATTGGCAAGGAAAATAGAAAATACTCCAGAAAGTTTTCCAAGAATTTTTATTCATAAATTCAGTCAGTTTTGACGGCGTGAAATAAGTATGACTTCGAGATATATTTTAGTTCTGCGACTAAATTAAGCGTTTGAGCCTCATTTAAGGTTATAGCCGATTATATTATTTGCTTGACTATGTAATTTAAACTGACCTATATAAACTCTAAAAATATCATTTTTGTAACCTTTTTATATTTATGACCTTAATAAGTTTGGTAATCATTACTAGGTATGTGTGAGCGCGGGCCCGGTAGAAATATATTTATAATAGATAATCTAACAACGTCATACTTTCGATAGAATATCTTTGCAACATAACATTAATCCTACTAATATTATAAACGTGAAAGTTTGTATGTATGGATGTTTGTTACTCTTTGACGCTCAAACGCCTGAATGGATTTGGATGAAATTTGGCATCAAGATGGTTTATATCCTGGCTTAACACATAAGCTAGTTTGATCCCGGAAAAGTGCAGTGTCCCGTAGGTTAACTTACTCACTGCGGGGCGCAGCTAGACTATATTTTGAAGAAGTGTCGTTAGGAAGTTTTTGTTATGTCGATTCTGAAATCAAAAAGTATGATTCGACTCTCTAATTTAACTAGATCGTCGTTCTTGAACTCAGTGAATGTAACAGCCATCGGAAGGGATTTAAATCGACTTACGCTCGGTTGAGTGGAAAGGCAGAGGCTTGCTTGTCTCTATTTAAAACAATTTGAACGGTACACACAGAACAATGATATCGGCGGGGGATGCGATACAATTTGGTACCTATGTGGGTTGAAGGTATAATTGGTTACACAATACCCCTGCGATAAAGTATCTACTGTATATTTTGTATGGGCTGATTCAGTTGTGCTTTGGTATCCTACTAATATTATAAACGTGAAAGTTTGTATGGATGTTTGTTACTCTTTCACGCTCAAACAGCATAATGGATTTGGATAAAATATAGCACCAAGATAGCTTATATCCTGGATTAACACATAGGTTACTTTGATCTTGGAAAAATGCAGTGTTCCCGTGGGATTACTTATTCACCGCGGGTAACGCCGCGGGGCGCAGCTTGTTCATCATAATAATAAAATATTGTTTGATAATATTTACCACTAGCTATTGCCTGCGACTTCATCTGCATGGAATTCTGTTTTATTACGCCCTATCTCTCTCTTACTAGAAGCTACTACTACTAGTAGCCTAATTTACTCTTTATAACTTCAGCTATCTGCCAGTGAAAGTCCGTTAAAATCAGTCCAGTCGTTTCGGAGATTAAATGGAAAAAACACAGACAGACAGACAATTTTGATTTTATTACTTCTATATGCATTTAGTAAAAAGCTGCTATTTTGAATTACAAACAGACACTTCAGTTTTATTAATTTGTATGACGATTTGTAAGTTTTATTGACTCTCATTTTTCAATTCAGATAATTGTAAATATCTCGTCATTTCCATGATAATTTCATAAACAAATATTTTTTGTAATACATTTTTATTTAAAATAGATTTGTAAAACGCAATTTATTAGAAATATTACATTATGCATTAGCGCATCTGTCACATCTGTCGTCAAGTAGGACTCATGCTGGACTCATGCTGAGGCGGGCGCGATGCCAGATTCTGCCGAACATCTTGGCAGAGAAATGTTTTAATATTTTGGGGTAGGGACCCTACGACCAGGGAGTGGAAGGGATCTTTTTGTGTTTTCAAATTTCTTCAGAGCATCCTATCGAAGCGACACGTGACCCAAGAGCTGGCACCTTCCTGACCTAGAAGTTAAGCACTGCCATCCCACTAGGCAATGCCGCTAGTGTTGTGGGCACAACTGCATGATAGTAAAATGAACCAGTTGAGCTATCTAAGGTCGATGGAAACGTTATTTAGATAGCTCAATTTGTTTTGATGGTATTTTTATATATTGATAATTTTTTATTTTGACTAGAATAGAATTGTTTTTTTTTATTTGACTCGCACCTGCAATATAAACAGTAAAAATATTAGCTTTTGTTCATGGTGTGTTCAAATGGGTCTCCGTCTCGGCTCGATGCCGCTCCCAAACATAATCTATACATATAATAAAATTGTAGAAAAGTGGTGTCTGTACAATGAAAATATATAAAAAAAAAGTATCAGGGGTTGTTATTATATCGATGCCGAACCCGAAATTGTAATTAATTTTTTTTTTGTCTGTTTGTCTGTTTATCTGTTTGTCTGTTTGTCTGTGTGTTTGTGCACGCTAATATCAGAAACGGCTTATTCGATTTAGATACGGTTTTCACTAATATATTGTAGTAAGCTTCACTTAACATTTAGTGTTTATTTCATGTCAATCGGTTCATAAATAAAAAAGTTATGTCAATTTAAAGAATCACGGCGAACATTTTTAACGTACAGAGTACGTACTACACGCCTCGCGCCTGAGCGTCCGTGGCTATATAAAGTGCGAAACGTGAAAGTTTGTATGGATGTTTGTTACTCTTTCACGCTCAAACGGCTGAATGGATTTAGATGAAATTTGGTACCAAGATAGCTTATATCCTGGCTTAACACATAGGCTACTTTGATCCCAGAAAAGCGCAGTGTTCCCGTGGGATTACTTATTCACCGCGGGTAACACCGCGGGGCACAGCTAGTAGATAATAATCCAACATGCCGGTAGCGGCGCTGGTTTTCAGGCAGAGCCATGACATCTCGAACTATACCTTACTAATAACAGATAAATAAAAATATTTATTAAGAATCCTGAATTCCATGGTAAGTAGAAAGAGTGAAGAAAATCGATAACTATAAAAAGATACCTTTAAGCTTGTGTTTAACAAAAGCATTTACTGCCTGTACAACGTAGAACAATATTTAATTGGAAAGAAATCTAGGAAAACTTACAGTTTTGTCACAGGAAATGTGCTGCTAATGGACATCTATCCGGCTTGTCGTTCATTTTATCGTGTTCCTCAGAAGAGATTATAATTTGCAACGAGTCGTAAATACGGACTATTTTGAAATAAGAAACACAGACAATGAACAAAAAGAAATTGTATAAAGAACTCTTCGGTGACTTGTTTATGGCTCGTGTTTTTTTCCGTTTTAGGTATTTTACGCTACTGAGAGCTCTTTACTAGTCCATTTGCATTTCTATTTCCATTCTAGTTTTTTTGTCGTTTCTTAACGTTTCTTTTTTGTTTTATTTTTGCTTTTGATGGAGATAATCTCAGATTCCTATAACCTGGCAACACAAACAGTTTCAGGCTAAAAAGTTCATCAAACATGGGTTCTCATATTATGTATTCCGACAGAAGCTTGCGACATCCACCATGTCTGGCACCATTAGTATCTTATATTACGTACTGTGGCTATAATTAAGCACATGATTTTTATCTTCATTTTTCAGGATGACGGTCACAGTAGTATTAGTTTCTATATTTATATTTTTTACTGGCTTCACAGCTCAGTTGGTAATCACCATGCCTTCTGCGCTGTAGATCGTGGTTTCGATTCCCACCCAGGCCCCATTTGTATGACGAATATAAATGTTTGTTCTGCATCTGGGTGTTAATATGTATTATATGTATTTACAAAAAACTAGGTAAGTATTATATCAGTTGTCCTGTTCCCATGATACAAGCTATGCTTAGCTTAATTTGAGGCTAGATGGGGCTGTGTGTGAAATGTCCACCAATATATTATACTAGCTGCGCCCCGCGGTGTTACCCGCAGTGAATAAGTAATCCCACGGGAACACTGCACTTTCCGGGATCAAAGTTGCCTAATACAGGATATAAGCTATTATGGTACCAAATTTCATCCAAATCCATTCAGCCGTTTGAGCGTGAAAGAGTAACAAACATCCATACAAACTTTCACGTTTATAATATTAGTAGGATATTAATCCTCCTACTTAACTGAGATGGCCCAATAAACTACGTTGTTCAAATGATGTTACTGCAGTTATTGACATGATACCGCTTTGCAATCTGGCGTGCTAATTGCTCCCATCATTGCGATTGTCAATAAAATTTAAATATACGCATAACTAACGATAGCAATTAGGTATATAAATTACAGATACTACAAATTTATCGGCATCCCTTAATTTGGAATGCATTTATGTAATGATATAGATTGTTACAATTTTTGTGACCAGTCAGATTAAATGAAATTGCTGCGTGCAACGTACAATAGATATTGTATGATCTTTTAATCTCGATAGATGATACATCTAGTAATAATCCATATTGTTGAAAGTCACAGAAGTATTTTTAACAAAAATAGTTTAATATTACATACTAAATGAAATATTTTTCTCCGAAAGGGCGTCTGAGAGCTACAATATTTTTGACAGACGTAGACGAGTGATGAGCTCATCGCCATTATTATTTTTCTACCAATAGGTAACTCAGCTAAAATTCGTCCGGCAATTAATTGCAGGAATAGTCCGACAGCTCGATTCGTTTATAGCAAATATCACTCGTTTCAAATCTGATAAGTTTTAAAAATATTTACATGAATGGAACAGAATCTGCCCCAATGTTCACTTCTGTTTTATGTGAAATTATGCAGTTAAAATAATATAATAATAATAATATTGGTGGGCATTTCACACAGCGCCATCAAGCTCCAAAGTAAGCTAAGCATAGCTTGTATCATGGGAACCAGACTACTGATATATTCATTATTTACTTTGTTGTATATACATACTTATAATATATATCAACACCCAAACACGGAACAAACATTTATGTTCGTCACATAAATGTTTCTCCTGGGTGAGAATTGAACCCACGACCTACAGCGCAGAAAGCAAGGTTATTACCAACTGAGCTGTGAGGCCAGAAAATGGCGTGATTATGGAATTTTAACCTCTTTTACTTAATTAATTTGTAAAAGTGGAGCACGTCAGACTGAAGAGGATTACATAGAACGGAAGAGCGAGTTTGTCAGAACTCGTACATGTCGACACGATAACTAGCCCCAACTTTTTAAATTACATTTTTAATTCAATTAAAATTTGTCAGAAGCAAGGCTATATTTTATCACAAGTTTTAGAATCATACTACATAATATTTAATTCTCTAGTAGCAGAGCTGTGAATTGGTAGGTAAGTGTTTATTGCTAAATTAGACATTTCAAACAACTAAAATAAAAACATTTATTTGATTCAGCCAGAACATATGCTTTGTACAGTGAGCGAGATTTGACATGGGCACTCGGACGACAAGTCACTTAAAATTCGAATTACTCCAAGAATGTTTCCTTAAAGCTAAAAGATGCTGGTTACGAAGTCATACAGAAATTGCCACAATACGACGAAGTTAAAGCAGTTTACACAGAAACAAAATCAAAGCTTTTCCCTCATCTCATCCTATAAAATTTATGTTTCCTGGGAATTATAAGAAATAGCCATTGTTTGATGAAAATGACGGTGAAAATTGAACGAAAGAAATGAGAAGCAAGTCATAAGTAGTACAGAAAATATATTTATGAGGATTATTTAATTTTGTGTAATGTTTATCAAGCGCGACTAAATGAATGAAATATAACCCCAAGTGGATTGTAGCCCAAAAAATGGTTCACGCGTGCACCAATATGATTTCCATTACAATAATATTTATATTTCACGTATGTTTTACGTTTTAATTGTAAATAACTTGAAATTTATTGACAGCTATTGTTACTTCATATATATTGCTTCATGATTAATTAATAGACAAACCTGACATATTATATGAAGGTTGTGCTCTGAATATACTGACATACTTGATATAACTTTATTGATACCTGTAACGATATCATTACGTTTGACTGCGATCTTTATAATGCGGTGTTGTTCCGCTTACATTGTCATATCTTAATGTGTGCTCGTTTGTTTTTGCTAAGTACCACATAAACATTATACGTGATGTATAGCCAAATGTACTTTTAACTCGAAATGTGGCTACAAAGAAGATAGATGGGTACTAATGTCAGGACGTTTGTTCATTGTGGTTCGAATCGATCTAGTCTCGTCTACTATTTATTACCAATTCTTGTATCTTAGCTTTGCTTACGGCGCAAAAAATGCGAAATAATTAGAAATAATGGAAAGTATGCGGTAAGTAACGAGTAAGCGCAGTGAGTGATGAGGAAGTCACAATGAATATAATGTCGGGAATATCATAGAATAAAAGCAAAGCATTTTAATATGGACATAGATATAAAAATCTAAAAAAGTACTTGTTTATTTTAGACGGAATATTATGTAGAATTACATAAGTAATGAGATATATGTATACCTATGGTGCATTTAACTTTTCAGGGTTTTTGATTATATGTCACCATGATTTGACCTCATCTCACGTTTTCTTCTTTGACTCTCACTTTTTTGACACGTCTCTAAAATTCAGTATCGCCTATAGTAGTATGAGACAAAACTAAATAAATATTGGTGGATATTTCACACAGCGCCATCTAGCCCCAACGTAAGCTAAGCATAGCTTGCATCATGGGAATCAGACAACTGATATAATACTTAAATACTTTTTTTTTGTAAATACATACATATAATACATATTTACACCCGGACACAGAACAACCATCTATGTTCGTTACATAAATGTTTCTCCTGGGTCGGAATCGAACCCACGATCTACAGCGCAGAAGGCAGGGTTACTACCAACTGAGCTGTGTGGCCAGTATTGTAATAAAAAAAGATGTAGATCAAAACTATACTCTTGTGAGAGTCATTCTGTCATGTTCTTTTTACACTGCGTTACAAGAAGAAATCGTAAAATAATGCTTTAACTATTCTTGCTGAGTTTTTTGCGGAAAATATGACATTGGGCGTTTCAAAAAAGAAAAAATAAACTATTCTATTAAAAAGGAGAGATATTATTTAAAATATGTTTCTTAACCAACAAATGTCGCAGGATGCACTATCGTCATTTGCAGCCTTACGAAGAACTTATCTATTGTATTGATAATCAAAAGAAAACGTCTGCAGAGTTCGAGACGTTATGGAAAGAATCAAGTGCCAATTATTGTTTATTATTTAGTCTACAAGAGCATCGATTGAAGCCGCACTTAGTGGATTTCAAGTGTTTATACACATAATGGTGAATTCAGATTGTGGATCGTTCTTCTTATTGTAGTTCATTATTGTTATTTAACAACTAGCTGTTGCCCACGACTTCGTCCGCGTGGAATTCGGTTTTATCTTCGAAGATAAAGTATGAAGCTTTATAATTTATTTGTTTTTCTAGTCATAGTATTTGGGGAGCCACGTTGCTCGCGTCCGTATGTGATTACCCTCTGAATCCATACATGTGTCTTCCGGGTGCTGCAAAAGGAGCAACCCAAAGTAGCAGTACAATTTGTGCTAAGTTTGCCCGCGAAGTACTGCCACCACACCTGGTAATCTGCCGCCAAGCAGCGATGCACTCGTGTTACTGTATTCCGGTGGAAGGGAGTGGGTGCCGGCGAAATTGCAGTCGCATGAGACGTAACATCCCCGGCTCAAGATGATGGACGCAACGCAATGCGACTTGAGTTACCTCGTGCTATGGAGAGTACTTGAGTGGTATTGCTGTTGTCTATGGGCGGCGGTTACCACTTAACATCAGGTGGGCCGTCAGCTCGTTCCGTCACCTAAATGACATAAAAAGATAAAAGTATGAAGTACATTAATGTGGGTAGGATTAACACAAAGAAAAAATAATTAGGAATAAAAATACGAAGTTCTCAAAAGTTTCTCGTCGTCCGCTAGTTAAAACAGACATAAAGCATGATCATTCTATTCCAGATTCGAGTGTGACCAACCAACGTTAAGAATGCGTTCGGATATTAACATCTGTTGCGCACTAACTCACGGCCGCCGGCCGGCGCGGTATATGCGTACGCCTACATCAAAAATTAAATAAATAAAAACGCTAAATGGGACATGTGTTTCATAATGATTATTATTGATATTATTGACTGGCCTCGTAGCTCAATCGGTAGTTAGCCTTCTGCACAGTCGTGGGTTCGATTCCCACCCAGGGCAAACATTTGTGTGACGAACGTAGATGTTTGTTCTGTGTCTGGGTGTTAATATGTATTATATGTATGTATTTACAAAAACAAAGTATATAGGTAAGTATTATATCAGTTGTGTGGTTCCCATAACACAAGCTGTGCTTAGCTTACTTTGGGGCTAGATGGCGCTGTGTGAAATGTCCCCAAGATTTATTTATTTATTATTATTACTGTTGATCACGCCAGCCTTCTAACTTGTCCACTGCATGAACAGCATCTGAGTGCTTGGTGGCATTACAGATCCATAAGTTATGTATGAGTTTTCCGCTTGAGCAATATTCTCAAAGCAAGACGTAACTGTGAAACCGGCATGTTCTAGGACTGAACAACATATGTGTCAAGTGCACAAGTAACCACTTTGAGGTGCTTTCTAATTCTTTCACTACACTGGTTCGAGAGAGCCAGTGAAACGAGACAGAGAAAAATTTTTTTGGAGTAGGGGAGTCCGGCGCTGTTCGGGATACTTGAGAGATAAAATCATATAAAGAAAATATTACTGTTTATTAAAATATAGTTTACTCGGAAAGCAACATTTGTTATTAAACTTTATAGAATCAACTTGATTTATACACAACAATGTGTAACTCGAATTTCCCATTTTGCCCCGTGACCGGGGCATAAAGGGAACTGTTAATGGGCTATATATATATAGGCTATGTTATAGTAGTCGGTACTGTATTAACAGCGACCTCGAAGAAAACGGGAGTGATAGAGGGTTTGAAACTAGAAACTGCATTATATTTTGATAAAATATGTGGATTACTTTTGTTTAGTATTTACAATTTACTGGAACTATAAAATACTTGCGTACTTTAATATAAACTGTTTGTGCACGACCTCCATTTTCTTCCTTAACCTGACTCACACAGTTTGCATAACAATACTATACAAGATAAGTTTAGTATTTCGTTGTCTTGTGTACATCTTGTGCTCTGGCACGGGGCCAAACCTGATTGACGGAAGAAACTGGTGGTTTTGTGTTTCTGTATTTAATTTGAACACTAAAATGTATCGTCGCCCAAAGTTCATTTAACGAGCTGAAAATCTTAGTTAGGCCAAAAATTTGGCATTCGATTGTATTTATAATCTAGAAATAGACATGGTATGCTATTTCACGTCCCAGCAGTAATTGTATATTCAGTCTTAATGGTATTTAAGTGCGTAAGTACATATCGATCTGTAGATTATCTCAATAAATAACCAATATAAAGGTACCTAGATACTAATAGGTACTAGTGAATCCGTCCGGGTAAAAATAAAAATGGCTGCAATATAATAATACAAGTAAGGGTGTTACGATAAAATAGTAGAAAATCCCATATATTAGCACCTAATCTATAACTGAAAATATGACATATTTACGCGTGACCTTATGTTTTGAATATTTTTGATGTTTCCAAGCAATTTCTTTATTCATTCTATGGAAATAAAGTTTTTGACTATGACTTTTGACTTTGATACAATGATAGAAATAGATAGAAAGTTTACTCAACTACTGGATGTGACCCTGATGGAACGTGAAAGATAATGTTGTTAAATTCATCTTAATATTTGAAGTATCATTACTAAAATATCAGCTGCACAAAAAAAACTACCGCACAAAAAAAAAATTATATTATGCCTACAAAATAAAACCAAACAGTTGAAAAAAAAAAGCGTGAAAATCCAAAATAAATAATCAACTTCTATGGAATATATCGGTCCTATCTTATATAACTTCATAAATAATTCCACAATAAAGACCTGCAGCACTCTGTACGGAACTCTTTATCCAATCAGGGCCGTTACGGATCACTGGTTTGCGACCCAACGTCGAGCTAAAAGTCAATGGAGAAAGCTCGCTCAGAAGAGAGACATTGTTCTAGTGATGGCTTGAAGCGGTTCATATGCGAAATATGAACATATTGATGTAATAACTAACTGAGTTGGCTTGGCTAACAGAATAACCTACTTAATTGCTACGCAAAGTTGAAATTGAGGACAATTTATATGACAAGACAGAAAAGTATTTTTTGAAACAACAATGGTTGATACCTTCAGCAGTAATGTAAAAGAAGCAAAATACCTCAATTTCATGAATAATTTACCCGTCTACTTTTTATTCCGTCTAAATTGTACTCCTACTGCTAAGCCTGCGAGCACACCTCGTGGTTATTGAACCAGGGCGTTTGAAGGTATTCAAACCTGGACGGCTCATAAACCTAATATCAGGTACTAAAGGAAGAAAAAAAAAATCTATTTGACCACTCGTAAATGTATATGAAACGGATGACTCTACGACTACTACCCGTGTAAAAAAATATAAAATGTAAATGGCTGTCTTGGACCAGTGTGATGAAATTGACTTTTTGTCTGGCCTCAAAGCTCGGTTGGTAGCAACCGCCTTCTGCACTGGAGGTCGTGGGTTCGATTCCCACCCAGGACAAACATTTGTGTGACGAACATAGGTGTTTGTTCTGTGTCTGGGTGTTGATAATTATGTATTATATGTATGTATTTATATAAAAAAAGTATTTAAGTATATATCAGCTGTCTGGTTCCCAGTATACAAGCTATTTACTTAGTTTACTTTAAGGCTAGATGGTGCTGTGAGAAATGTAAAAAAAAAATATTTCGGTGCGCCTTCGTATTTCGTGCACGTCAATGTCAGGTTAGAATGCACAAGGTCGAGCGAATTGTATCCGGTGCCCTTGAGACTCAGTGGTTGGCGTGTGATCCCTCTGAGGTAGCCTAATGTGCGCATTGGATCGAACCTGCTTATTTGTGTGAGTTGATTTAATATACGTAATGTTGGGGTTTGCGAGTAACAAATATGAAAACATTACAAAGAGATTTCGGAAAATGCGAATAGACGAAGCGTGATAAAAATGATTTTGCGTTTTTTTTTGCATAGCACGCTCTAACGAAGAAAAGAGAAGAATGAGAGAAAATGATGAATATATTTTTATTATATTTGATTTATGTATTCCTTCCATGTAGTATATACATATATATTTATGTATTATATTGATAGACTTTTGTTTATTTAGTTTCCTCCAAATTCCTGTTCTGATAGATTCATTAAACAACTATTTTGGACAGTTTTACAAGGTACTAGGTACCTACTATTGTTTACAAGTTTTTTTTAATACAATTGAAGTCACGGTACGGCCCACCTGAGGTTAAGTGGTAACCGCCGCCCATAGACAAGAAATTAATAGATCGTATCCTAGTATGCATAGGCGCTTAGCAGTCATAAGTAAAATTACCTAATATTCAACACGTGTATACTTTCAAAGTCATCTTGCGTCTAGCCACTAGATTTTAGTTAGAGACTTTAGTAAGAATTAAATATTAAAAATTTAAATGAACTCACATTCTCATCACGAATGATTTGTTGCGACAACTAATTATTTAGTTTTATATTTTGTTGCGTTTCCGTACAGCTCAAGTCGGGAAGAAAAAACGCATGGACCACTAATGTAAATGAGGCCAGTGATAAATTACAATACCTGTGTATTTTCGTCAAGGTCATGTTATGAATGATTCAAGCAATAGACGTAGGAAAATAACGTTTTCGTACGAATTTCTTAGAAAACAATTTGCCTATTAAATTGATATATGAACTGCATGTGGATCATACATTTATATTCCGAGTTAAATTTATCAAAGTAAAGGAAAAATAATGCATCTATTACTAAAAGATAATTTGTATGATTAAATGAAAATTTGACAGGCCTCACAGCTCTATTGGTAGTAACTCTGCCTTCTGCGCTGTGGGTTCGATTCTCACCCAGGACAAACATTTGTGTGACGAATAAATAAAATAATTAATGTTTTTTCTATATATGGGTGTTAATATATGTATTATTTGTACGTATTTACAAAAAAATATGTATTCTATCTAATGGTGGACATTTCACACAGCGCCATCTAGCCCCAAAGTAAGCTAAGCATAGCTTGTATCATGGGAACCAGACAACTGATATAATACTTATATACTTTTCTTTTGTAATACATACATACATATAATACATATTAACACCCAGACAGAGAACAAATCAATGTTACAAATGTCACATAAATGTTTGTCCTGAGTGGGAATCGAACCCACGACCTACAGCACAGAAGGTAGGGTTACTAACCAACTGAGCTATGAGGCCAGTCAACAATGGACACGTAAGATAAAGAAATTTTTACAAAAATAAACAAACACTAAAATAAGTAAGTTCCTACGTATCCCAAACTACCAAAAATATAAATTTTACTTGTAAAGCTGTCAACCCGTTATCATGTCCCTGTGTGTGATTTTATAATTGAACAAATTTTAAGGTGGGTCCAATTATATTTCATCACTCAACTCCCTCAAAATTACCTTCCCTTTTTGGTGTTTCAAACTTGAGAAACTGATTAAAATTAAGGGTCTGAACGAAAAACATTTAATCGTGTGGCTGCCCGTTTATGTAACGTCGAAAATAATGTATTTATTACATATCAGTACTGACGAATTAAGCCAATTTGTGGGCTCATTATTGATAATTACAAACATCAAAATTTCCGCTCAGCAAATGATCTGTTGTAAGATAGTATTTGGTAGTAAGCCAACTGGGTGCGACATTGTTACCGGGACTAAAATTGATTTCAGTGTTTAATATGTCAGTCTGGTAGGGTGTCGCCTTCGAAACAATGAAACATCTATAATTAACAGGCACACGAGTGGAAATATTATTGCTCTGTTTCTGTACGTCCAGTTAAAATTCTATATAAGTTTGTATTATATAATAATCAAAAAACCGTAATCATATCAGTGTTGCTACTCGTCAAGAAATCTGGTCATGGTAATCGTGTTACTAACGACAGAAAGCAACAATATTTTTTATATAAACCTACCATACGTACATTGGATCATCGTCTTAACCCCGATACCCCGATACCCCGATTACCCTTCCGATTGTGAAAGTAAGTGATTCCTAATTTGAACGAAAGTTTCATAGAATAATATAGATTTATTCTATATCTATCTATCTATATATATCTAGACCCATCCAGTCGTAGTATAGGTTATTGAGCAAGAAGACACTTTTTCATTAATTGTCAAATTCAGCATAACGAAACTGAATACAAAGTGATTTGATTCATTCGTCAGCTAATCTTTGTGGCGCGCCTGCCACACTATTCTATTATAGGAGATTGTTTCTTCTACTCGATCACTGGCTCTCGATGCGAGGATTAATAACCTGAAAAAGAGTTTTCGTGCAGTGTTGGACGACAGTGCAAATGCAGCAGACTTATATAAAGATCTTCGAATTTAAGCTACTGATGCTGGCTTGTTTATCTTATTTTCATATTAGCTTATTTTCGACACTAATACATAATGTAGGATATAAGTATAAGTATTTCATATAGAAACCCATTATTTTCTGCCCGCATCCTTGAGTATTACAGTACTTTGAGCTAAACAGAAATCATAAACGTTTCTCTCAAATGGCTTTCCAACGAAATTGGGAAAGCAATTATAACAAAATATAAATTGAGAAGTTTATGAATAGAACCGTCATTAATTTCAGGTCGGCCGAAAGGATTTTAATGTAGGTTTGTTTGTTTAGGGGTTGCGAACTAGTTCTGAACAAACCGGGATTTCCGGGAGAGAGCATATTTAACTTACATACACCGGCTTCAAATTGATTTGAATCTACACGGTGACTACTTATTGTAGTAATCGAAATTTACACCTCTTTTGATTATTGAACCATTTTATGTTACGATCTGGTTCTAAAATTGCACGAACGTTGAAAGGTAAATAAAAGCTTGTAAAAATGCAAGGCATTTGATTCACACCTGGTAATCTGCTGCCAAGCAGTGATGCACTCGTGTTGCTGTGTTCCGGTGGAAGGGAGTGGGTGCCGGTGAAATTGCAGGTGCCTGAGACGTATCATCCCCGTCTCGACGTGATGGACGCAACGCAATGCGAGTTGAGTCATCTTGTACTTTGGTGGAGAGGACTTGAGTCGTATTGCTGCTGTCCATGTGCGGCGGTTACCATTTAACATCAAGTTGGGGTGTAATTAGCTCATATAACATCTTCGTAGCTAAAGCCAACCTCTCCTGCTCGCGGTACACCCTGCTGAAAAACGAACGAGGCTCTGACGTCTATTGGACCCCTAGTGGTCACTGGGTCTGATTCCGCCCAGTGTGATCCTTAAGGAGTCAGCTGGTGGTAGGATCATTTGTATCCGTCTGGTTAGCGACCACCTTCGGGTCGTAATCAGCCGCAAAATGCCCTTAGGCGTGTTCCGGCTGCGAACCTGAATGCCAATTCCCCCCCTCCTTTTTGAATCCCTTATTGCCAGTGATCTTGGAACCGTATGGGTTTTTAAAATCGGTTGTGTGTAACTGGGCGTGATAAGTTGGCTCGGGTGCCAGGGAGACCCGATGAAACGGCTGTCCGCTGGCCGCCCGTTGGTTTGTAGGGGACCCGAACCTGAGAAGTCCCAGCTCAGGAGGCTGTCCCGCCGCCAATGTTAAAAGCCCTGTGCGTGGCCGCCGTGCCGGAATGGGAGACCGGAGTGGAACACGACGATCACTCACGGGTCGGATCGGGGGCCCTTCCGTCCCCCGAGCCAGCTACTCATAACACCCAGATACTGCGCCGAGCATCTCAAGCCTTTCCTTCGTTCTGTGGATCACTGGTAACAAACGATTCATTCATTAACCCTGTTT
Organism: Chesias legatella; assembly: GCA_947359385.1. Lineage (NCBI taxonomy): Eukaryota > Metazoa > Arthropoda > Insecta > Lepidoptera > Geometridae > Chesias > Chesias legatella. The sequence goes on from OX375775.1 coordinate 6,823,481, forward strand.
AAAAATAAAAAAGAAATATGGCTGTACATTCAAAAAGAAAGAAACGTTGCTCAGCGGCTCCCCCTTCCACTTTCAAAGTGGATTTTTGCAACATCAGGGGCTTACACACCAACTTAAATGCTGTTCATTTTCACCTAGAAACGGCTAAGCCGGCCATTCTCTTTCTAACCGAAACGCAGATGTCCTCTCCGGCTGACATATCATACCTGAACTATCCGGGCTACATTCTTGAGCACTGCTTTGTCCGTCGCGCCGGAGTGTGTATGTACGTTAGAGAGGATATCTGCTGTCGTCGGTTGTACAACCTTGAAGGCAGCGATCTATCTGTTCTCTGGGCACGAATGGACTACGATGGTCACACGCGTATCTATGCGTGCCTCTATAGGTCTCATGGCGGTAACGCTGAAACTGACCGACTCTTCGAGCACGTCCAGGACGCGACTGACCGAGTGCTTCAGCAGCTTCCTTCAGCGGAGGTGGTGATCTTAGGTGACTTTAACGCTCATCATTCTGAGTGGCTGGGATCACGGGTTACCGATTACGCTGGAAGAACCTCTCATGACTTCGCTCTGGCTTATGGTCTCACTCAGCTGGTGTCAACTCCAACTAGGATACCGGACATACACGACCATACTCCCTCTCTTCTGGACCTTCTGCTGACCTCTAGCCCACACGGATACCGAATCTCGGTCGAAGCCCCTTTAGGGTCTTCGGATCATTGTTTGGTGCGTACGGAGGTGCCAACTAAGCGACTCGTTAGATCGCGCCCTGCCGGCAGTCGTCGGGTTTGGCATTACAGGTCGGCGGATTGGGATGGATTGCGGGAGTTTTACGCGTCCTACCCATGGAAGCAGCTATGTTTCTCTTCGGGAGATGTTGGTGCTTGTGCTGATTCAGTCACGGATGTGGTCCTTCAGGGCATGGAATGCTTCATCCCTAGCAGTGTGGTACCACTTGGTGGGAAGACTCAGCCCTGGTACGGTTCGTCTTGCTCTGAGGAATCAAATCTCAAGCGATCCGCATTCCGTGCCTGGGTGTCAGCGCGAGATAATAACAGGCCCAACGCCTCCGAATTGAAGAAACGGTATAATGCTGTATCCAGATCCTTGAAGAAGAAAATCGCCACAGAGAAATTCGCGTATATCGGCCGCATTGGTGAGAGACTAGCTAGCTTCCCTTCTGGGAGTCGTGCTTTCTGGTCTCTTGCCAAAGCTGTTGAGGGCAATTTCTGTCGGTCTTCACTACCAGCTTTGCGCAAACCAGACGATTCGTTGGCTCACACAGCCGAAGAGAAAGCCGAACTGTTAGGCACACTCTTTGCTTCCAATTCGACACTAGATGACGGGGGAAAATCACCGGTTACAATCCCACGGTGTGAGAGTTTGATGACTGAAATCCGCTTCACTCAAAGTGCTGTGCGTCGAGCTCTCTTTTCCCTCGACATACGCAAGTCGAGTGGGCCAGACGAAGTCCCCGCCGTTGTGCTGAAGACATGCGCTCCAGAGTTAGCTCCGGTTTTGACAACATTGTTTCGGCTGTCATATTCTTCCGAAACTGTACCCTCTTCTTGGAAGATAGCCCTTGTTCACCCTATACCAAAGAAGGGTGACCGTTCTGACCCGTCAAACTATAGGCCTATCGCGATAACCTCCCTTTTCTCCAAAGTGATGGAGCGGGTTATTAATGACCAACTTCTTCGGTATCTTGAAGAACACCAGCTGATTAGTGACAAACAATACGGCTTTCGCCGTGGTCGCTCAGCTGGTGACCTTCTTGTATACCTCACTCACCGCTGGGCTGAAGCCATAGAGAATAAGGGGGAGGCATTGGCAGTCAGCCTGGACATCGCGAAGGCATTTGACCGCGTTTGGCATAAGGCATTAATATCCAAGCTTCCAGCATACGGACTTCCCGAGAAATTATGCAATTGGACAGCCAGCTTTTTATTGGAGCGGAGCATAAAAGTCGTAATAGACGGCTCTTGCTCTGCCACAAAGCCCATAAATGCTGGTGTCCCACAAGGCTCTGTGCTATCACCAACACTGTTTATTCTGCATATCAATGATATGTTACGTGTCCGTAATATTCATTGCTATGCAGATGACAGTACTGGTGATGCTCAATACGCAGGCCGTGCAAATATTTCTCGGGTCTCTGTGCAGCAGTGCCGAGGCAATCTCGTTTCTGAGATCGGGTCATCTCTGGAGCAGGTCTCGGACTGGGGTGAACAAAATCTTGTCCAATTCAATCCGAGGAAGACACAGGTTTGCGCGTTCACCGCCAAAAAAACTCCGTTTGTCGAGGCTCCTACGTTCCAGAACACTTCCCTTAGCATCTCAGCAAGAATTGGAATCCTTGGTGTCGACATTTCGAATGACGTCCAATTCCGTGGTCACTTGGAAGGCAAGGCCAAACTGGCCTCAAAAAAACTCGGAGTCCTGAACAGGGCGAAGCAGTACTTCACGTCGGGTCAAAGACTTATGCTTTACAAAGCGCAGGTACGACCCCACGTGGAGTATTGTTCCCATCTCTGGGCTGGGGCGCCTGAGTATCAGCTCCTTCCACTTGACCGGATTCAGCGCAGGGCAGTTCGAATTGTCGACGATTCCAAGCTTACAGACGACCTGGAGCCCTTAAGACTACGGAGAGACGTAGGTTCTCTGTGTGTGCTCTATCGTCTGTACAATGGGGAGTGTTCTGATGAACTATTTAGTCTGGTGCCCGCGGCTAAGTTTCACCACAACACCACACGCCGCAAAACCAGATACCATCCGCACCACCTGGATGGCTGGTTGTCCACCACCACTCGCTTCTCGCGATCATTCCTTCCACGCACCTGTCAGCTATGGAATGATCTGCCTTCAGCCGTTTTCCCAGGGAGCTTCGACATGGCGACCTTTAAGCGTCGGGTTAATGCCTATCTTAATGGCCGGCAGCGCATTAGCAATGCCTCTGGTGTTGCAGATGTCCATGGGCGACGGTGACCACTTTCCATCAGGTGGCCCGTTAGCTCGTCTGCTAGTTTTTAACATAAAAAAAAAAAAAAAAAAAAAAAAAAAAAAAAAGTGGGCCGTCAGCTCGTTCTATCACCTAAATGATATTTAAAAAAAACCCGATCTAACCTTCGTGACAAACTGTAGCCCAATTTTAGTAATAAAGTCTGTCAGAATATTGGATACCAGGTTCGGACCTAGGTAGGTCATCCTCATCACCATTATCCTAGCTTGTAATCGGCCACTGTTGTGTATAGGCCTCCCTTTTCTTTTGCCAGCCCAATCTTTTCTGCGCCACTCTAGTCCAGGTTTTTCCAGCAGAATTTACGATGTCGTCGACCCAACGTGCTTTCGGTCGACCTTGATTCCTTTGGTCTGATCTGGGCCACCACTCGGTCAAAACCTTACTCCATCTTCCATCACCACGTCTAGCCAGATGTTCTAAGTAGGTATCTACCAAAAAAGACTATGAACTTACAATTATTTTTATGAACTTCTGGTATCACAGAACAGCGCACTGTTCTATTGTAAAAGCTATTTCCATAAACAAACAAATAAAAGAGAAATCTTTGTGTGTGTTGATACATCGCTTACGATTCCATTAAACGGATTACATTCTTGGCTCGCTGTAGAGATGCGTATGAAAAACATCGTAACTAGGGGAATAACACCGATTTATGACGTGTTTGACGAGAACAGGAGCCAATGTGTATGTTATTTACAACATTGTAAAACTCCACCCGTACCTACTGTACGATTTCTTAACTAACTTTTGTTCACGGGTGAAAAATGGAAAATAAGATATGACAGGTTTTTTATGTGATTACGGAACGAGTTGACGGTCCACAGACGTGTAGGTGGAATGTCTCATGTGCCTGTAATTTCACCGGTAACCACAACTTTCAAACCGGAACACAATAGCGCGAATGCGTCAATGGTTGCCAGCAAAACTGGGCATGGTGTCAGTACTTCCCCGGACGTATTTGGCGTGAGTTCTACTGCCTTACAACAGTTTCGATTTTCAGCAAACAAGATTGTAAAAAAAAAAACTAAGAGTAAATTCATTAATAAAAGCTTCGAAATGAATTCGGTTTCACAGTAGTGTTCTAACACGTGGTATATGCTATACTTTATACTGATAATTTATATTATTATATTTGGTCTACGCGGGCAAAACCATGGTGGCAGAAGCCAGTGTGATCAATTAAATCAAATCTTTCTAATATCTTTAGTAAGAGTTTTTCTTTACGTTAAGTAATCTTCTGATTGCATTAACTCTCCTTCTAAATACCTAAATTTTCCTAACTTCCATAATCTAGTTAGCAAAGTATCAACAGGCAAACAAAATTTAAGTCCAAACACACACCTTTTAACTTTTTTTTCATACATTTCTTGCTTGCTACTTCTCTATAAATGTATGTTTACATTCATTATTTTGATCTTTTGACATGTTAAAAAATAGACTAGGTCTAAAGTTCACATTGGTGCATGATATGGTTATGTACTATTAATATAACAGATCTGGCTACCAGGCTGTACCTACGCATTATGCTGAGCCTTATCCTAACTCGCAGCTTTAGCCTAGATCGTACTTAAAAACCTATGTTATTACTGATGTTTTCTTTTAATTGGATGACTTAGTTGTAGTTGTAAATTTATTTATTTCTTAAATATATCACAGTGGCGCCATCTACGTAGCTTTCCGTTTTGAACACCATTACGAGAAGGATAAACATACTAACAACTATATTCCTATAAGACTTTTTATCTGGGGATAAAAAATCGGCCCTCAATCGAATAAAATACCTATGTGTAAAATTTGACTTTGACTCTTACACTATAGATGTATTAAGTCACTTATTAAATGACCAGCGACAACTCCTTTGACACGTGGTCTGACAACATTGATCAACGTCTCTGTAGGCACTGCACCCGTCGCCGTCGCATCAGCTCGCACGTACCGCCGCAAACGCAAGTGTTCATTTGGTGGGCAGCAGGCGACATGTTCCTTTAAATATAATTTTCGCAAAACAGCGTTGCTAATGTGACAACGGAATGTAGAGCGTATGACGTCATCAACGAAAATAACTTATGTCTCTATAAGCAGCCGGAGAAATTATTGGGACAACGCGTAACAGGGATGGAAGTGAATGCTTTTTGTTTCACTGACTAATTAATGTTAACAAGCATTATATGGGGGTACGACGCACACAGCAAGCACCTAAAAATACTATGACTGGCCTCACAGCTCAGTTGGTAGTAACTCTGCGCTGTAGGTCGTGGGTTCGATTCCCACCCAGTACAAACATTTGTGTGACGAACGTAGATGTTTGTGCTGTGTTTGGATGTACCTATAGATATATATATGTACCTATGTATTTACAAAACACTATAAAAGTATTATATCAGTCGTCTGGTTCCCATGATACAAGCTATGCTTAGCTTACTTTGGGGCTAGATGGCGCTGTTCTAATGCCTACCAATATTTATTTATTATTATCAGCCTGCATCAACCCACTGGAGGGCAAAAGCTCCCATATTAAGAATCTCGAATGAGGTCTTCTCACAAGTATTGTTGCTGTTATGATATACCTATATGTAGATTCCGCTTAATTCAAGTCCATGCAAGTTCTGTTACATTCGGTATTACGAGTATTCTGATAGTTGGCTGGTCCTACCTACAAGCTGTGCTTAGTGGGGTTAAATGGCCTTGTGTGAAGCCAATACTTATCATACATTTATTTTAAAATATAAAATAAACAAGTAATATATTGTACTTCCAACACTGCCATACACAGCGTAACTTCAGCGAAAAATACCCCAACTGGAGTGCCGCTAGATCCTTATATTTAACCTCCAGACGTAACGTTTTACCAGGTCAACCTTCTCTGCCCTTATTCTGCCCTTGCATCGACAAACTTTTTGTTATCGCTCCGAGGATTATTTACATTGACTTGCCAAACAATTATATGGGTTCGAAAACCCTCTTATTTAATTCGTTTAGATTGCAGTTGTTCGGTCCATTTCACGCAATTCTATTGTTGTTATCAAAAGCGCGATAACTTAATATTATTTAAGTTATCTTTTGCATTCATTGTATATTTAAATATTTAGAATGTTAATTTACGTATGCATTACCTTCTCATAATGATAATATAAAAATATTGTATATTAAACGATGCTATTTTCCCAGAAAGGATAGGCAGCGATACTAACTACATCGACGGATGTAGTATAATCTGAATTACGTTATTATGGGATGTGATCACTATCATCACTCACTATCACTATCATTATTTGCCAAGTGGGTGTGATGATCACCCCGCGATTGCTTTATCACAAATAACTCTGTTAACACTTTCTCTTAGTAAATAATTCCCGAAGAAACTTACAGTATGAAAATTATACGCCTGTAGTAACATGTACGGGCAGATTATATTAATGAAAGCCTTTATTACGACAACGTCCGTACAGGATAAGTTGAGTGTTCACGTGATGGAATTTACGCGGATCAGTTGCCGGAGTACTAGTATGGCTAGACTCGACCATGTAAAGACTATTCATCACAGGCCTCACAGCTCACTTGTAGTAATCCTGCCTTCTATGCTGTAGGTCGTGGGTTCGATTGCCACCCAGGATAAACATTTGTATGACGAATATAGATGTTTGTTCAGTGTCTGGGTGTTGATATGTGTAGTGTAATATGTATTTATTTACAAATTTATTACAAAAGTTTTTAAGTATTATATCAGTTGTCTGGTTCCCATGACACAAGCTATGCTTAGTTTACTTTGGGGCTAGATGGCGTTGTGTGAAATGTCCACCAATATTTATTTATTTATTTATTCTTCAACTAGGTTGTAGAACCAGTGACCCCCGGATTAAAACTCGGGGTCAGTACCACTGAGCCACCATGCTCTCGAAGTCAATATAAGCAGATAGCTGTTTTATGTTATTTTTTATCGGAACGAGCCGACGGCACACCTGGTGGTAAGTGGTAACCTCAGCCCATAACAACCGATGCGGCTTGGGTCTTCCCCTACTAGGTACGACAACACCCAAGTCGCATCGTATGCGCCCGTAACTATGAGACGCGTAGATGGAATATCCCATGTGTCTGTAATTTCACTTAATTGTGTAGTACTCGGAGATAGATCGTCGCTTCAGGGCATACCACGCAAAAATGAACCTGTAAAACATAAGAGAACGCTTCAGATTAATTTGGAAAACAGCATCAAGTCCAAAATATCACCCTTGTATCATATGCACTGGATGAGAGCGGTTAAAAGGGTTTCATAGCTTGACGTTTGCATAATAAATGCCGCGAATCGTGCTTACTTGTAATGTTCATATTTCGAGAATGCTCGAATGTTTGTGTTATAAAACGTAACGACATGACATCTTGCGTCGTGGATTCCTTTAGTATTCATAACTACGAGGAATTAACATAAAATTTACGACGTCCATGTGTAGAGAGTCGTAATAATAATGCATCTTGGGATGAATGGCCACTGAGGAATACTTTGGATGAAGCCGTAAATATCCTAGCATAATGAAATATCTGCCTTCTTTATTATAATGTATTTGGACATTACTCGACTAGGTACATATATTCGAGATGCTTGAAGCTGAATTACTGTAATTTTACACTTTTTATGAAGGACTTCTACGAATGTTGATTGAGTGATAGGTAATTTTCGTACGGAATAGCCCTAATGTACAAAATTTACACATATGCATCTATATGACGGTATTATGATTCAAAAGTCCTGAGTTCGAAATATCGATGCTATTTCTATCTCAAAACTGTCACATATACCTATACCTACACGCAGAGGTAGGAGAAGGCTAAGCTTCCCCTAGGGCATAGACCAATACAATACAAAGTAATAGCTGTTGCTTCACTACATTGAAAATATTTTCCTTTGTGTGTTTATGTAAATTCTGCCAACAAATATACACGTTATTCGCAGGCGCATTAAGAACTTCATTCAGTGGAAATGTGACGCAGAACATACGTCACTGAAAGATGAATGAAGAAATTACTCAAGGCTTTGTTACTGACGTGATCGGCGCATTACATAAGTACATATAATCATGTTAAGTATTTAAGAGCAGTAGAACTCTCGCCAAGTTCGTTCGGGGAAGTACTGCCACCATGCCCATTTCTGCCGCCAAGCAGTAACGCTTTTGCGTTACTGTGTTCCGGTTTGAAAGGTGTGGTTGCCGGTGAAATTACAGGCACACGAGACATTCCACCTACAGGGCTCAGTGTTACGGGCGCATACGATGCGACTTGGGTCTTGTCGTACCTAGTAGGGGAGGACCCAAGCCGCATCGCTTGTTATGGGCTGAGGTTACCACTTAACACCAGGTGGGCCGTCAGCTCGTTCTGTAACTTTTTACATAAAAAAAAAAAAAAATTGTCTCAGACCGAAAACTCTCAAAACGTCATTTTAATATAAGTCCGGTATAATAAATAATTCTACCATAGAACATCCAGACGTACGGCACCACGTCACCCTTTCTTGGTCGCATAACCACACATCCGTACGAAGAGTTTTGCTTCCACTTTCATATTACGGACAACCCAAGAGTGGAACTCCTTGCCTGCGTCCGTATTTCTGGAAACCTATAATCTCGAAGTCTTCAAGAGGAGAGTGAATAGGTTCCTTCTAGGCAAGCATGCTTCATCGTAGACCACATCGTCACTTAACATCAAGTGAGATTGCGGTCAAATGCTTGGCAATCGTAAAAAAAATACGTAACATAGACCAGCGACAGTTTGGAGCCAAGATAATCATGTAATAAAATAATGTAATTTATTATGATGAGCTTGATCATCAGGTGAAAAATCAGTGTGAAAAAGCATAGCGTCGAAGTAGGGTATTTCCTTGTCCCGTCAAGGCCAGCTGCCAAATCTTTCGCCAGGTATCTGGCGTCTTTTGAGAGCCATTTCCCATTCCAGACGTTATGTGGCGCCACCGTCGATTGGACATCACTGCAGCTTATCTTCTTACAATCAATTTCAATGTCAATATGAACTTGGTAATTAAAAATAAAATCAAACGGTAACAAACGGTAAATAGCAACTAATATTAATCTGGTGGTTTGTAACATCTAGTAAAACCAGAACCTGTCACTTTAACAACAATAAAGGCAATGTAGATATTTTAAATTAGCTAGAGAACATCAGTAGAAAAATAGATTTTAAGATTCATTGTGCCAACGCGATGAGATAAGTCACATTTTATTTCTAGCTTTTGTTTTCCAAAATTAACACGCATTATATTACCGCCAAAAATTCCACTGAGCGTATTTCCGCCAAGGCATGACATATCCAAACACTTCAACGTCATAGTGACGTATTTGACATTGACATTTTAACTCGTGTTGTTCATGACGGTTGTTTTTTTTTATTCACGTTTGTGTATTTATGACGTTTGTTTAACCGTCCAAAAAAGGAGTTTTCGATTAATCTGTATATATTTTACTAACCTATTATGATTGTTCTTTTTTTTATTTCTAATTATATACCTATACTGTACTGTAGTACTGTACAGGTCTCAAATAAATTTGTTGAAGACCTCTTGATGGAGGTAAAAAAATGACACTGGGAAAAACTCAACGAATTACAGCAAATGCAAAGCGATATGTTAGTTATTCTTTTGTTTCCTTTCAATTTAGTGACCTATCAGTGGCCAATGACCTGATCATGTATTTTTAAGAGACATCTCATGGACAGCATTAGAAATTAGAGGTAACAGCTTTTTATATTATACTTTTTAGCTGAGCTTTGAAGATACTTACGGAACTCCATAATGATAAACAAGTCCAGTATCACAAACCTTTTAGATTATGTAACTTACTATATAGCTAACTTAATTTTGTTAATAAACCATATTTTGCAACAAAAATATGAAGAAACTCAAACCACCTTCTCTCTTCAGGTAGATTTTGAAAGGTATCTTTTTTTATAAATATTCGGCAAGCTTTTACCACGCTGATCACGGCCAGTACGTGGGTAAACAATAGTAAATGAAACCTAATGTCATCATGTCTCGCGCGGTAAAGTTCACAGTTCCTCGTAAACTACTGTTTTATTGTGAATAAACACGGTAGACTCCCATTGACGCGGGCCTGACCTAGCGACGGTCACTTTTAAAACATTTTTATTGTGGGTGGAATACTCGTTTACGGGACTGAGGAACAGTAGTTCAATCGTGGGGTCGCTGCTGCTGGGAATATAATGCTTGAATACAATAGACTGAACGATCCATTCGTAACAAAATAGTTTATTTTATTTACTTATGAGGCTTTTCGTGGCCCGATATAGGTGGAACTAAGGCAGAAAGAAGAATCTTTTGTTACAATCGATTTGTGAAGTGGTGCTGCAGATAGAATATATAGCTGACTCTTTTTAATTATTCCTAAGTCGCTTATTCAAATAAGCTCTTGATCATTTTGACTCTTTCAATATTGAGAAATTTTATAAAATGGGTCTGAGCTGATAAATTTTTCATCATAAATATTAATAAATATCTGAAAAGTTATTACCTACTATTAATACGACACTATACGGCTATTATTCACTTATTAAATTATGTTCAACAAATTTCTCAAAATATTTACCCCATGCAGCATCATTACAAAACCTTTATTGTACAGAAACGCTTCAAAATAAGGAAAATCAATCTTTATTTTTGCGAAGTAAAAACTGGCCCCATTTACTTTTCAAGTCCAGTTTGTTTACTTTGTTTGAAGAAACTTCATATAAAAATCTACTCTCAACGGTATCAGAAACAGCGTTTTTCGTTTCACTCTAAAACTTGGGTTAGCCTATACGTTGTCAGTCAGACAGGATATTTTATATGATCAAAAGATCCGAACTCCGATCCGATCCGATTTCCGAACTAAAATTCGGACAAATGGCCCTCGAATTATAATTTTGATTAAATACATAATTAATTTAAAAATTTACGAATGCGTTATATACACTAACGGTGACCTATTGAGACTAGAACTTATTGGTCGGTTCAGAACACACAGATACGCAGCGACCTCTTCTGCACAATTAGTCACAGTCCTCAAGTGTAATGATGGTGTTACGATGGCATATTTCGAGTTGATGTATACGATCAAACGAGCAAGCGAATCCGACGCTACCATTTGAACTCAGAAATTTTTTGTATTCGGCTCGTTTTGAATTTTTCTATGTCAATACTTTTTGTACCACGAAACCGTTCATGCTTGTCAAAGGCACAATTGTCAAAGTTCACAGATTCCACGCCCTTTGTCCACTGGCTTTTGTGATCCAATACAACCACTTACTCAATTATATTAATGGTCCTTCGTTCCGTTGAGTTGCATCGAGTGAAGCCTTTGTGCATACATTTTTTCCTAAAGGCGGACAAAGATTTTTAATTGTTGTATTCGTATTCGAAAAGTATTACTGAATTGTTTTGTTGTACTGTTTTGTATATTATTTTAAATGACGAATAAATAAACACTTAAAAAAACGTTGTCTTGTTTTTCTTTTAAACTCTTATGTAAGTTGTGCGAGACAGTATTAAAAGCGGCCCGTGCATAAAAATGTAATAACTTACCTGCCGGGGTAGTGTCGTACTTTATTAAAGTTTCCATGCAAAGTGATAAAAATGTCGGTGCCTCCGTAACAGTTAAGCTGTGGCTTTATTTTGTTGTTTAAATGAAAAAATTCTAAGTAATTACACGCACTTCTGTCGACATGGCGCTAAACTGAAACACCGCGTTTTTGCATTGCTACGGTTTCAAAGTAGTCGGTTTTCGGATATATATGTTTAACTAGCTGAGCCGGCAAACGCTGTTTTGCCATAAATTAAGGTACTAATATCACAATAAAAAAATAGGGGTTGCTGGTAGAAGGGTGAAAATTTAGGGTTGTATGTATTTTTAATGCTAAATCATACTAATAAATAAAAAGTTTTGACCACAAAAAAATGTTTGGGGTGGACCACCATTGTCACTTAGGGTAATGGAAATTAGTTTACGTCTTATTCTCAGACCTACCGCCTACCGAATATACACAAAAAATTTCATAAAAATAGGTCAAGCCGTTTCGGAGGAGTTTTGTTACTGTGACATGAGAATTTTGTGAATGAGAAAGAATGAAAGCTCAGAAATACGACAGAAAGTATGACATGTTCTTTGCTATTTAAGTGACGGATCGAGCTGACGGACAACCTGGTGATAAGTGGCAATCGCTGCCCATAGACAACAGCAATACGCGTTGCGCTGCGGCCATCAGTCCGTGGCGGGGTTACATCATGCGCCTAAATTTTTCTTCATACATGTCCCGAAAAAAGTGTTTCATATTGTTTGCACTGTGGGAACTACTACATTCCTGACAGAATACTTATATTACTTTTTTATACTCATCTTGTTATTAAGCTATTGCATCGCTTCTATCGCAGGCCTTGAGCGTGGAGACCGAATCCAGAAATTCCGTAACGAAAAAAACCAAAAAAAAACACCCCCCACTCCGGCCGGCACAGCGGTGATACTTTTTAGTTTTTCCATCTATCGATAAATACCAGAACTTTTAATGACTTTTTGAAATATCACGCGCAATAGCTTTACCGCGGCAGTCTCCGAGTGCCACACGTCTTTTTATTCGAATATTCATACTCAGTTACTAATTGTAATAACACACACCCATATCCTTCTGATATCAATAAGTATATTCATTTTAATAGTTTCTAATTATCTAATTATAAGCAAAACGCTAGTAAGGGAATGAGTTATATCACAAATTCTATACCTAACTCATTTACTCACTAATCTACTGTTCGTGTTGCCATTTTTAGTACCTATGTAAGATTGATATAAATTTATGTGGTATAATCCGTAACACTTAAGAACATTTCACTTCATACTCTTCAATTTATTCTTGGAACATAACGCATGTTAAAATAATATCGTAACTCGTAAGTCGAGCCCATGACAGTACATCAATCATATCTCCCAGCTCTTGGCAGCGGCTTACAAAATGATAATAAATGAATTTTAACCCTCCGTCATTCATTGTTCATCTTCTGAGCCCATGAAAACATCATAATTACGACGAAAATCGCTGATAATAAAAATATTTTTCATCATTTTGTGAGTTAAGTTTCGTGCTCGCTTCGATAGTCTGGTGTGATGATGTAACATCACACTATGATTTTCAACCTCATGTATTAATTAAAACATGATTTCAGATTTACACTATGAATTTGAACTTATAATTGAGTTCCTTTGAGTTTAAAGATGAAAATGCTGAGTATTCTACTTTTGGAGATCTCTTCTTAAGAGAGAGATTCTGTATAATTTAATATTTGAGCTAGTACCTAATCAACTTAATCTATCCCAGAAATCGGCGATCCAAACTGTAGGATGACTCCGCTAATAAATGCGGCCCTAGTTACCGATCTCACAATTTAACGCGTGAGCAAACTGACCTTGAAGAATTTATTGGGATAAACGTAGATAGCAAATTATTCGTTAATAACGAAAAAATATTTTATCAATGTTTCTTTTTTGTCCCTTTTTAGTTAAGGGTTATTTACGATTTTTATTTATTGGAATACAAACGGATGACATCGTTGTTTATTTCATATTTCCTCGATAATTGTCTTCTTTTATGAAAATTATTTTCATTGTTTATAATTTATTACACATACGACATCTAGTTGATTTTTCAATTATTTGATGAGCTGCCTAAAATTTTAGCATGTAATGTAAAACACACATTTTGTAAGGAGTCTATATCTATAGAATAATTAAGAAATTCACAAAATGAATATAATTAAAACTACACTTCAAGGTTACCATCCGGGTGATTAAATTTCGTATCGTATATAACATTTTTGAACATAAAATAGAACATTCCATGTACGACCAATAGAACAAAGTCTATCAGATAGGAAAATCGGGATTAGATTCCAAAGCTCACGTTCGTGAGATGAAACTCATAAAAGCTTTCAGTTTACAAGTTCGAACGCAATTCCACCATATAGTTTCACGTTTTGCAAATAGTTGGGAACGTCTTCATACAACTGTCCTAACTTTAAGCATAAACCAGTTTTACTGGCGCCCCAGTAAACGTGACTGAACTTTGCATTTTATTTACTGTATGGATTTTGCTATTGTAAACAGTTGGGAAGGCTTTTGGGAAAAATGAAGAAGATGAAAGTTATCAAATTATATTATATAGAGTATTTGGCGTGGCAATTTGTTATCATTCATTTTAAGGTTTTATTTTGTTTCTTATACTGAGAGCAAACTAACACAAAGTAGGTTTCCTAATTATCTAGATAATAACCTTAGACTTGAATATATTATACATTAGCATAATAGCAAGGCATAAGTTAGCGACCGCAGTATCATACCCAGGTGACTCCCCTCAACATCCTGGGCACCAAAAGGTACTAACCATGCCACACGTCTTGGAATGCCTTGTTGGCCATATTTATGTACTCTTGAGGCTCTAATAAACACTGCAGATAATGCCATATGTGAGGCAAATCACTAGAAATAATGTTGTATATGAATAAGCATTAAATTGATTCGTTTTAATTTACAAAACTAATCAATTTAATATTTATTCATCGAAATGGAAGCAGACAAAGATTTACGTTTCCAGAAATATGAACAAAAATTATATCTTCAGTTAAGACAACGTGGTGATACCTTCTGCTTTTGTAATACAGATTTAGATTTAAAAAATCATATCAATCAAGTAGTATTACTGTAAACCATAAGTCAGTAAACTAAACTGAACCTGATAAACTTTTTTCTTAACTATCTAACACAAATGATTTCGAGGTAACTCAACGAACTTTGCCAATTAATGTTCAAAGACAAAAATACATGTTATCAGAGGTACACGTAATCAGTTATGTCAAAGTGGCATCAATGGGCTTATGTTTTTAATTTCCATGGCTTACTTTTGGACAGCATCCTTGAGTGGATCTTTTGAAATGCCTTTAATACTCCAACATATTTGCCTTTATATTTTTATACATTTTTCACTCAAGTTTCAGTGAATATTAGACTCCATGGCATTTATTGTGCATGCAAGCTAAGCTAAATATCTATAATGTTCTAAGCAAATAAGTAAAAAATATGTCTGCTCTATAGCGAAAAGCTTAATAGTTACAAAGAGCGACATTGCCGTGTCAATTTTCGACCCGGTGAATGTTACAGAGACCAGCGCCATAAAAACCTGAGTCCTCTCGTAATGAAAACTACACAACAATTTCCAGGATAATGTTTATACTACTAACAACGCTCTCGTACTGAGCTTCTTTCATTCTTTGCTCACACTGATGGTGCTCTAATATTTCCTTGCTGTTGCATGTTTGGGTGTTACAAAAGCAAATGTGTTATGAAAGTTTTGCTTTGATATGTTCAAATGTTATTATAGATCTTAAGGAAGTAAAGCTTTTTTCATTTTTATTTTTATGTTGTCTAGATTTTTTCGCACTACTTCATTAATTCATATTTTAGGGCCACCAGACGTTGTAAAATGGAACCAGTACTGAACTTACATTGGCCGGAAGCTTCCTAACTTGCTGCTTGAGTTCTTTTCTCTTAACAGTTTTGAACAGACGAAGTCTTAACTGTAGATTTTTATTTGACATAGGTATCTGTGTGTGTGTAATATGACAAGTTATTTAAAGTATGAAATTACTGGTCCTAGAATACAAGTGTAGTTGTGTCGGCTCCTGACAGGCTGCTTTTATTCCCACACGTGCATTCGTGCTTTGGAATGTCCGTCTGATTCCATTTTATTAATGGACTTGGACGTGTGCCCCACTGACTGTGAACGCGATTCGTCGAGACATCTCGATTCGACTGTAACCGACTTCATTACTTATCACGTTGTGATAAGGTATGGTTTCGCTTGCATGCTCCGTTAGTTGCTGCCATGTAATGCCATAGTCTAAGAGCCTTTTATATCAATTATTTGTCGAAATCACTTTTTTAATTTATTGACATCAATAAACTGAAATCAATAATGACTCACATACAGTGATCGCATGAATACTGTAGTTTAGTTTTTATTTAGATTACCTTAATGGCTAATTACGAAATAAAAGGGAGAATCTAATTTACTAAGATCTGAATATGTGGGACTGAAATGACTATCTCTAGAAATAAGTGTCTAGTTTTTACGTAAAAGTTAAACTTTACAATATAATATGAAGAAAATGCTGTTTACCGTATAATAATAAATGTGATGCCATGCGTTGTATGTCATGCATTTTTGTTCCATAACTTATAGACTTAGTTATACACAATTACATGTACAATTCCAGCAGCTTTTTTTAGATCTAGTTGTATAGAATATCTTTATAAATAAACGAAAGAGGTGAAGAAAATATTAATATATAAAATTATTGATGCAAAGATTAATTACGCAAAGAAGCTGAGTTTGGAATCAGGACAATGAATAAATAGATATTATAATTTTGAAGTAAGAATTGTAATGACCTAATATAATGATGCATTAATCAAGTTGATATCTCTTGCACTATACGGCGACGGCGACGGCCGAGCGGAGTAGCCGTGAGAGTGCATTGAGTCAGAGCAGCGATGTCAACAAGGCCGACACAATTACTTTTAGACTAATTTAACGATACGTGGTTAACTGATGGCTGGCTCTTACACTAATTTTACGATTGACATTTTATTCACCATCCGTTTCAGCGCTGAATGGATATGTCGGAACTTTTACGACACCGTTTTGTAGGGAATTAATTGATATTTGTTGTTTCAGAATGTTCGGGTAGCATTCAACTAGGCGACGGGGAGTCGCTATGGCCGCTGTTAACTCGGTAAGAATAGATTATGTGACTTTATAGAAGTCATGGCATAGTCCGATTTGCCATTTACTAATAATCAGATCGCTCATTATTTAGATGGGTGACTATACAGTGACTATACATGACTGATACAGAAATCACCGCTTTTGTCCCTCGAAAAGATACTGTCAGCTAGAAGGAAAAATCATAAAGTTAATAAAATCAGTAACCGTATCAGAGTGAACGAAAGATACACATTATAATAATAATAAATATTGGTGGACATTTCACACAGCGCCATCTAGCCCCAAACTAAGCATAGCTTGTACCATGGGAACTAGATGACTGATAGAACACACATATACTTTTATTGTTGTAAATACATACACATAAATACAAACATCAATTCTCGTCTCACATCTCACGTCCTGGGTGGGAATCGAACCCGTGACCTACAGCTCAGAAGGCATAGCTACTAACCATCTTAGCTGCGAGGCCGTCATTATATTCACGTTAGTCAGTTCATCAGTAAGTACCTACTCGTGTTGTAAATAAAATATTTGTTTACTACACGTGCACTATATTAATAGCTCATATTTCATATATATATTATTATAGAAATAAATACAGTTAGGTATACAAATATTTATACTACGGGAATTATCACGTGCCTTCTGTGTATCGCAATGACAATGTTGCGCGGGCTCTATTCGTTATAATTAACGTTATATAATTATTTATACTTTAAATCATGTTAGTTTTCATAGAGAAATTTCACATCAACATTAAAGTTGTGTCAGTTGTGTCATGTGATGATTTCAATAGACAAATATCTCCGTAACCATGTTTATTGCAACGCAGACGAAACATCATCAAAACAATTTGAAACGTAGTTTGGAAAATTGGAAATATTTTTAAATCCCGATTGATTAGTTATGCCCATTTCTGCCGTCAAGCAGTAACGCATTCGCGTTATTGTATTCCGGTTTCAAAAGTGTAGTTGCCGGTGAAATGACAGGCACATGAGACATTCCACCATACGATGCGACTTCGGTTTTGTCGTACCTAGTAGGGGAAGACCCAAGTCGCATCGGTTGTTATGGGCCGAGGTTACCACTTAACACCAGGTGGGCCTTCGGCTCCTTCCGTAACTGTACTAAATAAAAAAAACTCTTAAATAATTTTATGAATGCCAGTGAAAGCCGTCTAGTCAACCACACCAGTACCGATAAACAATATAAACCAGCCAGTTAAGGAACCATTAATGAAATCACTTCATGCAGAGGGGAGCTTCGTCGAATCCTGGCTTAACATTAATAGCGTATAATTCAATGTTATTACAAAGCTGCTCATTAACGGGATTCAATCCTCTTGAAAATTTCTCCCTTAATGATACAGCCACACAGGCATTGCCTTCGCTATATAATAAGATTGTTAAGCTATTATATGTATTTTATTATTATATATATCACCACCCACTCCCTTCCACCGGAACACGGCAACACGAGTGCATCAATGCTTGGCGGCAGATTACCAGGTGTAGGCGACATACCTTACTATCGTATTGGCTAAATTAATACCCACTTAAAATTGCGTTAGTCGCTGTGTTACTGCAGTTTGTATGTGGTAAATTCCAAATTTGTTTTTTGTCATTGGTAAAATTTTCCATTTAAAGAAAGTATTTATTCTCAGAAAAAGAATACTAGAAATGGTTATACTCTTGAAATTGATAATTAAACCTCATCGCGTAAAATAATAACATAATTAAAAAAAACTTATTTTACTTAGATAAAGACACTTAACTTAAGTTTTATTTTAAGTAGCTGGTGCCCGCGATTTCGTCCGCGTGGAATTCGGTTTTATCATGCACCCCTATTTTACCTCTCGGAAATGTAGCCTAAGTTACTCCTTGCTACATCAGCTATCTGCCAGTGAAAGTCCCATCAAAATCGGTCTAGCCATTTCAGAGATTAGCCGGAACAAACAGACAGAAAGACAAAAATTGAAAAAACTATCAGGCTACTCGAATCACTGTGTTTCACTGGTCAGCGAAGGATTGGGTATACTTAAGTGAATCACTTTTAGATGCTGTATGGAAAAAAAAATGTTATTTTTATGATATCCGAATATAATAACAATCGCTTGCAGACCTATCTTGACCATAAAACCGCTCCAACTTTATCTGCTATATTTTTTGGTCGGCCATATTGCCTCGTTTCGGGTTAACAGCCAGCTATTGAGCTACGTTACTGCGAGTTGGCTCATCACTGTTCTTTCGCAGGTATAACGTGACCAGCCTAGCTAGACCCATTCAGGCGAGGGCCTGATACTATATATAGCCTATAGATATTACAATTAATACAAGTTCCATTTTCGTCATAAATTTAATTCTTCAAAATATTAAGCTGTCGTCTAAACGACTTAAACATTAATAAGCCCCATCGATTGACGTAAACTTTTTCTTTGAATATTTACCATCGATCCAAAAGATTCATTTAAGTCTCTAAATATATAGTCTAGTAATAAGTGAAACTACTATGAATTTATTCTGAAAAATTAATCAAACTCAGCTTTCATTTGTTTGGCACAAAAGTTTTAGACCAAGTTTAACAAAAGAATGTGTGTAGACTTGTAAAATAAGGCATGAATATATCAGTCAGCGCGCAATACGAATATCATTTAGAAAAATATAATGACCACATACTTTAAGGTAACTGCATAACGTATCTCGTTTCCACCGATATTTTAACTATTACTTCTTGCTATTACATATCATATAAAGGTATTTTCGAGCGTAGCCGACTCAGGGATGTCAAGATAAGCTGGTGGAGGCATAATGGCGTTAGCTTCGGTTGAACCCGCCATGGACGCCTTCCAAATCACATCGCATTTGAATAGCGCTGCAGTTCGGCCATACCTGGTTAATGACTTTTATCCATTTTTGAATAATCTTCAGTTCACGTGCTCCGTTTCATTCGGGAGAAATTTATACCCACTTAGACGTTATGGATTTAATGGATCTATTTTTTGTACATACGTGTGATACATATGAATACCCAGACACAGAACAAACACCTGTGTTCGTCACACAAATGTTTGTCCTGGATGGGTATCGAACCTACGAGCTACAGCGTAGAAAGCAGGGTTACTACCAACTGAGCTATGAGACCAGTCTAAGCTACCTTTCTTTTTAATCCCGAATGGATACGAGATTCTAGAAAATTTGATGTTTTTGTAAGAGAAAATTAGATGGTTTTGTAAAATCAAATTTCCTCGCATCAATTCGGATTTAAAAAGAAAGCTAACAGTTTCCACACAAAGTATCAAATGGGCCGAATGATCTTCTACATTCTAGTACGATCGTGTTTCGGAAGCAGATCGTAAAAGTCAGTTTAACGTTGTATCGTTTATTGCTTTTCTAGATAAACTATAGTCAGCTGTGATCGTTTATTTTCGGTTGTGTTTCATAATAATCTTTGTAGATTTGATTTTGTGATTCGTAAAACAGATTTGAGTTTTGGTATATTAATCGTTAACGTAGATGAAAAACACAAAACAAACTAATAAAAATTGACTGTCTGGTTTCACAGCACAGTTGGTAGTAACTCTGCCTTCTAAGCTATAGGTCGTGGGTCTGACTCCCACCCTGGACAAACATTAGTGTGAGAAATATAGATACTTGTTCTGTGTCTGGAGGTTATATGTGTTTACAAAAAAAAGTATTATAAGTATTTCATCAGTTACCTAGTTCACACAGTAATAGTTTGGTGCTGAAGGCTTTGTACGAAATGATCAATAATATTTAAGAAAAACATCAATTTTACGTCTTAGTATTTTTGTGATATCACATTGTATCCAGTGTCTAAAACTCTTTTTGATATCTCCTGTACAAGATTAAGTACCTATAGTAAATGTATAACATATAAATATCATCAAAAGATCGTCTGATATTTTTATCTCTTAATATGTTATTTATTTGATACAGCGAATGAGTTCTAAAGGAATAGATTACGCCCTCACAATTATGGGTGTAAAACTTTTGTGTCAAACGGGTACTTCTTACTTTGGTACGAAGCTGTAAGGTCATGTGTGAATGGGAAACAGACTGATGAAATAAACCCTTTTGAAAATAAAATAATTACATTTTACGTATTTATCTGAGTATATTCAGGAGCAAAATAGTTGATTATAGGCAATGATTAGCAATTTCTCCCGCATATCCAGTCACTGTGCACGCAACGTAGGTATATGGATAACTTCGTGTAGTAAAGAATACTACACAGAACGCAGTCTAATTAACGCTGTATGTCACTCACACATTGATTGTAGGTAAAGAATCAGTATATGCTAAAACTTGTAAACATACTGCGGTATTCGGCCAGAGGCGAATTGGACATGTCTGTCCATCCAGACATGTCCAACTCGCACTTGGCCAGTTTTGATAACAGTTGGAACGCTCAAGGAATTCCAAAATTATTTTCCTATCAGTAGAAAAAGAAAAAAGGCTTTTATTTTCATTTTACCACAGACGAACGAGTTCATGGCAAAAACTCAATGTAATTTAAAATATTATACCAAATTAGCTACCTTTCCTCCGAACTTTCGCAAAGCTATTTAGGGGTAGCGTAACCTCACGTAACTTCGTCCCAAACCCCACAAATTGGCTTTTTTCTTATATCACGTTAGTTTTCAGACGGCCAAATCGATGAAGGTGAGTCTTTTAATTTTATTTCGTATACTATACCTAATCGTTTAAAGTTTGCCGTAATATTGCAGATTTATTTTTATACGAGGAGATACACTATGTCACATTTATACTAATTTCATTTATTCAAGATATTTTCCAAATGTTTCTATCACAGTGGTTCACGAGACAGTTTGTATTATTTATCTTACTCCGTAAAACAAATGTTCAGACTACGCGGGCGATGCTGTGGATATAAGCTGGTAATTTTATATTATAGACTAGTCCAGATAAAAAAAACATTGTTAAATATAAAAAGCTCTCTGAATGTTTTACAACTTATCAGCGATCAAACAACGCTTTAAAACATCGACAAGGAAAAATGGAAGTTTTTCCTCTTAATCCGAGTTTGTCGGAATCTATCGAAGGGGATTAGGATAATGAGGGGCGGACGCTTTGTTTATAAATACTACTCTACTTCCCCGGCTTAGCTTTCGTTACCAAATGCCCTGATGTAACGCCGTAATGACATTTTTAATAGCCCCGATGAAAACTTGTAATCTTTTAGGGCTGGTACTACACGTAGAAGAAGAAAACTTATTTATTTGTTAATGTTACAGATTCATAAATATGTCTCTCTTATGGCTACATCCCACTTGGTAAACCACAATTTATACCTATTTAATAGTTGCATAAACCTTTTTGAAACTCGTTCGTTATGCAACAGGAAGTAAGTCAGAAGCTTAGATACTGGTATCAGTTTTTGTTAAGGGCTTGATGGGTCACGATACAACAGGTAAATCTATTATAGACCTGCCATTACCTTCTTGTCAGTATTTATCTATGTGAAAGGAAAAACTTTTTCAAACCAAATTGAATATCAAAAATTATTTCTTAAACATATTCATATTCATTTATCATATCTTTTAATTTTTCATAGTTTCTTAGATACCGAGAATAGTTCCGAACTTATTCCATAGTCAATTTTCATTACACTAGATTTTCCGTACAATACGTCGCTTTTCCTGTTCCATCCCAAAATGGCTGCAATAATTCCGAATGAATATGGACCAAATAAAAGAGATTTAAGTCATGAAAAGCTATGACTGTTTAACAGTGCTACGTATGGGATCATAACCCCAACTATCATCATAACTATAATCTGAACTAACAGTCCACTGAAAACTTTGAAAATTAGGTTGATAATATTTTAACTTACCCAAAACAGTTTATTGTCGCCTAAAATATTTAGTGGCACATTAGGAAGCGCCAATGTGATTATATTAGTCCAGGAGCTAGTCGTCCTTTCGATATCTGGAGAAGATGATCTGTTGACAACACCCAAGTCACCCGTAACCGTGAAAATTAATTTTTAGAAGTTAATTGGAGAAGTGCTAAATTAATGGATGGGTTATTAATCGACTATGTATATACCTCTATATCGACGATGGTACTCACTTTTTTTGGATCAATTGATTTGTACAGACTGGCAAAAGTCTATAGCCCCCATTTATATTAATTTTTTTCATTACTTGGCAGCAGGGTTTCCATCCAAGTAGGTTTAGGCCATGGATAATGTTTACAATATGATCACTGTCCCTCGGGATGAAAGTGGTGTAGCGGCAATTGGGTAGCGGGCACTACCAAATAACGTTATTGTGTGTTAAACCCTCGTTTTAAGGAGGTTATTACTCGCGCAATAGGTCCAAGTATTGATAAGGAAAGGACCAATTTAATTTTCGCAGAACATAAGTTCTGTTAATTAATATTATATTCATAAAATATCATCATTTTACTTCTTTGGATTGATTACCGGATATTATTTAGTAATGTGTACTGTCCTATAATAAACCACTCGGTGATGCAAGACACCATTATTGTTAAATAAATGAGTCTTTCAGCATCCAGGGATGTTATTGATAAGGGTTTTATTTAATTGTGGATGTGTAATTGTAATTTTATTTTATTTTATTTTTAATTTCATACCTATGGAAAACGTGATATTCCAAAATAAATGTTTTATTATTATTATATTATTGCATTTTATAAATAAACAAAAAATAGAACATCATTCGGTCATTAGACCGCGAGTTGTAAGTACTAATTTATATTAAGACCAAATTGTACACTCGGTTACGCAAATAAATAATTCAGATCTACAGTCTAGATAGCTCACGGACTTACTCGGTTTCAGTAATATTGTAAATAACATTTGGGTACATGTTTTTTCGATATTTTCGTAATATTTTCTAACGCATTGTTTAAATTTAACCTAAAATACATTTGTACAAAATTGAAAGAAAAAATTTATTTAACATTTCATAAATTATTTTTAATTTCTAACATTTTTATCACGTTATCTATAACATAAATATTTAAATTCAAGTACTACGACTTAGTCCAGCAAATAGAAAAACAAACAAAACACAGCTTCAGCTGATGTGTTAGCTCATCTCCTTGAAATTAGTTTTTTAGCCAGACACCAGGTTGACGTCTATCAGATGAAGAATATATTTTTCATCATAACAGAAAATAGAAAATCTTTCAGACCCTACCTACCCCTATCATCCATAATAAAGACATTCGTTGTAAAATTCCGAAGTGGACAACAAAAGTGCTCATCGGGCAAATAAATGAGAGGTATGCTAATATTCTAGGGCTACAACGAATCCTTTTGTAATGGGGTACTAAAGAGCATTTTAGGGGCAGAAGTGTACCCCGCCGGAAATTTAATCTGGGGTCCTTTTGTTGCTCGGAATTTTGTCCTCAGATGAATGTCTGAGTACGAAGGAATATTTCAATTTAATTAAAAATACGACAAGCGAAATGTTATTGTTTCGGGTCGATTGGCCATTGAGGGCCATCTTGTTAATCTGAATGGTTGTCGAGTGTTTTGCCCCGGGTAATGAAATCAACTCTTACGTTTACGTTAAGGTAAGCTCTTTCTAGTTTGTATTGTTAATGATATTACTTCTAAAAATGTATTCCTGTATTTTTCAGTAACTTCACTTACATTTACGATAAAACGATATTTGTTCTGTTAATTTAAGACTATTAAGATGACTTTGGACATGAAATTGAAAGCTTCCGAAAAGTAACGATTATACAGTAAAATTAATATTTCACAATTAAAATTTAAGTGGGCTCGTATGCTGGAATTCATATATTTACTTATTTATTGCTTTTCTTTAGATTTGCTTGATACTGAGGAGTTTAATTATATCATCCATCATAAGTAATCCAAACAACCAGTGTAACAAATACAAAATATATAAATCTATTGCTGTTCTCTCAATAACTACAACCAACTTTCATTAACAGTCCCGTTATTTAGAATCAGCGTAACTACACATCTTGTGTCTTCCACGACTCTTAGTACTCTTAGACATTAAAATTTTTTATATAAATCTAAGGTTTAATTTTTTTTCCCAAAGCAATTCAGATAAGAGAATTTTCATCGGCACTCTTCTAGCCGTACCTACCCGCAGATTACTGCAGATGACGAGCGACTATCGCTCCCTGGGGTGTAAGCATCGCTATCTCTCTTACCCATATTTTTTCATATTGATATGGTCATGAATAATCTCTCTTTTTTTGTTACCGCATACAACCAATACTGACAGGGTCATAAAGTTTATGAAACATTGCAGCTGATAAGTACCTTTAATTATCAACGTTAACTTGATTTAAGTGACGCAATACGAACTTTTTTAAGCATGATAATGGAAAGGTTTGTTTGCGACTTCTATTTTTCATTAAAGTCGTCAAGTTATTTATATGAAACAAAAGTAAACTTATTGTGGAGTTGAATAATCTCAAAACCCCGTCACAATATAATTACAGCTTAACAATCGAACAAGTAATCGACTCCGGTAAGTATAACATGAGTAAACGTGCTATAATGAAATGGCGACCCAATTTGGATAAGTGATCGATCCACAGTCTATGCTACCCACATGCACAATGTGTCATGATCATAGCAATTTAAGCGCAACACGCAGAAGTAGGATTTCAGATGCAGATTAAGTAATCCACGAAGAAGAAAAACTATCACTTTTGACCAAGATACACTAGTTTTTTTATGACATATTAGTGATAGAACCAGCTGACGGCCCACCTGATGTTAAGTGGATACCGCCGCCCATAGACAACAGCAATACGACTCGAGTCCTCTCCACCAAAGTACGAGATAACTCAAGTCGCAATGCGTTGCGTCCATCACCCCGAGACGGAGATGTTACGTCTCATGCGCCTGCAATTTCGCCGGCACCCACTCCCACCGGAACATAGCAACACGAGTGCATCACTTATTTCTAAGTAACAGGTACATACACCTAGTTTAGAAATCAGCGGTTCATCTTACTATTATGCCATAGCCTACTTCTTTCACCTCGATGCCACCGTTTACGATATATGTTTAACTTTTTAAGCTTTTTTATGGATAAATCTCTTATTATTATATTATAACTTGGTGGAAGATTACCAGGTGTGGTAGCAGTACTTCTCCGGGCGAACTTGGCACAAGTTCTACTGCTACCGCAAAAATCAATGCATGCAAGTTATCAAAGACTAACCATTCCCTAAAGCTAAAATTATACGACTGAAGCGGGCCTACAAGTAAATCCCCTGTTGTGGGTATAGAATTTTTAAACCCCACTATATTTTATCTTTTATCGATATAGATCTTTTGACATAGCAAAATACCTAATGGATCGTGATACATTCGGTACAGGAACTGGGTCACTCAGCGCAGTACACAGTTGAAGCAGTAGGAACTGTTTACTTGTTTTCAACAATATATTCGTGTAGTACATCGAATGAGAAAATCTTGCCGGTGAAATGAATTTTGGTAAATAAAAACATCGTCTAATGTTATATTTTTGCAGTTTGGAACGAGAGTTAATTTTTTTAAGAGTATTTATTGGTCACTAGAGGAATGGTAATGATATTAAAAAAGCCAAGTTTAAATGATTAAGATTGGAGGTAGAATCGAAAAAATCGTAGTCATATCATCAGAGTTCAGATTTTAGAAGATTGGATTTTCGAAAGAATGCGCTCCTTAAACGCTGAACGCCTCTTACGATGAAGGTGTTCAAAAAGAACTGAGATATCTTATTAGATAAAGACTAATCATAAACTAATAGTAACCGCATGTCATATCTGACCATCAGCCGCCAAATCTCAAGCTCTCTTTTTTGATTTGTCTGCTGAACCGGAGTAGGCAAATAAATACTTGAATTTGTAGTTAGTTAAATGACCTAGATAAAATGTATCTATTGTAGTCCACTGGTCAAGACTCCGTTACATTACTACTTGACATCTGTACTATGTTTTCGGTTCAGAGTGGCGAGTAAAATAAATTGAAAGTGCTTGATACTCTTCCTGTTTTACGTTGTTTGGAAAAAACGTTTTGGACGAAATCTATTTTTTGTGCTCTCTTTAAATGTTTTTTAAAATGTTCCATGCGGATCGGTACATTTTTGATTTTATTTGTTCCTAGAAGAGAAGTTTGCTAAGAGAAAACATTGATTGTTTTGTTGCCTACAAAAAATATTTGGTTAGACGGTGGACCTCAGTTTGTGAAAACTACTAGCAATAGCAGTCGTTTAACGGGTTCAAGTATTGTTTACGGCATTTTATGGTATAAGTTTAATATTTTTAAATACATTTCTTGAATACAATTAATAAAAAAAAAATGATTTGTTTCCTAATGCTTAGTAACGTCTCTGACTACAAAATAACGGTACCTGGCCACGTATAATGTGTTTAATACTCAACACACGCTGTATGACATGGTAGTAGTAGTGAAATAAAACAAAAACACATGTCAATAGGCGAAGGTAATCGCTTAGCATCAGGTGGGCCGTCTGCTTGTTTGCCTAACATTCACATAAAAAAAACAACACAAAATCATTAATTGGAATCAAAATAGGCAGGTAAAAGTTACTTACCAAAAACTTTTAAAAAGGTCAGCCTTCAGGGTTAATAGGATGGGTCGAATTGCCCGGGGATTCACTGGGACATGTTTGATTAATTTAACTGTATTGTGTTTTGAAATAAAACATGGCATTAAGATTTTGCTATAGATTTAAGTTATACTAAGTATTACCGAGATCAGTACTTCAAATCCAAATAAATTCTGGCGCGGGCATCTATGACCCGCTGAGACATAACGAAACGAAGCCAATTTTTTTCAACTTAGGTACACTACTCAGGAACTGTGGCCTAATTTTAATTCTATGCCTCATACGACTAGTCCGGAGAATTCTGGAACAAAAGTATTAAGTTTTTTTTCGTAGATGAAGCTAAGCTGATATATACTCAACATTCTTGGGCAAATAACGCTTTATTTTAATAACAATAAAACGCGTTCACCATAATAGAAAATATTGTTTCGACGTTGATTGACGTTTGAATTATTTCGTGCATAATTTCGCAAACGAAACTGTTTACGTTATCATTTTATTTGGTGAATTCGGTTAATTGATTTGGCAACTTTATCTATTTCCAACGAACGAAACTTGATATGATGATAGGTTGAAAAGCCATTATATAAAGGGAGAATTCCGACCCAGAACTTGTGTGGGGTTGATTGGTGGCAAGTGACCCGTCGTCGTGACAAAGCTCAAGGAGTAATTTCGAAAGGAATGTCGCTAATAATACAATAGATAAAAGTAATTGGCTGATTCTCGCTCGACCCGAGTAACCGCAATGCTGTCGCCAAGTATGAAACATACCCCCGAACTTCAATATTGCGATCAGCGGTTTCAGCTTGCGGTGACTGTAGTCAGTCAGTCAGGATTATTAGACCTTATTTTTAAATGATTTTGTCCTCGATTATAATGAAGAAAAATTTATGAAGCATTAATTAATAAATGTATGTTTCATGTTTAATTAGGAATAAAAATATGTTTATAGTATCAAAACTAGAGCGTGGGGTGTGAATATGATTTCCATGTGACTACTGATTATCAAAATTACATTCGAGATTATGAAAGCATTTTTTATATCATAATTAAGCTCCCTTTGCAATGAAAGCGAGTAGAAGTCAAATGTAGTTGATGTGGCGCGATATAGCTACCTTGTGTGACGTGGCGGGGTTGGATGGGCGCCAGGGCCGTGTCCCCGGATAACGGGATATCTAGCTTATGTACGGATTATTCAGACAACTGGCCCGCAATTTAGTTTTTCTCGCGCGCTTTCAATGGATTTAATATCCAAATAGGCTTAGGATGCTTTTATTCCGATAGGTTTGAGGCTGAGGCATTATGAAATAGCTTTTAAGAAGCAAGTTCACAAGTATAGACTTTTTTGTTTAGTCCAAAGAGTGTCAAATAGAATTTAGCTTCAATTTTTTTTTATGTAGTTTTGTTTCTACTCATTGTCACCGTGAGTACAATTACATTAATTTGGAAATCATTCTTGTACCAGAGACCTAAATTGTTGTGATATATCGATCCTCAATTTTCTTTTTAATAAATATTTTCTTAATATGAATTTTATTACTTCTATTGATTTCTCACATCGTTAGAATGGAACTCTACCCTTTGCGAGAACAAAGAGAAATCTGCTTTGTGCGAACGATACTCGTTTTCAATTTATTTATTTTTCTTTATTTGGGAAACATACAGTACATAAATTATGTTAGCTTAACACTAATAAATAACACAGAAACCAGTGAAGTTTCCACCATGAGGTAGTACAGTTTAGGAAACTTGAAAAAAACTTGTTTTTGAAACTTTTATTTATTTTACAAATTTTATTAACGCTAGATTTACCTGAATAACGTAAATTACGTGATGTTAAATTATGTGAAAAAAAAATCGTTTTGTTTGTGTGTGTGTGTGACCTTTTTGGGTAAACTAAACATGAAACTTTGAGACTTTTCTTTTATTATTTTTTTATAAATCATAAAGTATTTTAACAAATTACAGATATTGCAAAATAAGTTTGTAAGTTGTCATTATGTTGGATCTACCCACACACGACCAGTTTTTTTTTTACTTTAGATGGTCAAAGATAAAATAATCCCACGCCAGCCCATTCCACTAATGGCAATAGCTGAGCTTGAGTTTTGTCATTAGTGCTTGAAATTCCTTTTATCAGCGAACGAAATCTTGGAATGGATGTCATTCGTATTGGGGCGGGCTTCCATTAATTTAGGCGCCTACATTTTTTCAAGAAGCTACATATAAAATGCGTCAATATATATTAAGAATAGTTTCTAACAGTTTGCACTGTCAAGGGGGTGATTGTGTAGTGGTACGCACCAGACTTTATATCTGAATGTAACTGGTTCAAATGAGTTTGTGTGAAAATTATATGCGTAATACCACGTTCACAAAACGGTGAAGAAAAATCGTAAAGAAACAGGCACATCTTAGAATCGTAGCAATGAGACATCTGTCAGTCTGGCTCTCGTGTTAGATAGAAATCTGAATCACTAAATAAGCTTATTTATTGATATTAATATATAAAGCGGAGTTATTCACCTGTCCGTCTCGTAGGTATTTAAATATAATATCATTATAACGATATTATATTTATCTTACAGGTAAGGAGGTAGGAATGTTTGCTTTTAAATTAAAATACCCTGAGCAACGCAACCTGTCTTAATTTCAGTGGCACTTGAAAGAAATTGCGGACCAAGGGAACTTTCAATTGAAGCGAACTAACTACCCGTAGCCCCAACTAACTTGTTACTGAAACAAAGAATTCCGAAGAAATTGCTTCACTTTTATAGTCTACTTTAGTGAACATCTAGCGGACGAATCGCAAATAAATGTTCAAAGGAAAAATAATTAAAATTTGAAAATTTGTTTGCTTTGAAAAAAATGATGTGGTTCAATGGATAGTTACCCTATCTCAAAAGCGACAGGTAATTTGCGTAATGTGCAATATTCTCGAACAGAACAGAACGAAGCTAGCGGACGCTATACATCCGCTGATCGTACGTAAGTTTAGTTGCGCTTTTTAATCTTTTTCACAAACGGGGCCTTAAAAGAACGTTGCACGCCAAGACATTCTGAAACAAGTATTACCGAAGGCGCCGTAGGACTGCAAAAGTTTGAAGTTGCTACCGATAACAAGATCAAAACAACTTCATACGTGCACCTAGTTGTTCTGCAGACTATCGTTAAATCTACAGTTCTAGAGACAACGTGCGATTGTTATCTTGTTTTTAATTAATAGACTAAACTATTTTACTGCTATGCAAATTTATTACATATTTTGTAAAAAATTCTACACGATTCAGATGAATATTAAATAAAGGAATAAAATAGATCAAGATTTCAAGAGGAAATTGTGAATAACGTTAGGGTTCCCCGTTGCACGTTGGATTTGGATTATCCTCGTATTGTTTACAGTAGAAAAAACATTATCTCAACTAAATCGATGCGGCTATATGTTTGAATGATAAAATTTAAGGTCTAAGTTAAGTTACATTAATAAATGCGGAGTCTCTCTCAATTACTATAGTTTTAGAGTAGAAAATATGGGAAATATGCTTTAAATATATATGTATGGGACTATTCTTACCAATTTCGTTCCCCTCGCTCATTGCGCCATTAGACCCAAATGATTGGGTTTTACTACATAGTAAAATATTTGCTAAGCATTTAAAATAATCTAAATCAGTTTTAATCAGTTTCATTCAAAATAGCACTTTAAGTTTTTATTTATTGGTGTTTAAGTTCATAACGTTATATGGATTGAATTTTACGCACCGAAGTTACAACCCAACAGTTTTGTAGCTAAAAGTAACAAAAGTTTGAAAAACGTACAGTTCGTCAGGTCTTTGCTTTGTCAACCATTTGTAGTTTTGGGTTGCGTCAATTTTATTTTTAGACCGCAATAATAAATTTCTCTGAATCTTTTGATCTACAATTTCTGTTATTTCACACACTTAAGTTCTTTTACGTAAACTTGTTATTGAAATAGTTCTTTATTTGCCTAGTTATTAAATGAAAGAAACCTTGTGAATAGGCTGAATCAATAACCACTGTTTTCCAGAAATACCAAAGTACATATTTCAATTGTCGTGGAAAGTGGGTTGGCTTGCCTGAATTCAATTTAAAACTATTTTTGTTTTAAAAGAAAAACAAAGAGAATTTTATTGTTATTGAACTGTCTCTACGGAAACATGCGAGGAATCTAACAATAAACAAATCACACCCACACGTTCCTGATCCAGACTTGAATCCAAAATTTGAAATAAAAATATTTTATTGTTTTTAAATAGCAAATACTTTTATCTGTACGACGTCTGTTTTTAATTTTAGTTCACTGTTATTAAATGAAACTACATATTACAGGCGTTTTCCTCTACGACATTGAGTAGTAAGTAGAAGCTGGAAATGATAACCGTTAGGAGCTTCACACATCGAACTCGAAGCGGAACGGTGCGGTTACAAACCAAGGCAGCTTATAATCGCACCATCCCATGCATTTTAGGTCTAGAGGTATTTTTTTTATTTATTTTATTTTATTTTAGCTGTTATATAAACTACAATATAACCACAAGGTAAGAGGTTTTCAAAATATTGACTTCCCCTAACTCAAAAAGCCCAATTGATCCAAACAATCAATTTCCATAAAATACAAAACCCCGCCGAAACCGCCGCGAGATCCTGCGTAAGTCGTCGTACGCACGTCCCAAATTATCCAGCCATGTCTCAGAGGCGACGCGGATTTCCTCGCGGGATTTCCTTCCGCATGGAATATCGCGAATATTGCGGAATATGCGGTTGTATTGTATGTTTTCCGCTTACTTTTGTATGTGCGGAATGCATTGTAGCAACGACCTAGATATAACGAAAATGTTATTGTTTTTGATTGACCCAGGTTAAATCTGGTAATCTTTTCTTGAACAAAGAATATTCAGAACGATGATATCGGTAGAAATAGTAATAATTTAAGTTATAAAGAATTGAATATTTAACGTCCATTTCCCATTTGACTAATATAGAAGACAAATGCAAGAGCCGAAAACACACTGTATACTCACAATAATGTTTGCCCCATCCGGGGAACAGCTACACTCTTCAAATTTCAAAAAAGTCAGTTTCCTTAATTAATAAAAAAAAAACAATATTGTCCGTTATGTTAGTAACAAGAAAGTTTAAAAATAGTTTGGTTATTATCTAATAAGTAAAAGTGATTAATCCTCTGTATTACCTCCCACACTGGTGTAAAATCAAATTGGTATGTGAATTTAAGGATGTCTTTATTTTCCTAATTAACAGGTTTATTTTTGCATATATTAAACTTTTCAATAATATGTGCGTATTTATTTATTATATCCGTTAGTTTTATCTGTCTATTGAGTGCTCATTTTGCAAGGGATCACAAACTGCGCTCATAAATAATTCTCGGTTTACGACCGGTTTTATTCCTTACAAAGTTTCACCAATCGAAAACGACTTAGTTTTACGATTACTGGCATCGCAGAGTCGAATTGGATTTCTTTGGATTTTTAAAATTCTTGCTTTATTGCATAAACCTATCTAATTGGTAGATAAGTGATATGGACAGGCTTTCAATTGGAAATAGCTGCTTCAAATCCGTATTTTGTTTCTCAGTAACAGTTTCTTGACATCAAAATGTTTAAAATGAAAAAGTCGGTGTTTGAAATTAACATAATAGCTTCTTCACTTATACTCAGACGATACAATGACGAATTTTAAAATTATACCTACATCTAGTGACACACATAGATTTCACGAAAAACGTCTGAGCCAACTAAATTATCTGACAGATAACATCTTAAATAACTTCTTTATAATCTGTCGGATAAGAGGCAGATTGATACTGAAATTCCAAATTAAAGAACTCATAAGAAATTGGTCTCACTTTGAGTGAAGGCATTTTCTTCTAAAGCTATTCACTAATTAAATGCAAAACTTTTGAAAACTCTGAATAGTGAATGAAAAGGAAGAGTGTTTGACTGCTTTGCAAGATTCTGCAAATGTGCTCGTAAAGTAGTGATGTGCGACCCAAATTTAATTTCGCTAGCACAGATGCTTGTGTCGTTATCGTCCAAATTTCTGGAAACATGGCAACTTGTTGTCTAAACTTGAGAATGAGTAATGCACATTTTACATCTAGAAACTTCATCTTTCCAATGGAAACTAAGGAGAAATTTCGTTCTTCTTATTCAAACATGTTCTACTAAAACCTTTTGTATGATCCATTTCTGATCAAAATCTTGAATTTTGATTTAATGTTACAAATTAAGTACAAATTTTTTTAATGTAAATTTTTGATTTATATGTAATGGAAAAATTAAAATTTTACTAGTTTTACGAGTAAAATAAAGCGTTAGTACCGATAATCTGTAAAACTCACTTATTAGGCCATATTTTAGAAACGTAACTTTGCGTTTGATTACCAATATTTACGGATCAAACATTTATGAGAGCGGCAGAACTTAAAAAGGTACAAATAATACTTCACAAACGACATTCAAACTAGATAAAATTAAACCCTTGCCGAGGGCTGAGTGGATACTTTGTTAAATGAATAAGAGTTGAATCTCTCGTGTCCCAGGTCAAAGGTTACTACTAAAGAGGGCACATCAACTTTTCTAAAACGGCCTCCTTTGTTTAAAGGTTGGATCTGACCTTAAAAGTGAACGACCACTTAGCCAACCGTGTTGCCATTATACCTAAAACACTACATCCCTTTATGGTTAAGGTCGCGGCAAGCGAAGGAACATTAAGTGGCGGATAAAGAACAAGGATTTTAAATCTCGCGTGTTTTTGAATTAAAAATAAGTTTATAAATGGAATTAATTCACAACAAACAGACCAGTTAATTGTTGGAAAAAAAAATATGTTTCTTATTATTTTCCTTATTAAGTACTAATTACGTTCCGCCATTGTTTTAATTATATACCCGTTATATTATACCCGCGGTGAATAAGTCATGAAATTATTGAACTTTACCGGGATAAAAAGCAGCCTAGTGCTTTTCCAGACTTAATCTATCTCTGTGCCAAATTTCATCCAGATCCGCATTTATAAATAGTATTTGTGTATAAAGCTATGAGAAAAATTCAGTAATAGTAGGGTTCTACAAATTTGCAAGATTTATATGTAATATGTTTACAAGCAAAGATAAGGTATGTGAATACCTAAAAACAATGTATTTTCTCATAGCTTGGAAAGATAAAATATCAATAAGGTACCCAAACACGATGCTGGCTGCTCTAAATTCTTGCCAAGGCTTAATAGGAAGTTGCGCGATAAATTTTACTTGGCCTAATTCTGTCCAAACCAGGCCTGAATAAATCCCAATAGGTACTAAGTACACGGATGTTCCATCATCCACAGAATAGGCCGATCTTGTCACCAGAGCCGAAGGGTCCTTTCGACCCCGCGGGACCGACTTAAAACCAGACTCCGCTTTATATAAACCTACATCATATTGTGATTGAACATTGAGGCCGATTACTCGACTGAAACTGATAGGTATTGGGTAATGTATTGGGACTTATTCCATTCGTTTTCCGTAAAAACACACCGTTTTGTTGTGTTATTTCGTCAGAAATGTTAGGTTTGAACAGATATTGGGAACCAGCAGATGTATTTTTAACATTTTTCTTTTTGAAGTACAGCTGTTTTGCGAATAAAGCTTCGTATTTACAGCATTATTTTTCTCATAATAAATGTTTTTACAGTAATATTTTGTTATAAATTTAAAACGCTATAACTTTACGTTAATTATGTTATACCTACAATAATTACTTTATATTACAAACCCCGACTTCCAATCACCGAAGGTCACGGGTTCAAATCCAGAGGAGAAGAAAGGGGAGAAATAATTGTGCAATAATACATTCTCAAACAATCAACAAAACCATGGTGAGAAAAGGGCATGTCGTGGAAACAAACATTTGAAAACATAAGACAATAGCAAATTGGGCACACTTAGATTTAAAAGCGCATTCACTCTCGGTCGTCGACAATAAGCCTGTATTCCTGCAGTGTATTGACACTGCAGGAAAAAATCTATTAGTATTTGCCTCTATCATTGGATAGAGGCAAATACTAATAGATTTAGATAGCTACTATGTTCACGTAACATCCTAATATAATTCAGAATCCCCACTAAAATTCACCTACCGTAAGGGAACATCATAAGTACAAGAATATTGTATTACTACGCCGTGACTAAGAACAAACATTTCAATTCATGTGCACATTTGTGCTGTAAAGCAAATTCGCCGAATTCGTAGCAACCACAGCATTGTTAGACTTTATATTTTGCTTTAACTTATTGCCAAACTGCAATGGCAGGCGAATACTACCAGCTGAGAAGTATTTGTTTAGTTTAGAACTCAATGTATCAGCAGTTCAATAAATTATTGATACACCGTATAACAAGACTTGACTTCTCACGTGGTGAGAAATCGAAGGGAGAAATGAGATGGAATAAATGCACAGATGTAGAATGTGCTTGCTGCCGGAACATCTAGACTTAATCTAAGATTACAATTTAAAAATAATAATATTGGTGGAAATTTCACACAGCGCCATCTAGCCCCAAAGTACGCTAAGTATAGCTTGTATCATGGGAACCAGGCAACTGATATAATACTTATCTACTTTTTTTAAATAGATATTAACACCCAGACATAGAGCAGACATCTACGTTTGTCACACAAATGTTTGTCCTGGGTGGGAATCGAACCCACGACCTACAGCGCAGAAGGCAGGGTTTTCACCAACTGAGCTATGAAGCCTGTCAATTTGGCTCAGTAGTAGCACATTTAATTAGCACATTTAATTACTAATGTTTGAACATGCAAAAAAAATTGGTGAACATTTCACACAGAACCATCTAACCCCAAAGTAAGCTAAGCATAGCTTTTATCATGAATGTAGCAAGAATAAAGCTTTGCGCACAACATACCAGCTGTTTAAGTAAATTAAGTTCACTGCAATTAATAAACTCTCAACGTAACATGTCTCAAAACATCTCCCAGTTGAATTACCTGAAACAAAGTTCACAGTTCACCAAGCAGTATGAGATACTGCTAATTCACTTGCTCGATCTTGGCATGAGGAGTACTGGCTTTTCCAACAAGGAGGGTTATTTAATCAATTCATAACTACGAACTTCCTTCGCTTTTGGTTTTGTCTATTTCAAAACACGAAATTGAGTAAATATCTGGCGTATAGACAGTATTTATTTTTATAAAAACGATGGCGCAATATTAACTTTACTGTCCTGTATGTATTATTGTATTTAGATTTTTTAAGGATCATAAAGGCTCGCTAAGTTGTCTTTAATATTTGAATGTTACTCTTTCAGCTCCAACTCAGAAATGTTTGCAGGCGTTTGCACAGTTTCACCCGCTGTAGGACGAATGATACATTTTCTATAAAAATATATACATTTACTTTACTTTATTTACTTCAGCCAGACAGGATGAGATTCGTAAGAATCGTTGCCAATTCTCATTGTTAAAGTATGTTTCAAGTTGACGAATATTTGAAATTCTTTGTCAATGTCTTTTAATAAAAATATTTCCTTCTTTGCAGGGCTCGTTCTTTCGTTCCTTTATATATTGCATTTTGTCAAATTGTATTTTCTGCGTAAAAGTTACCCTCGTTTACTACGATTTCATTATAGGCGCTTTACATACACAATGGTATCTGGTATGCAGTTTGAATTAAGGGTAACTTGCTCATCAGAAACCAATAACATTCATTTATCTTTATTATTTTTCACGTTCGCATAGAAGTTTTCCTTCGCTGCTTTGTGAAATTAGAATTGTGCACATTTATGTTATCAATTAAAAAATCGCTTTTTTTTCTCATGTCATGTGAGAATTGGATGCAGCGGCCTTCGAACTGAAACTCGGGGTCAATACTGTTGACCATCCACGTTCTCAGTATGTTGTGATGGAAATTTAGTTTCTCAACAAAACATTTCGTTGTTATGCCGAAATTCCGAATTAAGCCGTGGGTAACTTAAATTAAGTTACCCAAATACAATACGAAGTATACAGTCTAACTTAGGAGACGAACTATATTGCCTGATTAGATTCTGATTGTTGCGAATAATATAAGGAGGAGGCTGATCCAAGGAACCTGATTGAACTTAGAAAAAATATGCATGAGCTTGTTAGCATAATCTCCTTTGAACTTGTGTTTTGAGTTATGAATACATTTGGCCCAGTTTGGTTTTTTTTTCCAGGGATTATCATTTTCTTGGAGGCTGTGGTGGGTGAGCGAAACGAATTTCAATTTCAATTTGAAGGTAGCTGGTTCAGATCCTGGCGAACATGTTCTACTGTTACACTGACATGTTACATTTCCAGTCTGAGCTCCGGTAGTATATTAAATAAATAATAAATAATATTGGTGGACATTTTATACAGCGCCATCTAGCCCCAAAGTAATCTAAGCATAGCTTGTATCATGGGAACCACGCAACTGATATAATACTTAAACACTTTTTTTGTGAACTTGGTAGTTATTATGAGCAGAATATCTACTCATCTTTATCATATAAACAATTCGACGCAAGAGCAATATTCCCGACTTGATTTGAGAAAGAACATTTAATTTAATAAGTACATTATTTTTACAAAAATAAGTAGATGATTAAATAAGTCACATCTAAGTATTTTATCAGCTTTTTAAATTTACGTATGTACGTATGGTTTGGCAGAAAATTTTATGAATGCGACGTCTGACATTGGCCCGGAAATAGGAGACTAGAGACTAGAAATAGAGACACATGGCACGTAATAATATCAGACTTGTTTACAAACTTTGTGGTCATTATCTCAGTAGGTACACCAAGTGACGATCGAACTCAAGATTCCTCGTTTGTTCCAGGGTTACTGGAGCCAATCGAATCGATATGCAAAATAAAAGACATTTCTAAGTTCCGATCACACAATAGAACAAACTTTTGACCGCCTCACCTCTTTGCGGAAAAGTGTTGCAACTGCAACACACTTGAAGTTCTCTCGAGCAACCACAAATAGACAACTACAGCGTTGACCGGTGTAGCCTGTACCGGGCAACTTTCTTTTTTGTTTACTGTTAGAGCTTTGAAAGAGTTTTTAGTTCAAGAACTAAATACGTCGACTTTTATAGTCAAACACTTTAGATAATTGTATTTTTTAATATTCAATGAATTCGCGTAATATTTATGTAGACTCATCACTGCGACTCTTTGTGACTTGAAGATAGTGGACTGGTAGATATTTATGACTCGATAATTTCTACTCGATTTAACTCGAAGAGTATAGTAGCAAATTTTATGACTCATCGTCACTTGAGTTTTTATGAAGTGCCTATTGAGTTAAACATTTGAGTGGAAAATGGCGAGTTGGTAGACGCCCATTCCAAGGCAATAGATTTGTAAAAAAATATTTTATATGCAAATTATCAGTCCACCCTGTTTAGCAAGTAGAATTAGCAAAGATCAAATAATGTTTATTTAGGTAGACATTTTGACACATCATGTTCATCTCATGGTATCTGGTTTATAGAATAAAAAGTGGCATATATTTTCTTTTCCTTTGCATATATACTTAGCCTAGAACTACATTATATGCAAGTTTCAGCCGAATCTGATCAGTAGTATTTGGTTTTTAAAAAAAAACGAAAACTCTTGGTAATTCATCCCATCTATAGGAAAGGAAATCTAATTTTAATCTAATTTCATGTCGACGGAAGCAAATACTACGTCTACAATATTTTATAAAAACCTTATCAGTTATAAACTGTTACTGAGACGCCTCCTAGACGTATAGCGAAACACGAACGACCTATTTTCATAGCGAGTTGTCAATTTGCTCTTCACATTTAAGGCATTCGATCGTTAACCCAGGAAGCACGCGGCTACTAACATGGTTAATAGCTTTGTCATCTAAACTTACCGACACGGGTATACAAAAACTCCCAGCGAGGTTGAATTGCATGACGGCAATTTAGGTATTCAGAAAAGATGATTCTGAAAACCTCTGTAATTCACCCGCTACAACATTCATATTAATCTCAAAGACTCATCTTGCATGGGAGTCTCTGCGGTTGCGTCGTCCACATACGTATGTGAGCATCCTTAGTTATTCAAGAGGAGAATAAATAATATGTTGGAAAAAGATCTCTGCACTACACAGATAAATAATAAA
This sequence comes from Chesias legatella, assembly GCA_947359385.1. Taxonomy (NCBI): domain Eukaryota; kingdom Metazoa; phylum Arthropoda; class Insecta; order Lepidoptera; family Geometridae; genus Chesias; species Chesias legatella. The sequence goes on from OX375775.1 coordinate 6,863,141, forward strand.
TAAATATTGGTGGACATTTCACACATAGCCATCTAGCCCCAAACTAAGCATAGCTTGTACTATCGAAAACAGATGAACGATAAATTTTATTTTGTAAATACATACATATAAATACATACTAACACCCAGACACAGAACTAACATCAATGGTCATCACATGTTTGTCCTGAGTGAGAATCGAACTCATGACTTACAGCTCAGAAGGTAGAACTCTACTAACTTAACTTAACTTTAACTTTAACTACTAACCAACTGAGCTGCGAGGCCAGTCCAGATGGTGTTAGCCAGTGCCAACGATTTATTTTTTCTTCATCTGCCCACGCAGTAGAACTCTCGCCAAGTTCGTCCGAGGTAGTACTGCCACCATGCCCATTTCTGCGCGTTTGCGTTACTGTGTTCCGGTTTGAAAGGTGTGGTTGCCGGTGAAATTATAGGCGCAAGAGACATTCCACCACGTCTCAGAGTTACGGGCGCATACGATGCGACTTGGGTCTTGTCGTACCTAGTAATGGAGGACCCAAGTCGCATCGGTTGTTATGGGCCGAGGTTACCACTTACCACCAGGTGGGCCGTCGGCTCGTTCCGGAACTGTATAACATAAAAAAAGCTGCATTCAGTTTTGTTTTCCGCCAGGGAGCGGATTGGCCGGATCTTGGGTTTAATATTCAGTAGAATTTCCGAATTCTAATTAAGCTTATCCTCCACAACTAATGTTTATGAAGTTATTTTTTACTCTTGGCTAGTGATAATGCGATTCTGATCGTTATTCGGCAATCGTGATGTGTGTCCTCCACCTCTTCAAAGATAAATTATCACCATACATTCAAATAGGAGTCTAATCTCCCGTTTCTATCGCCAACACAAAGAAACAACGAATTAAACAGCTCGGGGTAGTCTATCGATCTTCTAAAGACGTGTTTAATCGCCAGGCAACGTCGACCTGCGACGGGATTAAACACGAAAACAATTTCTAAGGAGCACTGGAAAAGTGGGTTTGGGGTAATCTGCCCCCAAGGTTTGGGGAATTCACTATTAAGTGACTCTCTTTTTTATTTCGTTCCTTTCACCTTTTAATATTTCTACTTTTCCATCGTCAAAAAACAAGAGTGAATGGTCTATAATCTAATACCGGAGACCGATCGTGATGGGTAAATGTGACATGTCTTACAATTTATCGTTATTTAAATGCATGGCGGTTTTCTCACGATATGTTCCTTCACTTATGTTACTTATGTTTGTCTTATGAGAGCATGGTGTTCTAGTGGTACTTACCCCGAGTTTCAGTTTGGAGGTCGCCGGTTCAAATACTGATGTGCACTTATGAGTTTTTCAATGAAAGATTTATGTGCGCAATATCACGTTCTCAAAACGGTGAAGTAAAACATCGCGAGGAAACCGACACGTCCTAGAACTGAAAATTCGAAAACATGTGTCAAGTGCTCGAAAGGATCCTCTTTGAGGCGCACTCAAAATTATTTCACCACACTGGTTCGAGAGAACCAGTGACTCGAATAGATAGATAGACTTATTTGACAGGGTGCTAATATAGCGTACATGAATCCTTTTATTGAAAAATGAAGATTGTTTTTATTTATCTGAAATATTCATCTAAATGTCCTCTTGATAGTGACTAATTAGCACAAGCCAAAAATTCAAATGATTAATTAAAAACTATATACAAACGCAATTCCGTACATCCCGATTTTCGCATTATCATTTTTGCTACCAATAACATATCTGTAAACATCACTGTTGTAAATACCAAATACACACTATCCGTATTGCAAACTGCAAACATGATACCGCTTTGACGTTTGTAATGTTAAATATTTGTTTTTTTCTACTTGTATAATAAAAGTTTTCGTTGGCTTTCATTTCGCACAAACTTACACGGATTTATCAAATGCTTCAAAATCCGTGTATTTGTGAAACGAAGCGTTCGTTTAATAATGTTATTCGAAGGCCAATATTTGTTAAAGTTTCCGGATTTATCCATAAAGCTTTACATAACTTTGGTGAATATTGAGTTATCTTTTGAAACACAAAGCTAGACTACAGAAAAATACATGAAATAAGTTGAATAAAGATATATGTTTCATACGAAGGAGTATTAAGGAAAAGTATCTCCCACAACTATTCCTTTTTCAGTTTTTTTGTAAAAGATTTGTTGATACACAAATTAAACATCCAAGAACCGAGAACAAACTTTGCGTAAACTTTGCAACTTTGGATGGAACCCGAATCCCTTCACTTTGCAGGCAGTGTAACTACCTACTTAGCCACAGCCGTCAACGTATTGCCTAGCAAATATTTCTGCGTATGTTTTACACTAGCTGTTGCCCACGACTTCGTCCACGTGGAATTCGGTTTTATCACGCACCCCTATTTTACCCCTCCGAAAAGTAGCTTAAGTTACTCCTTGTTACATCAGCTATCTGCCAGTGAAAGTCCCGTCAAAATCGTTCCAGCCGTTTCAGAGATTAGCCGGAACAAACAGACAGACAGACAAAAATAGAAAAAAAAAATTGTTTTGGTATATGTACCGTGTATACATAAAACGCACTTAATAAAAAGCGGTTATTTTAATATTACAAACAGACACTCCAATTTTATTTATTAGCTGAGTCGCCCTAGAGCTGCGTAATGAAGCGGCATCGATGTTTTGTCAGACGCACGACCCTGCCGCCTCAGTAAGCCTCTAAGCCAAGCATTGTTGATTTCACATTTACATACATATTAACATATATACCATATAGGTAATACACGATTCGGATGCCGAATGAAATACAAATTAAATGTGTGATTTATACGGGAATAAAAGGGATTTTGTGATGCGTTGTTTGTGAATGAAAGTATTAAAACAAAGAATTTATTTGGGTGAAATTTCAAAGGAGTTTTATCTGTTTTTTCAAATAATGCCGTTTCCTGCCGGAATCAAAGCCATTCTTACTTCTCGTCGCGATAATTAGTGGACTCAACGGTTTTATTGTGTTGTACCTACAGCTTTGCCCGGACTTAATAAGTAGTAAGACTGTTGGATTATTGAGGATTGAATTACATAAAAAAAGAGTTCACTGAGTTATTCGTAGGAAAACAATGGCGGTGACATGCTCACCACTAGTCACGTCCACATTCCCATAATAGGAAACCTGCAAGGTGAAAAGTCGTTCACTGAAGCTAGCTAGCTAGAAACCTACCCCTTCTTAGATAAAACCGTGACTCTATGTATGTATGTATGTATCTATTGCGTTTCTGTACACATTGTTCAACACGACAAGTCACAAAAGGGCCCTCTTGAGGAAAGTCTATATACTTTAGGATAACCAAGGCCAGCCAATGTGACGATACTTCCGAAGTATGGATAGTCAGTGGTAAACGCCATCAATTTAAAAATTGACCATGTTGGACGATGCCTCAATCTATTTAGAATTATTCCACAAACCAGATTAGCGCTTCTTACTATTTTCCAATGGCATCAACCTTATATTTCCAACAAAATGATACGTGATACATACTATTGGGACGGATAGTTTTTTAATGAAACCGGTTTTACCGTGCAATGCTCGCTAACCGTCCGTGCTCGACTGCTAATTGTCGCGCTTACTCTACTGTTCAGTACCTACGTGACTGTTCTCATTAATTCCGATATTTTATATAACTTGGTTGCACTATTTTTACATAAATTATATTTTAATAAATCAAAATTGCTACTAGTACAATGGAATATGTAATGAAACAAAGCTTGCTGATTGAACACTGTTTTATTCACCATCTGCGGTGCCTACCCACAGTCAAGTACCGTTACTACCCTCAACCATTTAGTTATATATGTTACAGAATATACCTCAAAATTTTACTAAAATCAAACTGAAATTGGGTGATACAATTTTCTCATGTTTATCCTGCTACAAAAGTTAAGATTAATAAATAATTTTCCTTCTAAAATAGTAATATTGGAATGTCGAAAAAATTTACATGTTATGTTCGGTTTTTTTTTATGGTGGTCGATTACGATCGTTCGGGAGGAATTGATCGTTTCTTATATAATATCTTATTATAACACTGACCCCAAGTTTTCAGGAGTAATTTTGGCATAACCTGTAGAGTACAACCTGGTTTGAATTAATAAAAGTACTCGTGCTCTGAGCAGAGGTAAATTTTAAAAGTGAAATAAGCGAAGCAACGAACGCGGGATTGCTAATGCGGAATGCAGTGCAGAATGGCTTTTAAATTTGACCATTAACATTTTAATACTGGTATTATGAAATGAATGCTTTTAGTACAATATTTTCTGGGATCTTCTATATATGGTTTATATATCAGCAGTTAAAATGTGCGCACATGTTAAGGTGGAATTAAATAGATACCTGGATGCTTGTGTCGCATACAAACTCAAAACTCTCACACATAAACATATCCGAGAAATCGATAAACCCACAAAAATGTTTATTCTCATACCATATCTATTCACCCTATCCAAGAGTCGAACCGAGCACCCAGCGAACTATACCAAGGTTACTTAAATGAGTTTAAAATAGCCTAATATGTGTTTTTCATGACTAGCGTTAGTATCGGAGAGCGTGGATTTCATTAATGATTCAATGATTTCACTTCAAAATAATAAATCGTGTTTTATAACCAAACAAACTATTAACATGCTGATATTTAATATCCATAAGTAAACACGCATAAAGTTACATCGAGGCCTGAAGCGATCACAATTCACAACGTATTGATTGAACGGTAATGCGGAATTTAATTTGGTGTAACGATAATATAATATTCGAATAACAAGGTAATGAGCATGCCTGTTTACACTTCAAACTGTTTGTGTTGAAATGTTAACTGTCATATAAGTTTTTTTTATGTCATGTAGGTGATAGAACGAGCTGACGCCTCACCTGATGTTAAGTGGTAACCGCCGCATAGACAACAGCAATACGACTCGAGTCCTCTCCAGCAAAGTACGAGTTAACTTAAGTCGCATTGCGTTGCGTCATCACCCCGAGACGGGGATGTTACGTCTCATGCGCCTGCAATTTCACCGGTATCTACTTCCTTCCACCGGAACATAGCAACACCAGTGCATCACTGCTTGGCGGCAGATTACCAGGTGTGGTGGCAGTACTTCTCCGGGTGAACTTAGCACAAGTTCTACCGCTACTTTGGGTTGCTCCTTTCGCACCACCCGGTAGAAACGGGCCGATTCAAAGGGTTATCACCTAAGCGAGCAACAAGGGCCCCTGTCTAAAAATAACAATCATTCCCGTAAATCATTCTTATATTGAAAACACGAGTTTCTTATACGAGAAAACAAGTTCAAGGACTAGTTAGTGCCCCAACCCTAATATAGTCGTAGTAATTTCTTCCGTGTGCTCGTCTCACATCTCGCTAACATTTCACGCCGTAGACGAGGGCTAGGTTGCATTATCGCAGATAATCAGAGTTTAAGTAGGAATAATCAATGCTTTTCATCAGGCTTGATGTGGTCAAACGCATACCAAAAATCATGTATGGTGTCGTATAAAAGCGTTATTCAGGAGGTACTTTTTGATGCAACTACGAGTGGAAAATAATTGAGGAGTGGTTTAGAGATGTTAAATTAGCTTGAGAATTTAATTGTAGCCCTTTTGAAATGGCTATTATAAACCATACACGTTCATTGCTCTGCTTCATAAATTTTTATTTAACCACCTTTTTACCCAGGATAAATTTTAAAAACAAATTAAATATACATACAATTTCAAAATAATTTAGTTTAATACAAAAGCAATTATAACAATATTTATTTTTAATACCTGAGGCATTGTACTCACAAATTAATGCAATTCCCGTGCTCCGACTTGCACACCTGGTAGGAAATATCGTAGCAAATATTTCGTAGCAGATACTACACTACGGTGTAGTACGAGTAGACACTACAAAAGCATTTTTATGTTTCGACGCTTGACACCAAAAATGTGCATTTTCTGTGGAGCGACTAGGCTTCATATGCACTTACATTACTTGTTTTTGAATCCTCGCTTTTTAATTTCCGCTTTGTAATTGTAGATATATCATTTCATTTCATTTCAGTTTTTTGGCATAAAACAAAGAACTTTTATACATAAGGCTCTATATCTATTCTCAATAATTAAATTATAATTAATAATATCTTAGTTCTTTAATATATGATTTGTTTTGGTTAATGGTTGGATTAATGGAGGGATATTACATTTTATGAAGTTGCCTTATGCCATATTAGTTCTGCCATGTTTCGAAGGCATGTAATCTATCGCGGTTTCAGTAGTTGATAATTCCATCGTCCATATATCGCTCACTGAGCTGGCATGAATTTGCTTGGTTTTTATTGCTACGGTTCTAAAAAATCTTAGACAATTGTGTGTGAAATTACATTTAAAAATTAGCCAACTACGACAATCCCGTGAGATATCACTCATCTACACAGAAAAAATATAAATTAATTATTATAATAAAATTGCTTAAATTTAATTACGATAATCAAGGGAAAGGGGGCACTAGCTATATAAAACATGTGCTCTCCAATTAAGTATCAGATTGGTCAGGCCTTGTGTTTTGTTAGAAGTACATGGGAGTGCGACAATGCGCCAAACTGTTTCGAATCCTACCTCACTGAAGTTGCGAATTATATTTCATTGTGATGTTTTTTTTTTGAGTTTAATCGCATTTAGTTTTCTTTTTTATCGAATTAATTCGGACATAAATTCATATTATATTTTAACCATAGGGTTATGAGTTATGAATAGATATATAAAAAAGTTATGAATACTTGACCACTTCGAGGTTACATTAATTTCTATGGGACCAATTTGAAAGTCCTTTTCAATAAAAATAATTTTCCAAAATGGTTTATAAATGACAGAGATCTGAAGTAACAAATATAAAAAACAGTATAATTTTCTATCTCCCGCTTTTTCTGAAGTTGGGTAATTCATAAAATGTGCAAGAATTTTAATAAACGTGTGCTAAAAATAATCAAATAAAAACGGAACGTGATACAGATAATACTAAAAAGTGCAAAATGAAAGGTAACTCGTGCAATGTGTTTCTCCTAAAAGGCTTTATTGATTATATATAATAACTTTATTACGAGTTCTTCTTGCAATTTTCGCTTAAAAGAATAACAACTCAAATCTTTTAGATAATCATCAAGTTTATTTAAAAGTTTTACTTCATTGCACAGGTAATTTTTAATAGCTTGCTAGTTCGAAGAAACTAATCAATACAAGAGCTTTGTATCATTATACAAAGGCCTTGCAGACTATAAGGTCATCTTAAACGCCTCACTCACAGTAGCAACTCTGTACTACACACAAAGTACAATAAAAAGTATATAAGTATTCGATGTGTAAGTTACCTAATTCCTATATTAGCAGCTACTAAGCATAGCGCGTGAAAATGCCACCAATATTTATTATTATCTCGTGTGGTCGTGTAGGCTGCAACATTTCTAAACTGAGTGTACTAGCAGACTCCTCGACTACGTGAAAAATGTCTAGTTCCAGTGGTGGATACTACGCGAAAGTGGGACAAAGGTTGCAGGGGTATTTCGCTGGCGGCACTAATAAAATGGCCGTTCCGAGCCATTTAACTCGCGGCCGCCCTTCGGTACTCTTTGTTTCTATTACGCGTGGTCTGAACGTAAATTACCTGTGCAGGCATGTTGGAGCTAAGTTTACAACTATTTTATTACGAACATTTACCGGTGTGATTTTATAGCATACATAGTAT